>SJYX01023401.1:146862-211626 GCA_006410675.1 Oreotragus oreotragus | reverse complement strand
AGAGCCAAGAATTCCCATCTCTGGAGATATCAGCCGGCACCAACGAAGAGAGCAGAAACGGAATACAAATTCTCTCTCAATGCTCTCGGCTGCTAAGCTCAGCCCTTTAGCCAGAAGTTCAAGCAGAGCGCTCACACCGCAGCCCACTCCAGGGCTCGGCCGCATCCAAGAATCACGGGAAGTGGGGCATCTGTGCCTATTCCCTCCAGGGGCCTGTGCTGCCAGGTCGACACTGAGATGCCAGATCGGGGAGCAGAGCACGACCATCTGCGACGAAGAAGGAACAGGCCGGGCGCACAAAGGCACAGTCAGGACCAGCCCCCAGGCTGCCCCTGGGCTGGCAGGGGCCGCCGTTGTGAAATTGACACCGGCCCGGGTGGGCGTGCTGGCCCAGCATCCCTGCGAGAAAGCTCTCTCACAGAATCTGCCTTCTTTCCAGGCCTCGGGGCTTCACCAGTGGTCAGAGAGCCCGCGCCAATGTCCCAGTGCAGCCTCTCAGACAAGCACTGTCGGCCACACCACAGCCCAGAGGCCCCTGTGAAGGTGGAGAAGGCTCTGCGGGGTGCCCCCTTGGTCAGCGGAGGGCGGCTCCAGCTTGCTCAGGACCAATTCTGAATTCTGAAACGCTGGCCTGGAGGGGCCCTGCGGGCTCTGTCCCAAGTGACCCCTTTACTTTACAAGGGGGAGCCTGAGGCTGGGCAGGGGGGTTGGGTGCCCAGGCTGTGTGCTGAGTGGCCACTGAGGGGCCTCACCCAGCTCTCCACACGCCTGCTCACCCTGAGGAAACGGCAGCCGTGGCATTTAGCCACAGGAGACAGGCCAGGAGACGAGCTTTTGCAGGAAAGATCCACTCTTTCCTCCCCAGGTTCGTGGTTCTGTTAGAGTTCTCCGTCCTGCGGCTGCTGGCCTTGCCCAGAAAATGTGGGTGGAAAAAATGATGCCTGAGTTCTGAGCTCAGGATTCACCCCCCGGAGCTGCTGACCTCAGGCCGGGAGGAGAAAGCCCTGGGTGTCCCACTGGATCCAGGAGAACATGGGACAGACCTCAGCGACCCCACGGCCTGGAGCAGGGGCAGCGGAGCTCAGACCAGATCACTCAGGCCAGGAGACGAGCTTTTGCAGGAAAGATCCACTCTTTCCTCCCCAGGTTCGTGGTTCTGTTAGAGTTCTCCGTCCTGCGGCTGCTGGCCTTGCCCAGAAAATGTGGGTGGAAAAAATGATGCCTGAGTTCTGAGCTCAGGATTCACCCCCCGGAGCTGCTGACCTCAGGCCGGGAGGAGAAAGCCCTGGGTGTCCCACTGGATCCAGGAGAACATGGGACAGACCTCAGCGACCCCACGGCCTGGAGCAGGGGCAGCGGAGCTCAGACCAGATCACACACGTCCAGTCACGCTCCCTGCTCCGAGGGGCTGTGGTGAGTGTTACAGCCGCAACTGACAGATGCATCCTGAAATCTGGTAAACACTGAGGGACGACAGGAGAGGGTGGAGAATACCTGCAGGGTGCTGTCTGGGTACCAGGCTCTTACAAGGATGCCCTTGTTTCAGCTTCTTCATAATGCCACAGCTGGGACAGCGATTTGTCCCATTTTGAGACAGGCTCAGATTGGCAGGATGGCCAGCTGGAAGCCACACTGCCAGAAGTGGTGGCCCTGGGTCTGGACTCACACCTGTGTCTCCAAAATGCAGGTGTTCTGCCTTTGCAACTGCACTGTCCGACACAGTAACCACCAGCTGCCTGTGTGGACTGAAACTTTATGACTTCAGTTAGAGAACGACAAATTCAGGTCTCACTCACACTTGCCACCTTCCAGGTGCTCCAAGGCCACGTGCAGCTGGTGGCTGTCATCGGGGACAGCCCGGACATAGCACGTCCACGGTGTCCAGGGGTCTCTGCTGGGCAGGGCCCCGCAGACGCTCAGGCCTGGGAGATGCCTTGCTGCCACCTCTGCCTCCGCCACCAGTTTGCTCTGAGTGGACGAGGGGCCTCCGATGGCTGCTGGGTGGACGGCGCATCCACACTGCCCACGGAGCAGGGCTGACTGCGCACGGATGAGACCTCACGGGTGCTCTCCCTCAGCTGAGGAAACTGCACGGGGCTGGGGGCAGCTACCCCAGACTGTCTGATCATCTCAGGTCCTCTGTCACCAGGGGGCGGGCAGCTCAGCTCATCCAATGGTGACTGAGCCTCTTGCCACCAGGCCCCGGGTCAGTGGCACCCAGGTAGTCTCCTTGCTGGGGGCTGGGATCAAGGGTGGGGGTCGTGCTGCCTGGGGGTTGGACCCAGCCCAAGGCGATGAGGCCCCAGGTGGGGAGGCAGAAGCTCTGTGGGCCACTCAGCACCAAGCAAAGACGGGGTCCCCAGCTGCCGCCAGCATGGGGCTGCCCCAGAGGGGGACAGCTGCCAGTGTCGGCAGGGTTCACTGCTCCCGACAGAGGCCGGCAGGGCGGGCCTGCCCATGGGCATGCTGACCCTGGGAGGAGGGAGGGAGGTGAGGTGAGGGGTGTGCCCTGCACAGGCACCAGTAGGCAGTAAGCACCCCATAAATAGGGGTGAAGACAGCGACAGAAAATAGCCCCCAGCCTGCTGCGTACAGCCCGTGAATGAGCAGCTTTTATACTTCTAAAGGTTCATAAAACAGAAGTGACAGAGACCATATGTGGCCTGCTGGGCCTGAGAGATTTACTGTCAGCCCTTCCCAGGGAGAGTCTGAGGCCTTGGGCTGGAGGGTGGGACTGGGCTCTAGCCCCACGGGAGGGGCTCTGGGTGGTCAGGGGCCTGCACAGGTGCTCCCTGACTGGACAGCAGTCCCCACCTGCCCAGACCCCTGGCCTCCCTGAGGGTCCACCTCCCCCACCCAGGCCCCTGGCCTCCCTGGAAGGTCCACCCTCTCCCCTATCCAGCCCCTGGTCTCCCTGAGGGCCCACCTCCCCCACCTAGGCCCCTGGCCTCCCTGAGGGCCCACCTCCCCCACCCAGGCCCCTGGACTCCCTGGAGGGCCCATCCTCCCCACCANGCTCTCCCTCAGCTGAGGAAACTGCACGGGGCTGGGGGCAGCTACCCCAGACTGTCTGATCATCTCAGGTCCTCTGTCACCAGGGGGCGGGCAGCTCAGCTCATCCAATGGTGACTGAGCCTCTTGCCACCAGGCCCCGGGTCAGTGGCACCCAGGTAGTCTCCTTGCTGGGGGCTGGGATCAAGGGTGGGGGTCGTGCTGCCTGGGGGTTGGACCCAGCCCAAGGCGATGAGGCCCCAGGTGGGGAGGCAGAAGCTCTGTGGGCCACTCAGCACCAAGCAAAGACGGGGTCCCCAGCTGCCGCCAGCATGGGGCTGCCCCAGAGGGGGACAGCTGCCAGTGTCGGCAGGGTTCACTGCTCCCGACAGAGGCCGGCAGGGCGGGCCTGCCCATGGGCATGCTGACCCTGGGAGGAGGGAGGGAGGTGAGGTGAGGGGTGTGCCCTGCACAGGCACCAGTAGGCAGTAAGCACCCCATAAATAGGGGTGAAGACAGCGACAGAAAATAGCCCCCAGCCTGCTGCGTACAGCCTGTGAATGAGCAGCTTTTATACTTCTAAAGGTTCATAAAACAGAAGTGACAGAGACCATATGTGGCCTGCTGGGCCTGAGAGATTTACTGTCAGCCCTTCCCAGGGAGAGTCTGAGGCCTTGGGCTGGAGGATGGGACTGGGCTCTAGCCCCACGGGAGGGGCTCTGGGTGGTCAGGGGCCTGCACAGGTGCTCCCTGACTGGACAGCAGTCCCCACCTGCCCAGACCCCTGGCCTCCCTGAGGGTCCACCTCCCCCACCCAGGCCCCTGGCCTCCCTGAGGGCCCACCTCCCCCACCCAGGCCCCTGGCCTCCCTGGAGGGCCCATCCTCCCCACCATCCAGCCCCTGGCCTCCCTGGAGGGCCCACCTCCACCAGCACAGAGGCCATGCCTATTTCAGTTCTGACTTGCCTCCTCCTCTGGCCCTGTGGGTCTCAGATGGTCATACTGTAGGACAGATGATGGCCAGCGCCTCTGAAGGGGAGAAAATTGTCCTGGGACATGGGACCCCAGTGTACCCTGAGATAGCCTTTCTCTACCAAGTGGCTGCCTTGTCACCAGAGACACCAGCATCATTGGCACCAGCATGGCCAGGCCTCACTTCCTGCCAGGACAGACGTTGCCAGTAAATCACAGAGCACCTTCCCCATAGCAGCAGCCACATCACCCGGAGGCCTCCTTCCCGGAGCTGGGGGTGCCCCAGGTGGTCACGAGGACTGCAAGGGCTACTCAGAGCTGGGGATGGCAGCCAGGCCTTTGCCCGCGGTGGTGTGGCGTCTTGGCGCACATGGAAAGCTCACAGCCACAACCACTGGTTACATCATTTTTCTGAGATGTGTCACCCAAAATGCAGGCAACCAAAGAAAAGCTGATAAGTCGGATCCAGCAAAGTTGTAAATATTTGTGCGTCAAAGGACGCCATCAACAAAGTGAAAAGACCACCCACAGAATGGAAGAAAACATTTACGAGCTGTATACCTGATAAGAGTTGAGTATTTATAGAAAATCCATAGAACTCTTAAAGCCCAACAGCAAAAGGGCCCGATGTGAACAGACGTTTCTCCAGAGAAGATGCCTGAATGGCCAAGAAGCACAGGAAAAACTGCTCACGTCAGCTGGGCAGAACCACACGGAGAGGCTACCTCGTGCCCACGGGGGTGGCTGGGTCAGAAGCGTGGACGATGACAAGTGCTGGGGAGAACACGGAGGAATCGGAGCTTCCCACTCGGCTGATGGGAATGCAAAGTGGTGCATTTCCGCCTATGAAAACAGTTGGGCAGATCCTTGAAATGGTAAATGAATAGAGTGATCCCAGGACTTGGCAACTCTAAGTCTAGGGATACACCCGAGAGAAATGAGAATGTAAGTCCACACAGAAACTCGTGCCCGAACGTTTGTAGCAACCCAAACGCTCATAAGGGCCCAATGGGTAGATAAAATACGCTCTGTCTACACAATGGGATGTTACTCAACAATAAAAAGGGATGAAGGACGACACCGGCTGCACCGTGTACAAACCTTGGCAAAGTTACGCTAAGTGCAAGAAGCCAGATACAAAGGGACAACGGCGTAGGACTCCACCGATGGCACAGATCCAGAGCGGCAAGCCCATAGAGACAGAAAGCAGCCTTGGGACTCGCCGGTGGTCCGGTGGCTAAGACTCCGCACTCCCAGGGCACGGGGCCCGGGTTCATCCCTGGTCAGGGAACTAGATTCCGCGTGCTGCGACTGCGAGTTTGCATGTCACAACTAAAGATCCCATGAGCCGCAACCAAGATCTGGTGGGGCCAAATAAATAAATATTAAAAAATAAAAAAGAAAGTAGCTTCTTTGTTGCCAGGGTCTGGGGGGAGTGGAACGGGAGCAACTCTGGGTTCTGAATCTGTTTGGGGATGATGACAATGCTGTGGAATTAGATGGTGGCAGTGGCTGCATAGCTTCGTGAATACGTTAAAAGCCATGGGACTGCACACTTTAAAAGGAAGAATTTCATGGTGTGTGAATACATCTCAGCTCTACAAGTTTCATTCCTCCATCCGTCCGTCCTCCCATTCTTCCATCTGTCTGCTGCTGCCTGCTCTGGGAAGCTGTCTGGTTGGTTCTGCATGAGGTGGAGAGGAATAGGTCGAATCTGACCCCCATGGAGCTTCTGGGGACATGGGGTCGGGTTCCCGGTCACATTGTCCAGCAGTCCATCGCTAACTCTGATGAACCGAGGAGTCCTGTCCAGTGAGCTGTCCTCTACCAGGTGAGAGCAGAAGCACTTGCTCCGGGCCCACCCGTGGGCGACTCAGACCCCCAGACGACTCACCCCTGGCCAGAGACAGACTCAGCCCTGCTCCTCCTCCTGCTCACCACTCTCTGTGTCCACACACTTGCCTGATGGGATGCGGTGGAAGGGATGTGTGTGGAACGTGTGAGATATCCACTCCACAAGACAAAGAGAGCCAGGGAAGAGCTGGGGGCTCCGCAATCCCCTGGAGGGAGCGGCAGGGTCACCCATTCTCCTTAAGGAGGGGGACACCACCCACTGTCCACCTGGTGGAGGAACCTGGAGTTGGTTGAAGTTGGGATCTGAGGCCATGCAGGTGGCACAAGAGCGAGCCAGGACCTGGCCCCCTTCCCCAACTTGTGGCTGAAGCCCCTCACCCACTGCACTCTCCTGTGAAGGCTCTAGGTCTGACATCCACCAGCTATCGGCTGCCCAGTCCTGGCTCCAAGACCCAGACTCCCCATCTCTGTGCTGGGAACAGACACCTGCCGGGCAGCAGAAGGAGATACACCACGCCCGAGCAAACAGGACCCGAAACCCACCGTACCCTCCGGAGGGGCCTGAGGAGGGGCATCCTGACACAGGGGACAACAACAGGGCACAGGCGCCCTGGTTAAAGGGAGAGAGGAAAAGTTTAAACAGACAGAAAGGCAGAGACTGCAGACTTGGCAAAGAGTCAGTCAGTGTCGCAGAAACAGCAGAAGGGACGCCGCTCCTCGAAACCTGGGGATACGTCTCAGGTTGCAGACGTCGAGCTGTGATCGAGGGTTTTGGGGTTCGTCTCCACGTGCTATGGGCTCTGGGCTTGATGTCTCCCTGCTACTGGGACTTATTTCAGGCGAGTGAACTGGGAGAATGAGAATCCTGCGAATGGGACCCGGCCATTTCCCCTGCTGAGTGTGCTGATGCTCCTGGGGGTGGCCTGAGGCGGCTGCAGGAAAGTAACACAAATGTAGCAGCTTGAAACAACAGAAATCTCTCCTCTCCTGGTTCTGGAGACAGGAAGTCCCAAACCCAGGGGTCGCAGGGCTGGGTTCCCTCCACAGGTTCTGGGGGAGGGTCCTTCTTGCCTCTTCCAGGTCTGAGGGCTCCAGGCATCCCTTGGCTTGTGGCCTCGCCCTTCCAAGCTCAGTCTCTGTCCTCACGTGGCCTCTCCTCTGCGTCTGTGTCTTGGACCTTCTTATACTTTTCTCCCTTCAGGGCCCTTGTTGGATTTGGGCTAGAATCCAGTACTATCCCATCTCATCTCCTTTCCCTAATTACACCTGGGAAGACCCTTACTCCACATAAGGTCACAACCTAGGGTTCCAGGTGGACCACGGAGCAGGGGCCACACCTCAACCCACACCCCTCCTGGCTTCTTGAGCCCTCGAGTCTCTGGGAGCCCTGAGCACCCTAGGTTCTTGAGCTGCGCTGCTGGTGCTTCCTGAGAAGGTGTCACTGCCTTTGGCTCTTTTATTTACCCTGATGTCCCTAGGGAGGCTGTTAGACCTGGTACCAAGAGGTCTGAGGTGGGATGTGAAGAACTGAGCCATCCCTTCATCCCTTCTCCAGGGAATCAGGCTTTATGCGAGTCATGCTGTCCAATCCACCCGCTCCATCTGGCTGCCTCCTTACAGCCCGAGTCCTGCCTCCCCAGGGCTGTGAGGTTCTGGCCTTTGATCTTTCTTCCATGGTGTCTCCAAAGATGCTGGCGGTGGTCCAGTGCCGGAATGAAGGGGCACCTGGGGCCAGCAGTCTTCTCATCAGCAGAAAGGGGCAGGCTCTGTGTGTGTAGATCCACCCTCTGCAAATGGTGAAGTGATGGTTCTGGGTAGTGGGTACAGAGTGGCTCCCACCATGTTCCCCAGCATCCTTCCCTCTGACCAGCCTTTCTCAGCTCACACATCATGGGGTCAGCCTTGCTTCATTCACTCAAGCGGTGAATTCCTGCTGCCCATGTGCTGCACAGAAAGGATTTCTTCTGCTAAATGGCCCTCAGTTCACTACTTGGATACAGGACCAGGTCAACACCAGCACTGCCAGGACCCCGGGCTCTGAGGTGGTGCCCCAGGGTGGAGGCGGACACCACCATGAGGGCCGGTGGAGCTAGGTGGAGGATGTGTTGATGCTGTGTCGAGGTTCTCACGGGTGTTTCCAGGCGGTGGGTACTCCCGCCAGCTCCTCACACTGACAGCAGCATCCCCTGAGCAAGCTGCAGCATTCTTGGCCATAGCACTGAAACCTGACGCCCTTAATACCTAATGGGACTGTGCACTTAGCATGTGCTTCCTATGAGTCATTTTCCACCCTCCATCTGTCAAAAAATGCAAGTTTTGTTTATTTCTGAGAGATGCTTTCAGTGGTTTTACTGATGACAACTAAACACAAAGAAAGGGCAGCAAGAATCCCTGTTCCACTGTGTCTGTTCTCAATGCTGTGAGGAGAACCGTCTGCTGAAGGAGACTTTGGAGATCCAAAGGCCCACCGGAGAGAGAGGGTCTGAGATGGAGGAGCCAGGGCCAGACCCAACCTGCATCCTAAGGTTTCAGGACACAAGGGTGCATCCACAGAGAGGAATATGAGTGATGCTGCTGATAATGGTGATGATGGTGATGGTGTTGATGGTGCTGATGGTGGTGACGATGATGGTGGTGATGAGGATGGTGGTGATGGTGAAGATGATGGTAATGATGATGGTGGTGATGGTGTTGATGATGGTGATGGTGCTGATGGTGGTGACGATGATGGTGGTGATGAGGATGGTGGTGATGGTGAGGATGGTGGTGATGGTGATGATGATGGTCTTGATGGTGAGGATCATGGGAAGGATAATGGTAATGATGATAGTGGTGATGGTGGTGATGGTAGTGGTGATGGTGATGATGATTGTGATGGTGAGGATGGTGGTGATGGTGGTGACGATGATGGTGGTGATGAGGATGGTGGTGATGGTGAGAATGGTAATGATGGTGGTGATGAGGATGGTGGTGATGGTGCTGATGGTGATGATGATGATGATTGTGATGGTGAGGATGGTGGTGATGGTGACCATGGTGGTGATGGTGCTGATGGTGGTGACGATGATGGTGGTGATGAGGATGATGGTGGTGATGAGGATAGTGGTGGTGATGAGGATGGTGGTGATGGTGAGGATGGTGGTGATGGTGATGATGATGGTCATGATGGTGAGGATGGTGGGAAGAATGATGGTAATGATGATGGTGGTGATGGTGTTGATGGTAGTGGTGACGGTGATGATGACTGTGATGGTGAGGATGGTGGTGATGGTGAGGATGGTGGTGATGATGCTGATAGTGGTGATGGTAATGGTGCTGATGATGGTAGTGGTGATGATGGTGCCAAGCCTTCTGGAAAGATGACCATGGAGCTTTTGGGGCTGATGGTGATAAGAGTGGTGATGATGGTGATGATGCAGCTGCCCAGCGCTTTGTGAGCACCCATTGCATGCCGGGTGTTTTCTCACACATACTCTCTTGCTCAGTTTGTGTGCCCTCTTTTTGTGGATGAAGCTCAGATGAGTGAAAAGATGAGCCCGCGTTCATAGGGCAGCAAACAGGTGGTGTGAGGCTGTCTCTCAGCAGCAGCTTTTGTGCAGGTGGCTTCAGGAGTGGAGGTTGGAGAGGGCCAGAGGAGGAACTGGCTCCTTTCCTGGGGAAACAGGTCCCACTTCCCCCACCTCTCCAGGCAGTGATCCAGTGGGGGGTCTTTCTCAGCCCTGTGCCCCACCAAATGGAGGCACAGGGGAACTGAAGAAAGGCACAGTGAAACTAGAGGATGTCACCTTGGCTTCTGACTCTTGCTCTGACACGGGATCGTGGGTAGCAAGAAGTGCTAATGCAGAGGTGGTGGAGCAGCTCTCTTGGCTCTGTGGTGGTTGGCGACTCGGCCCAGCTTTCCAGAAGGCTTGGCAGTAGGCTTGACTATCTAGGGACTGATTCTACAGAAGCACTGGCAAGGGCGTCCACACTTGCAGGAACAGAGGATGCAGGCACTAGCAATAGCAAGAAGCGGCAACGACCTGAATGGCCATCAACAGGCTGGCCCAAAGCTTCCTGCCCTGGAAAAGTGTCCTGGTGTCATAATCCAAGGACATGTTTCAGATCCTGTTAGTGAAGACATTACACACCCATGAAGGTATGGAAAGTTCCAGAAGGTTATACATCAGTGTCAGCAGCACTTCCTGCCGAGGGCAGGAGCTGAGTCTTACCTGCGTCTATGTGCCCCTGGCCCCTAGCATCATGTCGGGTGGGGCAGGTGGGTGAGGACTGTGGGGTGACTGGGTGCTGGGAGAAAGGAGCTGGGTTTAGCAGGGCCTAGTGAACAGCTGGGCAGACATGAGCTAGCCCAGGACTTATGGCCTGAGGTCGTGATCGTATTGCTTGTCCCAGCCTCAGTTTACCTCTCTGAGAAACAGGGTGTGACGAGCGCCCTCTCCTAGGAGAGCTGAGAGGGCTGCCTGAGAGGGCATGAGAGGCGGGTACAGGGCCTATAAGTGGCACCCCCATTCCCTGGTTTCTCCCTGGCTTTACCAAGTCCTCTTGATGAGGGGTGAGGAGAGAAACTGTGGTTGAAAAGGATGAAGAATGGCCATGAATAAAGGTAGGCCTTGTCCTGCAGCCACTCCCCAAGGCTCACGGTGATATTCCTAAGCGGGAATACCAGTCCCCATCCCCCGAGTCACTCAGCAGAGGGAGAGGGCTCAGGAAGGGGGTTAGGAAAGAACCAGAGGTAGGGCTGCCAGGAGGCTGGGATTCCACACCCTGCACACAGGATCATGGGACGTTCACAACAGTCTTAAAGAACGTGATGGGGGAGGCTGGCCTGGGCATGGTGCGGCGTGGGAGGTCTTGCTGGTGGGGGCCAGCTTCGGGCAGTTTGTGCTAGTGACTGGAAATCAGGGTGTGGGGGGCATCTGCTCCGTGTGCCTGTGATGAGGGCATTTCTGGGAAGTGGGATTCTCAGTGTTTAATGTGGGGATGCTGAGCGTGCTGGCTGTGGTCCAGGTTTGGTTACTTTGGGGCATCTCACCCCCATCACTTGCCCCCCCAGCTCTGTTGGCTGAAGGGATGGGATCAGAGCACGAGGGCTCATCCCAGCCTTGCAGTTGGCCTGGCCACCTAGGGTCCTGGGTGAGGAGGGCACTGGAGGTGGTGGAGCCCCTGGTCTGCCCTCCAGGAGGTGACAGTGGGGTCAGTTGCGGGGATGGGGTGGTGACCCTGATAGACCTTCTCTGGTCTCTGAGAGACAGACACAGAACCCCAAACCAGGCAGGTTAGCGTGAGCCAGGAACCGCTGGGCAGGTGGGCAAGAGGAAGGTGTCAATCCCCGGGTGGGGGCAGACCACCACGGTGACTCTGAGCTACCGCCTGGCCCCACCCCCTTGCTCTGCCCTATGAAACCCCAGGGCGGACCTGTGGGCTGGGTTGTGGTAGTTTTGCTGGAGGCCCACAGAGGTCTCACTGGACACTTTGTCACCACCGGGGTCTCAGAAGGTCAGAGAGCTCTGCTCTTGAGTGCCCTCCACTGGCTGCCAGCCTGGGATCAGGGCAACTGCCAGCACCCCTCCCAGGCCAGGAGTCCCCCAACCCCCCTGCCCCCTGCAGCCGGGGGACATTCCAACCATCTCGTTGGTACTGAGAGCCCCACCGACGCCTCAGGTCTGGCCTCACGCTGGCCTTGCATGTGTTTCCAGGCCTGTCTCCTGGGTCATGGAATTTCCTTGTCAGTTTATAACTAAAGCATGGTCCCTTTAAAAAGAAAATGGCCCCCTTAATCCTCAATAAGTCCCTCCCGGGATGCGGTCATGAGCCAGGAGTCTTCTCTGCCTGGTCATCATTTTGTGGAGATGGATCTGGGTTTTCCTATGGCTCACGAGCACCCGGGGTGGGGGGAGGCTGTCCTGAGCTGCAGATGCAGCCTGTCCAGAGGGGTGGCACCCTGGGAGAGGGGAGGGCAGCCAGGTAGGCGCAGGAAGGTATGCCCGCCCCCACCTGGCCACCTGCTCTGGGTAAGCCCCTGCTGGGGTGGAGTGTGTAGTGGGAGAGGCCTGGGATCCAGCTGGGGTGTGGGCACAGCACTGGGCCTGGCACCACGGCTGAGCACTCACTGTTGGGAGGGGAGAGAGAGCAGACATGGGAAAACACAAAGCCCACGGGCACCCCACGAGGAACGTGGCAAACAGGCCAGTTTCCTTTGCAGCCCTGGGGAACCTTCCTGGCAGTGCTCAGTGTGGGTCTTTTACCCTTGCCCCTGGTTGGGGATGCCAGGCCCTGGTTTCAGGAGCAATGTCCAAACAGCCCTCTGTGTGGCCTCTGACCTTTCAGAGGCTGGCTGGCCCCTGAGAGCAGAGATGGGGCAGAGGGACAAACCAGCCTTGCCCCTCACCTCCTGGACGGTGGAGCTGACCCTCAGACACGCCCCACACCCTGAGGGCGGGTTGGCCTCTGAGGGCAGCCGTCCATCCACCCAGGAAAGAGAAAGCCTGACCTGGATTGGAAATGCCTAAATTCTTCAAATTCCCTCCTTCCAGCAAGATTCTTAGTTCTCCTGCCAAAACAGAGTTGAAGGGAGGGCATGACCTCCATTGTCACTATGGCCGGTAGCTCAGCGCCTGCTGCCCCGGCTCCCCTTGGTGTGTTGTGCACGTGTGTGTGCGTGTGTGTGCACACATGTGTCCGTGTGTGCACATGTGCAGCACCTGTCAGATGTGGGGCAGAGCCCTCTGCTTGGCCTTCTACACTTCCTTCTGTAATTTAAAGACCATCAGAGTATCACTTAGTGTGAGCAAGTCAAAGGGACAGAAAAGGATGTTTCTTTCCTACCAAATGGGATCACTGCCAATGGTTTAGGGCTTATTGTTATTATTACTTCAGTTTGTATAATTCTCAAAACCACGAAAGCATGCTAACTACAGATGCAACAGACCCATGTCTAGGAGGACAATTCTGGAAGGAAAGTGCTGGCCTGGGTCTTCCTGGCCAAGGTAGGGCTTGCCTGTCCACCCCTCCACCCTGCCCCAGGCCCTCTGCCTGCCGGGCCCTGGAAATGGCTTGCTGGGAAAACGGCCCCAGAGCTTCGAGTTCTGAGCAGTCACGTGGCTTTTAACTTTGAAATGCTGGGGTCTGTTTGTTTTTAATTCAGATATAATTCACACACCATCAAGTTTTCCCTCTCAAAGTGCACGATGTGGTGGCTTTCAGGGCATGCACGATGCTGTGCAGCTATCACCACTACCGAATTCCAGAACCTTTTCATCATCCAAAAGAAGCGCTGTTCCCATCAGCAGTCACGCCCCACCCCCTAGGCCCTGGCAGCCACCGGCCTGCTTTCTGTCTCTGATCTGCCTGTTCTGGGCATTTCGGATCAATGGAGCCGTGCGGTGCGTGCTCTGTGTCTGCCTGGGTCACTGAGCCTCGTGTTTCTGAGGCCCCCCACGCCAGGGTGTGCCCATGGCTCTTTCTGGCTGAGTAGTGCTCCACCGGGCTGATGGGCTGTGTTCAGCTGCCATCTGTGGATGGGCACCAGGGCTCTTTTGGCCAGTGATGTTGCTGAGACTGCCACCTGGGTGAGCTTCCCCACTTCTCAGCCCCAGCCACGCTCCCGTTTTGGACACCATGACATTTTAAGCCCAAACGTCATCTAAGAATTTTGTTCTTGACCCTCCCCTGCCCTGGGACAGTCCAGAAACCAATATTCTCAACGAAAGCCAATACCAGCCAGTGTCCAACCTTTCTGGCTTGTCTAGGACCAAGGGGTTCCCAGGGCCCAAGGGGGTCCCCATCCCTGGAACCCATGAGCTGCATTCACTGAGACCCTCTGAGAGGCGTGGGGACAGCCCCCCAACCCCTTCCGTCAGAGCACCCCACTCATTCCCCTGGGCTGGCCCAGCCCCCACACATGGCCGCCTTCCCTGGCAGCTCCCTCCTGGTCCGCCAGCCGAGGCTCCTCACGGAAGCTGCCCCCTGGGTCATGAGTGATAGGTGGGAGGAATCAAATCACATCACGTTTGTCCTCCCTTCTCATCTGCCAGCTTTTCCACGTCTGCACGGATGCTGACCCAGGCCTGCCCCTCCGGGGGTGTTCTGTGAGTTCTCACATGCTGAGCGCGCAGAGGCAGGCAAGGTCAAGTCCTCTGCAGCCCCTTCACCAGCCCCCAGCTCACAGATCTTCAATGGCTCCCTGTTCCCGACAGAACAGTTAACAGGCGACCCCTGGACCCCAGCACCAAGGCTGGATCAGGGCTCAAGGGTGGGGCCCAGGCACGTGCATTTAAATAAAAACTATAGGAATCTGGAGTGGCGTGTTCTCTGAGCTACAGGCACAAGTCGGAAGGCTGTGGTGCAGCGGTAAAGGCCTGGAGGTCACCCCGCCCTCCTGCTCGCTCCCTGGGCTTCTGCCCCCTCTCTGCCCCTTGGCCAAGCTGCATTTTGTCTGCCCGTTGGCCATGTCCACACTGCTCTCTTTCTGGAACCTGACTCCCCGGCAAGCGTCTACATTCCGGCTGAAATGCATGAGTGCTGTCTCCCGGTACTCACAGCTTCTCCCGGTACTCACAGCTTCTCCCGGTACTCACAGCTTCTCCCGCTCCGCACCAGCGTCCACCCAACTCCCACAGTGCACACCTGACTTGTTTCCTGTCCCTCATCCTGTGCACGTCTCTGATGGGAGTGGTGTGACCCCTGACCGTGCTCTTGCTGAACTACCTCCCTATTTTCCTAGCAATCCAACATGGCGCGTGCCTAGTTCTGACCTAGGGTGTGGAAGCAAGGTATGTGACACCAGGGGGAGCTTCCATCCCAACTTTTGGGGAGTGGGGAGGAGCTGTGATGGCAGGAGCTGACACACTTATCTTAGGCCAGGAAGTCCACATCAGGTGTCAAAGAAATAAAGCACCAGGGAGAGGGACCAGGGCCCAGACCCTGCAGATGCCGTTATCAGTTCTAGAATTCCTCTCCTCATAGTCCTCAGCAGAACGAGTCACCTGTGGCTGGCGGGGCTGTGGCCATGCTTATTTCAGCAGCAGAACCTTTACATGGCTGGGCACTGGGCTGGGGGCTCCAAGGACATTTCCTTAGGGGATATGAAGAAGACACTATTATTATTCCCATTTCACAAGTAAGGAATTGGAGGTTTGGAGCAGTTATGTGCCTTCAGTTCAGTTCAGTTCAGTCGCTCAGTCGAGCCCGACTCTGCAACCCCATGAATCGCAGCACACCAGGCCTCCCTGTCCATCACCAACTCCTGGAGTTCACTCAGACTCACGTCCATTGAGTCAGTGATGCCATCCAGCCATCTCATCCTCGGTTGTCCCCTTCTCCTCCTGCCCCCAGTCCCTCCCAGCATCAGAGTCTTTTCCAATGAGTCAACTCTTCGCATGAGGTGGCCAAAGTACTGGAGTTTCAGCTTTAGCATCATTCCTTCCAAAGAAATCCCAGGGTTGATCTCCTTCAGAATGGACTGGTTGGATCTCCTTGCAGTCCAAGGGACTCTCAAGAGTCTTCTCCAACACCTTGCTGCTGCTAAATCACTCTAGTCGTGTCCGACTCTGTGTGACCCCACAGACGGCAGCCCACCAGGCTCCCCCATCCCCGGGATTCTCCAGGCAAGAATACTGGAGTGGGTTGCCATTTCCTTCTCCAATGCATGAAAGAGAAAAGTGAAAGTGAAGTCGCTCAGTCTGTCCGACTGTTAGCGACCCCATGGACTGCAGCCCACCAGGCTACTCCGTCCATTGGATTTTCTAGGCAAGAGTACTGGGGTTGGGTGCCGTTGCCTCCAACACCTTAGTCAAAGTCAAATAGTCGATGGCAGGGTGAGAATGTTGCTCCCTCCCTCTTCTCAGCCTTGGGACCCAAAGTCACAGGCGGCACTAAGGGTGAAGACTCTGCCTGCCAATGCAGGAGACGTAAGAGAGGTGGGTTTGATCCCTGGGTCAGGAAGATCCCCTGGAGAAGGGCATAGCAACCCACTCCAGTGTTCTTGCCTGGGAAATCCCATGGACAGAGGAGCCTGGCGGGGTACAGTCCACAGGCTTGCAAAGAGCTGGACACTGAGAGACTCAGCACGCATGCATGTGAGGGCCCCACCATGGCCGGGACGTCACTGACGGTGCATGCTTGCATGGGCTGTTGCCAGCACCCCGCAGTCCCCATAGCGGCCTCCCCTTCTGCTGCACGTGGGCAGGTGGGCTTGGGGCCATGCTGAATTGTCATGGATATCTGATGCTGAGCACGGTGGGTACTGCCGGCTTTCCAACACGGCTGTCCCACCACCGGCTGGGGAGCTCTGGCTGTTTCTGGGAGGAGAACTGTGAAGCCAGGTCTGACCATGCAGTGGGGCTTCAGAGTGTGTGCAAGGAAGCAGGACGGGGTGCAGAGAACAGAGAGGAGGCAGGAAGGGCCCAGCCTCCTGAGTCACTGAGGACGCCCCTCCTTCTGCCAGGATGGCCACGGAGCCAAATGTCAGGACAGCCCCCTCCCACGCGGCCGTCCTGTTTGGATGACAGCACAGCGTGAGGCCTCAGCTGATTCCGGGAATGTCTGTGTGGACACTCGGCCCCCACAGAGGCCCAACCCTGCCTCACGCCCCGCAGATTCCACTCAAGCAACAGGGTCCCAGGGCCGTCCTCACCTTTACACCACAGACGGTGAGTCGGCCTCGGCCGAGGGGTACGGAGGTGCCTGCCCCGGGGGAGGCGGACCACCCATGGAGGGAGGAGGGGCCCGGCGCGTTTGATAACAGGCCCCTTGTGCTCCCCGCCTCTCGCTCTCTCCTCGTAGACAGATCTGCCCACTCAGCTTGGGCTCGCTACCCCCAAGGGGCCATCCCCGTGCTGGGGCTGCCTCTGTCCCTAGGATGGGGTGGCCACAGCCAGGACCTGGGGCCCCCACCCCAGTGAGAAGGATGGATCCCACTCCCGGGGTGCAGAGCGTCATTTCCCCTGGACCCCACAGGGTCAGAGGAAGGAAGGATGTCCTGGAGAGCAGCCTCACACCAAACACCACTCCTCTTGCGGGGTCTGGACACGAGCTGTTGGCATTAAGCCAGAAATGGAGAGTCGGAGAGACAGACAGACACAGAGAGAGTGGGGCACCAGCGACTGCCCCGGGCGTTAGGCAGGTGACGAGGGGCTGAGTCAGGAAGTGCTGGGCATCAGGGCCTCCTGGGCCCAGCTGGAGTCCCTGTGGCGGTGAGGCGGACGCAGATCCCCCAGGACTCTCGCTGTCCAGTGCCGCTGCAGTCCCACCTGCCGCCACCCCCCAGCCAGGCTCCTGACCACTCGGGACCCCACAGGCCATCAGGAGATCAGGCCGCGGGGAAGACCAGGGCTCCAGAGACCTGGCCATCTTTGTGGACATGACGTCGGGGGGGCCGCCTGACGCCCCACTCCTGATGACACTGAAGCGGGGGTGTCACCACGCTGCAGGCGCTTCAGCCACTTCTGCCTGGTCCCCCTCTCTGGGCATTTCCAATGTTCCGTGACCCCAGGGCCACTTGGGGCCCAGACGTGAAGTGACCTGACCGGGCCTTTGTCGGGGGCTGGGACAGCCGGGCTTTGGCAGGAGATGCAGGGGTGAGGACGAAGGGCTCAGGGTCCCTCCTTCCTCCGTGAGGGTCCTCCTGCCTTCCCGCTGCATCCCCAGCAAACCAGCGCTTGGGGCCTTCAGCGGGTCCTTGGCCCTTCTGAAAGGGGACACGTGGGCTGGAGGCTCATGGCTGTCGGAGAACTGCAGAACAGCAGCTCTGGGAAACTCCTGACCCCTCCCTCTCCCCCCATAGAAGCCCATTGGCTCTATCTGACCAGTTTTGGCCGGCTTCTGAGTGGCGAGTAATCAGGAATGCGGGGACGCCGGTATGGCACCCTGTGTGAACATCTGGGACCACGCCTCTCACATCTTCACAGTAACCCCCACCACCCTGGCAGGTACAGTCACGGCTGCTGGGGGCTTGAGACCACGGCCTGGGGCAGCCTCCCTGCTGGCCCCAGGGCCTGTGCCAGGGTGCCAGCAGGCCCTGGCATGCTGAGGGGACCAGGGTTTCTGCTCGCAGAGGGAGGAAGCAGAGGCTGGCAGCCACAGACGCCGTTCTCTGGCGCTATCTGGCCCTGGGGAGAGCCACGTGGGAGCGTGTGTCCCAGGAGAGGCATGCCCACACCCACGCCGGAGCTCTGGGTGGGGAGCCGCCCCACCGCACTGCAGACACTGGGCACGCGTCCGAATGCCTGTGAGCCATGACGCGCTGCAGGCCTGACTCCTGGGGCGTAGGGGAAGGGAGGGGATGTGATGGCAGGACCAACGGCCACTGAGACCTGGGCTCGCGCTTTGTCCTGTTGTCACGACCACTCCTGCTGTGAACGTCTGCCACCGGGAAGCTGGGGGCGAGGTGCGGACCTCGAGTCCAGGGGGCAGGGAGCTAGTTCCCCTTCGGAGTCCTGCTGGAGTGCGGGGCTGGCTATCCATCGCTTAGTGGGAAGGGCCGTCCTGGCTCAGCCGCTGGTCTGGGGGAGGCCCCTGGAGGCGCTGGTGGTGACGGCAGCTGCACAGGTACCAGCAGCCCTGGGAGGCGCCTCCAGCTCCAGCGCTCAGGCCCTGGGTCCCTCCAGACCCAGGCGGTGGGGCACCACCCCTGTAGTGCCCCCCGGTGGCCGGCAGCGGGGCCGCGCCTTCTCCTGGTCCCCTGGAGAAAGTGTATCCTGGGGGCCTTTGGGGCCTAAAGTGAGAATCGAGGTACTTTCCTAGAAAGCAGTCATCTCCCTCTGCATCCCACAGCCACTGCCTCCACGAGGCACTGACCCTCAGCCTGGCAGGAACGTCCTGCGTCTGAGCCCCAGAGCTCCGGACTCCGAGAGGCGAGGTCAGGCGCCCGGAGCCTCATGGGCCTGTCTCCCCATCTCGGTGTGGCAGGACTGAGGTCACTGATGTGACCTGTCAGCAGGAGTGGGGTGGACATGGCCGGGAGCTGCAGCTCCTCCTGCACTCACAGAAGGTTTGGGTCTGCTCTGCCCAAGGCTGCCACCAGCCAGCCAGGGGATGAGGTGGGGGGTGCGGTTCTGGCTCCCTTACAGAGGAGGGGGCCAGAGACGACTCGGTGGTGATGGTGGCCCCTCTGCTTGCCCTCTTATGGAGGAGGGGACCCCAGGGCAGTGGTGCTGCCACGGCTGGATTTGAGCTCCCGCCAACTGTGGCACACGGTGGAAGCTACCGAGCCCCTACAGGCCTCACAGGTGGTGTGTCTCCTTGGAGAGCTCCGGGAGGTTAGTGGACGGCTGATGGGGCCCCACGTTCCTCCTCCTCTTTCTCGCCTTTCCATCTGGACCAGAAAGAGATGGCGACAAACGATGCTGAGGCCCAGAGACCCCAGCAGCTTGCGCCCCTCCCCACCGGGCCCAGCCCCATGCTGCGAGGAGGCACCCGCCCGCCTGCCACGCAGGCCCTCCCTGCCCCCCGCCCAGCTGCCCCACTGATGCCCAGGGCCCAGGCCAGAGCTGGTCTCCCAAGTCCTGCCCAGAGGGCAGACCTGTGAGCAGAAGGACCTGAGCTCCAGGGGGGTTGGTCCCAAGCCAAGTGAACCAGAGGGGAAGAAAGTGGACACCTCCCACCACTGAGGTCACAGGGCCAACCCTGGTCCCACTCCGCTGGCTGTGTGAGCCAGGACAGCTTGCTTGCCCTCTCTGAGGCTCACTGTCCTCATCTCCAGAGTGGGCATACCCTTTGCAAGATGATGGGGGGTTACTGAGTGGGGGTAGGGGGGCAGGGGTCTGGCCATAGGTCTGTGCGCATGGCCCATAGGGCCGCCTTGGAGCGCTCCCACTCACCCCTGCCTCCCTCTGTGGGTTCCCCTATAGCTCCACACCATTTGCAGGGGTGGGGGGACCCCCACGTCCCCAAGAGGGTGGCCACGGCGGTGCTCCTGGCCCTGCTGCCTGTGTCTCAGGGCTGGGTGAGATGACCAAGCCTTTGTGCCCACTCAGTCTCCCCTGGGTGGCCCACTGCACGGTGCCACTGCAGGACGCCAGGGGAGCTCCAAACACAGACGCAACGGGAGCAGGTGAGGATGGACGTGGTCATTGCATTTCAAGTTCCCTGGTTAAGCAATAACCATTTATGGCAGCTCTATTGTGACAGTGCCCTGCTGACCCACAGAGAGGCCTGGTGGGGGTTAGGGGCTGGGGCAAAGGACCAACCAGCGTGGATGGGGAGCAGGAGTGGGGGACAGCAAGGCCTCGGCAACAGAGGAGGGGGCGGCCTTGGCCGCTCAGTGGCTTGACACTGCACAGTTGGCAAGGAACTTGGGGGGCTTGGCACTTGGCAGTTTGCAAGGAACTTAGGGGATATGGTGCTTGACAGTTTATAAGTACTCGGGGGCTTCACACCTTACAGTTTACAAGAACTTAGAGGGTTGACTTCACAGTTTATAAGACTGAGAGCTCGGAGTGGGCTTCATGGAGTAAGATTGGCACCCTGTGGCCGGGTGCCTGCTGGCACAGGTGGGAGCCTGGCAAGGCAGCTCCCCACGTGCAGGTGGGGACAAACGAGGCTCCCACTTGGCCGCAGCCGGGAGGCCCTGTTACGCGCTCCCTGCTCACCCCATTCTCGTGTCCTCAGGGCACACCTGGGCTGAATCGCTTCCCTTTCCCCAAGGGTCCCCCAGCTCCGAGGGCTGCACACACACAAGGTTGCTTGGCTCTGGGGCAGGTGTGATCCTGGCCTCCCGTCCTGGGCCAGGATGCACCCACAGGGGCATGTCACACACACTGTCCTGAGGGGAGGCAGCGGCTGCTCGCCTGAGCTTCATGCCACAGAGCTGGGGTGATGCAAGATTGGACAGAGAAGGTGTGACGGGGTCTTCACGGGCTCTAGGGCCCCTCTGGGGGTGACAGCTCCACTGCCTGGCATGGCTCTCCTGCCATCTGGGGCTGGAGCTGTGAAGGATCACTGTTGACACTGAGAAAATTGTAATTGGCATTCCCCATTAATGAGGGCAGCTGCAGGCAGCTCCTGCCAAGAAGCTGTCAAGATGAATGTGCCCAGAATAATCACATGTGGGAGGGGGGAACGGGGGCTGGTAAATACCACGGAAACCAGTGGACAATCAGTCAGTGACTCCCCCGGCCAGTCTTCACCTGTCCCCTTGTGTGACATGTGGACGTGCGTGCGTGCGAGCTCTGTTCTGTCCGACTCTTTGAGACCCCATGGACTGTACCCCGCTAGGCTCCTCTGTCCACAGATTTCTCCAGGCAAGAATACAGGAAGTGGGTTGTCATTCCCTCCTCCAGGGAATCTTCCTGACCTGGGGATCGAATTCGTGTCTTTTACATCTCCCGTGTTGGCAGATTCTTTACCACTAGCGCATGAGCTTGCCCGAGACTGGCTATGGGGCCTGGGCAAGTCTCGACTCCTGGGGCCTTTGCTCTCTCGGGTGGCATGTCTGGCTCTGCAGTGCTGAGGCACCGTGTACGCAGGGAGGTGCCATGGAAGCTGGGAAGATGCGGCTTGAGGCGGGGGAGGGTCTGAGGGTCTATGTCTCCTCTAGACATCACCTGTGATGTCAGAACCTGCAGGCCTGTCACCTCCATCCTGGCTCAGAGGGTGTGACGGTCAGGCTTATATGTTGGCTTGACCAGGCAGTGGTCCTGGGGAGCCCCTGGGATGCTGGTTTGGGAGTTGCAGTGGAGGTATTTGGAAGACAGGGTTCACTCTATGACTGGTTACCCCAAGCAAAAGGGATGCCCTCCGTATGTGGTGGCTTGGCTTCATCCAACCAGGTGAAGGCCTTACAACAAGAATCAGGGGTTTCCCTGAGATGAAGGAATTCTGCCTCAAGACTGCGGCATCAGCTTCCGCTGCAGTTCCAGCCTGCTCTACGGATTTGGGGAGCTGCAGGGACACAGCTGCAGTCCCGGTGACATCCCCATGGCTGGCTTTGCCTTTGGGGCTACAGGGACCAGTCCACCTCTTTTCCTGCCCACTGCCTGTCTGGATCACTCTGGCTGTACTGAGTTAGACTGAAGGTGCTATTGGACGTGGAGGTGGCTTCTGTCCTTCACACTATAAATAATATTGCTTGGGACATCAACTGTTTGTTTTTTTTCCCTACTATTAGGACTTTCTAGCAATAAGGCAGAGCAATGCTGATACCATGTGTCTTTACATAATTTTTGGCATTTCCTTGTCTACCAAGCAAAAGCCTGTGGGACAGTTTCTGAGGGTTTTCCATCTCTGACCCTTGTTCTGTCACACAGACATCTGGACCTGGGAGCCTCAGTGTTCCCATCTGTAGAGTGGGAACTTCTCCCCATCCACGTCATGGTCACAGGAAGGCGTGGTCTCCTGGGTGGATGTTATTCTGACAGCACTCAGACAGACGCAGCGGCTGAGGTTCACAGGACCCCTAAGGGGTCATTTTCACAAGGAGGGTCTGAAGTATTGGAGGGGGGCAGTGGCATGGTTGCATGGTTGAGATGCATGGGAACGAGGAGAGGGACCCAGAACAGCACCTTCGGGTGGGTGTCTGTACCACTTCTCTCCCGAGCTGAGACCTTTGAGACTGGACAGGGATAACGCCAGTCCCCAGGTGGCAGGCGTGGCCAGCCGGGTGAGACGCCACACTGGCCACCCTCCTTCCCGATGTGGTCCAGTAGGGCCCCTCCTATGTGGCTCTGCTGAGAGGACACCAAGTCAGGCAGGGAAGCCGCCTTCAGCTCCACAGGGCCCTGTGGGTTCCGTTTAGAGATCATGAGGCCAAGGCCCAGGTCTATGAGATGCTCCCTCTCTGAGGGGAGACCCCCCTCAGCCCCTGTGCGGTCATTGGGTGGAGGCCACCCTGGATCCACTCTGAGAGCCTGCCTCACGAGGGTGACGGATGGCAAGTCCCGTCAGCGTGGCAGGGAGTTAAAAAATAAGCACTAAACTGCCCTGGAGACTCAGGAGGGAGGGACGGAGCTGTGGGAGCTGCCTTCTGCATTTCAGGTTGGGAGCTGGTCTCTGCCCCCTCTGCCCACTGGAGGAGAGAGTGGCTGGCGCCCGGGGGACAGCAGAGGTGCTCTGAGGGCCAAGGGGCGGAGCTGCAGGTGTACAGGGAGAATGTTCCCCTGTGGCGGGCAGCTCCATCCGGCTCCTTGTGGGCTTGGAGGCTTCCTCTGGAGCATCAGGGGTGGGTGGGCAGTCTGGGGCGGAGCAGTGGGCAGGTGTGGAGGCTCCCTGGCTCCCAGAGGCACTGGCCTGGCCTCTTGGTGGCTCAGGAAGGGGCAGAGGGTCAGAAGGTGGGTTGGCCAGCATCCGCTCCATGTCCCCCATCCTACAACGACCCTGGGGGGCCTGGCCTCTTCCCTCAGACTGCATCTGACTCTCGGGGGCAGAGGCAGGAAAGTCACCCTTCAGAGCTCAGGGGTCTTTTGGGCTGAGCCACAAGGTGAGGGCCTTCCTGCCCCTCTCCTCCTGAGCAGGCATTGCTGCGTGGAGGTCGCAGCTGCAGCAACATTCCTGCACCGGGGTAGACTGCGGGAAAGCCTCGGAGCCTCATCTGCAAAGTCCCTCAGCCAGCCTCCTGGTCACAGGGAGGCAAAGCGAGCTGGCAGGGGTGAGCGGGTCTGCAAAGAATGAAGGAATCGCCAGATCCCCAGGTCAGAAGGGGCAGGCACCACCTTACAGGCCCAGCCGGGGACCAGGCCCCTGTGTGGCCGAGGTGGTGGGCACCGACTGCTGGGTGCGTGGTCATGAGCACCTCACTGTCCACAGTGGTCCCCCTTCACCTGTACCAGAGCACCCCAGACCCCTGACTTGCCCCCTGGGACCTCCATTTTCTCTGCTGAGATGTGACAGCAGCGCCCACTCCGTGAGGTTGTGAGAATTAAACGAGGGATGCGTTTTGGGACATGGAAAAACCGATCTTTTAATTTGAACTCATAATTGGAGAAAGGTTCTCTGGTCTCCCCCAACCCACTCAAAGAGTCATATGGTTTTAAAGGCCCTTTTCTGATTCAAGGTAATTCCTTTCACAATCCCAGCTGTCTTTTTTGCCAAAATTGCCAAGTTGACCCTAAAATTCACATGGAAATTCAAGGGACCCAGAACAGCCACACACACACAAAAAGATCTTGGAAAAGGAGAACACAGTCGGAAGACTGACACATCTCAGTTTCCAAACCAACTTCAAAGCTGCAGTAATCAAGACAGTGTGGTGCTGAATAGGAACACACACACAGATTAATGGAATGGACTAGAACAGAGAGTTGAGAAACAAACCCTCACTTTCGCAGTCAACTGATCTTGGACAAGCTTGCCAAGACAACTGAATGGGGAAAGGATAGACTTTACAACAAAAGGTGCTGGGATAACTGGACATCCCCATTCGAAAGAAGGAAGATGGGTCCCTACCTCACACCAGACACAAAACTTTACTTGGAAATAGTTGACAACCTAAATATAAGAACTAAACCCACAAAACTCTTAGGACAAAATAGGAACAAGCTAGACAATCACTTCTTGCTATGATACCAAAGGCACAAACGAAAAAGAAAAAAAAAAATTAGATAAACAAGAATTCATCAAATTTAAAACTTTTGTGCTATGAATGACATCATCAAGAAAACGAGAAGGCACCTCCCAAAGTGGGAGGAAGTTTTTGCAAATCGTACATCTGATAAGAGAGTTGGATCTAGAATATGGAAAGAATGCTTGACACCCAATAATAAAAAGGCAAAAAATACAACTGAAAACTGGGCAAAGGATCTGAATAGACCTTTTTCCAAAGAAGATAAACACATGGCCGGTAAGTACACGAAAAAGAAGCTCAACATAGTCAGACAGCAGGGAAAAGCAAATGAAAGCCACAGTGAGATCCCACCTGACACGCACTAGGATGGCTAGATGCACAACAGAAGACAAGCGCTGGGAGGATGGGGACCAGCTGGGGCGAGGAGTGGTGCAGCCCCTTCGGAAAACAGTCGCACAGTTCCTCCAAGTGCTAAACATACAGCTATAACATGGCCCGAGGCATCTGCCCAAGAGAAATGAAGACTTATGTCCACACAAAAACTTGTACGTGAATTTTCACAGTGGTACTATTCACAACATTAAAAAAAAAAAAAAAAGCGGAAAAAACCCAGACATCTCTCCCCAGATGGACGTTTATCCATCCATCTGTACGCGGCTTCACCACCGGTACAGCCGTGTGGTGACCAGTCACTCGGGCTAAATGCAGCGCTGGCTCAGGCCACGGCTGGGAGACTTGAAAGCATGGTGCTGACTGAACGAAACTGGTCAAGGGGGTGTCTTTTTGTGCGAAATGTCGAAAGCCTTGGAAACAGGAAGTGAATTCGAGGGTGCCGGGATGGGGATGAGGTTGTGGGGGACAGGGGCTGAGAGGTCTGAGAGGTCTCTGGGGGTGACGAGATGTCCTGGAATCTGATGGTGGTGCTGGTGGTGACGGTTGCACAGCTCTTGAGTACAGTGACGCCCCCCGAGCCGTATACTTGAACAGGGTGACTTTCACGGTATGTGAGCTGCATCTAAAGAAAGCTGTTTGGGAAAAACACTCACTGCNAGAGGTCTGAGAGGTCTCTGGGGGTGACGAGATGTCCTGGAATCTGATGGTGGTGCTGGTGGTGACGGTTGCACAGCTCTTGAGTACAGTGACGCCCCCCGAGCCGTATACTTGAACAGGGTGACTTTCACGGTATGTGAGCTGCATCTAAAGAAAGCTGTTTGGGAAAAACACTCACTGCCCCCTCTCCCTGCACTGACAGAGACCAGGGGAACAAGGAAACTCGCTTTCTGGACCTTCAGGCCTGAGTTTAAGTACAAGCACAAGGATTTGAGGCTGGCCTTCCACACCGGTGCGGGACAGGAGCACGCGACTCCAGACCGTTTCTACACCGCTTGTGTTTTCTGCAGCTCTGGGGTCACTGCTAAGCCTGCCCTCTGAGGCAGTCTGGTTGCAGCTGGGGGCAGAGGGCCCTGTTGTGGAGCCCCCTTCCCCCGCCCACACCACCCCTGGGCCCTGCAGCGAGAGCTTGGCGGGAGGCAGACTGGAAAGCGGGCAGACTGGGAGCCGGAGGAGCAGCAGGTATTAGTCTGAATCGGGAAGAGAAGCCATGGGCCCACCTCCTGGTGTCCTAACGCTGATCATTCCCCCAGTGAGCTTCTATGGGCCGCCTCCTATAAGTACAGTGCTGGCCCAGGAGGACGGGTGGTGCACCATCCACAGCCCCAGACCCATGCGAGCAGACTGGGGGGCGGGAGGGCTGGGAACAGGGCGAGGTGGGCTGAAGGAAGCGACCACTGAGACAGGTTTTCAAGAAGCTGCTGCTGCTAAGTCGCGTCAGTCGTGTCCGACTCTGTGCGACCCCATAGACGGCAGCCCACCAGGCTCCCCCGTCCCTGGGATTCTCCAGGCAAGAACACTGGAGTGGGTTGCCATTTCCTTCTCCAATGCCTGAAAGTGACAAGTGAGAGTGAAGTTGCTCAGTCGTGTCTGACTCTTAGTGATCCCATGGACTGCAGCCCACCAGGCTCCTCTGTCCATGGGATTTTCCAGGCAAGAGTACTGGAGTGGGGTGCCATTGCCTTCTCCACTTTCAAGAAGCACCATACTTTAACATATTTGCTCTTAAAAAAGGAATGAACTTTATCTTTATCTGTCAGCCAGAGATGAAATATTTTTACCATTAATACCATCTGGACTCCTCTGTAATTGTTTTGTAAGAGCTGGGGGCCCCTTGCCAACGGCAAGAACAGAGGATCAGACCACAGGTGACCAGACCTCGTCCCCACCTTTTCTACCTCTTCCCCGTGTCCGTACTTCCTGGAAACGACGACCACCCCCCAGGAAAGCCTGGCCCCTCTTGACAGGGGTCTACAGAGGCACTGCTCTTGGTGGGTGCGGCCCTGCTTGAGGTGGAGCTTGGGGCTTCTCTGAGCCTCAGTTTCCTTGTCTCTAAAGTGGGCACACTTATGCCCACATCACAGGTGCTGTTGTGAAGATTGCCAGGGAACGAGGAAGCAGCACAACTGTCGGATGTCACCTTGACAGTGACCCCGCAGCTCAGGACCTGACATCACCCTGATAGTGACCCCTGCCCCCATGTCCTGGGATGCCCAAGCTTGCACAAGACCAGAGGGCCAGAGGCAGAGGGCAAGACTCGTTTTCCTGTAACCCGCCAAAACCACATGCAGAGACACAGAGACAGACGAGGGGACGCTTGGGCCCGCCTCATCCAGGGACACCTGCAGGGTCCCCCACTGACAGCCCACACCCCAAAGGCTCTTTCTGGTGGCAGAACTCTCCACAGGCCCCAAGCAGGCCCCGTTTACAAACGATCATCCGCCCGTACCTGTGGACCATGTCTATGTCCTGCCCCCCACACCACACCCGAAAGGTCCTGAGAGGAGCCGTCCCAGGAGCACCTTCCTCTCGCCACAGTGTTCCGCGCACACTCAGGGAGGCTCCTGTCTAAAAGACGACCATCAGAAAAGCGAGGCCACCCCTCCAAGTGTCACCCAGTCTCAGACATGCGAGGCAAGCGTCCAGCTTTGTTCTGAGTCAGTCACCTTAGCGGTCATCACGGAGGACCCCAAGGGGCTGCAACTGTCACCTGAAACTATTCTACAGGACTCAAGTCCTCCCTGCCAGTGTTTGATCTGATAGTGGCTAAGCGCCGATGCTCCCGGTGTGCACAGATCGCAGCCCTGGAACAGTAACACCACAGGGCAGCAGGGCCTGGGGCACCGCCAGGGCAGAGTCAAGTGCTGCCCAAGTCCACCTCTGCGCAGCGTGGCCTCCGGCTTGATGAACTGGACACAGGCATACTGTCTCCAAGAGCCGGGGCTGAAGAAGGCGAGGGGAGCTGGCCAAGGTGGCTAGCCTGGCTTTGAACCTGGGTCTTCCAAGCTCTAAGCCCAGCATCCATCCATGGACACCTTTTTGCCCACCCTGAAGGCAGGACACGTCTGCCCAGCTGGGGAAGCGCTTCCACAGGACCCATCAATCCGCTCATGAAGCAGAATCAGCCTTGTTGAAATGCAAGTGACCTTGGGCCACGGGGGAGTCGACCCAACCTCTGAGAGTGGGGAAGTTCAGATTTCCTTTCCCAGGTCAAACAACCAAGGTCAGACGGTGTATGCAGACCTCCTGGAGCCGGGACTCCCAGCCGGGCTCCGGCGCATCCGGGACCCACGCTGCTCTTCCACATCGGCTGCAGCTTCAGGCGCACGAGAGCAATCTGGCAGCAAGGCAATGTGAACGGCTCCACGTAAGCTCCACCCTGGGCAGTGCCGCCGTACAAACCAGGAGAGGGAGGCTCCAGGCAGGGCACTCGGGCCCTGGCGGGCAAGCCTGCACAGCGCACAGCCACACACCTTGCCGGCACGAATCCCTGGCTGAGGGGAGAATGCAGGGCCCCAGCCTCCAGCCTGTCCCTCCATCTGATGCAGCGGAAGCAGAACACGAGCTGGTGGGACCCCGGGGGGCTTGGGCACAACCCACCCAAAGCCCCAGAGACCAGCCCAGCACATCTAGAGAGAAGGGCGCCCGCCGGCAGGCTCTTGCCTCAAGGACCCTCTGTTCAGTGGGGTTGCCCACTGTCTCAGCCACCCGGGAGATTCCCGCTGGGCCTGGCCTGTGGCCCCCGGAGGCGGCAGCCTCAAGACCAGCCTCCCTCAGCTCATCACAGACATGGCACGGGTCTCTCATGGTGTCCAGAGCTCCGGGGTTGGGGCCCCGTGGTCCTTGCCCCTTCTCCAGAGAAACGCTTGCCAGACGTGCCGGTCGAGCACATCGCCCGGTGCTCCGTGCGTCTCCAATTCAGCTGGAGCCGCGGCCCCCTCGAGCCAGCCGCATTGACCGGCCACACCAGCACTGTCCTGCCCACGCGCCTCTCATGTGTGCCCCATCCCACCCCAGGGGTCTCCAGCTCGCCCACCGCTCCCCAGGCCCTCTAATGGAGGAGGTCTGCTCAACTCCGTGTCCTCGGGGGCTCCTGCCCCACATTGGGGGCCGTGAGGGCGGCTCTGGGTAGGTGGAGGGAACTGTTGCTGGAGGAAGAGCCTGCACCGAGCTGTGGTGGCTCACTCCCCTCCCTTCAATATCCTCTGCGGAGCACAAGGTGAGGCTTAGCAAACCCCTCCCTGAGCAGAGAGGGTGCTGGGGGTGCCCGCACACGCTGATTCACCATCAGTCCATCAGTGAATTTACCAGTCGTCTGATCAATCCTTCAATCCATCTGTCTGACCAGCCACAGGCCTCAGTCAGTGCCTGAGTTGGAAGGGACTCGGGTTTGTGTTTCTGGCTGCTGGCTGGCCCTGTTGTTGACCCCCATCATTCTGTGTGAAGGATGAGGAAGACTCCAGGGACTGCTCTCAAGGACGTTTGGGCTGGAACTGTCATGATCCCTTTCAGAAAGACTGTGTCCAGTGGGCCAGTTTCAAATAGAGGACCAGGACCAAGGAACTGAAGTTCAGAGGAGGTTGGATCAAATTCAGCTAAAAAGAAATTTATTTCATAACACAGGCTGGAAGCAGCCAATCTATGGACAAAGTGGCTGAGGCGGTGATTGGACACACTGGACGTTCCCCAAGCAGCAGACACGCTCACCAGTACACAGCGGGAGTGTGGCAGGGTCTCGTCTCCCCGTCCCCCATGTGCAGCCCAATGCGGTGCCTGCTCGGTCTTCTAAGCCTTCCTGTGATGGCTTCCGGCTGTGGCCTTCACCACGCCTCACCCCACCCAGGGCTCTCCAGCAAAGCAGATCACATGCACGTGTCCACTGGTCTTCCACCACAGCCTGGGGTTGGGAGGGGGGACAGCCCTTTCATGGTGAGCCGAGCCTTGGGGAGCCTCAGTTGCCAGTTCCAGGGTCACACTTGAGCCCCAGGGCTTCTCCGCCTCCTGTGCCCTGGACCACCTGGCCCTGGTTGGAAATGAGCAGTGGTGCCATGTCCTGAAAGCTCGCCAGGGGCCTATCAGCAGCTGCCCTCTTCTCTGGCTCCACTCTGCCTCTGGGACGCCCGCCAGCTCATTCCCTAGCCCCAGCCCCACACACACCCCACTCTGCTTGCTCACACTCACTGCATCTCCCCACCCTCACCTGTGACCCCGCACCCAGACCCCGTTCACAGTCTCCAAACTCCTTCCAGAACCTGAGGCCAGAGCCTTGGCTCCCCGACCTCACTGACCTGGGATGTGGGCCTCATGCCCCCAACACCCATGAAGGGGGGACAGATGATGGGGGTCGGAGGATGATGGGGGTGGGGGCGATGGATTATGGGGGGCTGGATGATCGGGGGGTCAGANACCTCACTGACCTGGGATGTGGGCCTCATGCCCCCAACACCCATGAAGGGGGGACAGATGATGGGGGTCGGAGGATGATGGGGGTGGGGGCGATGGATTATGGGGGGCTGGATGATCGGGGGGTCAGATAATGGGGCCAGGGGGAACGGAGGATGGGGCAGATGATTATGGGGATGGATGATGGAGAGGACAGATGAAGCAGGATATGGATGATGGGGGTGGGGGGAGACAGAGGATGGCCAGGACGGATGATGGGGGGGACAGATGATGGGGGCACGGATGACAGGGTGATGGATGATGGGGGTGGCCAGGTGGCCAGAAGGGCTGCTAAGTGAGGGGTGGCCCGCCATGCATCCACACCTACACCAGGAACGGCAGCACGGACAGGCCAGGAAAGCACCGAGTTGGGAAAACGGGGCTGGCCCGGCGTCCACTAGGCCACGTCCGGTCAGAGTCACGAGCAGCCAGGTGCCCAGTAGACGTGACTCGGCTCACTCATTTACTCATCCATCTGTCCAGCAGACGTGTGCTGGGAACCCTCGGTTGTGGAGCCCTGAGACGGTGCCAAGTGGGGGTGCTTCCGTGACTCCAGAGTCGGGTGGGGCCGGGGGTGCTGCGGGGCCTGATGTCAGCAGTCCCCCTCTGAGACAGGACCTCAGGGCCAAGCTGTTTACATTCCCACAGTTATTTATGGGCGTGTGTGTGAGAGGACAGAGCCTGGAGCTCCTGGGAGCCTCCCAGGAAGGGGGTGATGCACAGGCCCGGGTGACGCTGGCCTTCACAGGGACCGCGCCTGTGCACACTGCCCGCCGAGCCGGGTCTGTGACGGAGGCTCTTCCCCACCCGCTGGGACAGGCACCTGCCCACCCTGTCCTCTAAAACTGCTCCTCTGTCCCCTCCACGGCCCAGCTGAAGAGGAAGAGGGACGCATCCAGGAGACAACCTCGAGATCAAGGGCACAGGAAATTTCTGCTTTCATCTGAAAATCCGTCAGCTGCAGAGGAAGTCCAGAGCCAGGCGGATGCCTGGGCCGTGGCTCACGCACACATGGGCTCCCGCTGGTGTGAATGAGCTCAGGGCGAGGCTCCCGTCTGCGGTCTTGCCTCGTCCTCTGTGAGGAGCCGCCTCTCACAGCCCGGCCCCCGCGTCCACTGCTGAGCCCCAGCTCTGCTGGGGGGCGGTGGGGGGAGAGGCTGGGACTGGGAACCAGTTGGTTTCCCAAGCGGCTCCCCAAGCTGACGTAGCCCCAGGCTCTGGACAGGCGGGACGGTCCCATGCTCAGATAACAGAGGAGGTTTCCTCATCCTGGGGGAGGTGTTCCTGCTGAGGCAGAGCTGCACGAAGCCCCCGCCACACGAAACACGCAGCACGCACGTGCCTTGGAAGGCCCCATGTTCGGTCCCTGTGTCTGAAGGGAACATCAGCTGGTCGTGTACGTCTGGAATCTGCTGGCAGGACTGAGGGCCGGCACACACTCGCCTGCAGGTGCCTGCATTTGGGGTCAAACTACCGGAGCAAGACACAGTTCCACTGGTCAGGAGATGCTCATATCTGCCTCAGGTTCCTTGTTTGTAAAACAAGTGCGGTAACACTTGCCCCCAGGGCACAGGGGTGGGGTGTTTACACGTATCTGCCCTCTCTGTATACAGCTGTCATCACAGAAGAATAGGGGCCTAGAGGTCAGGGGACTGGGCTGGGTCCTTGCAGGACGAGAAGTCCTGTAACCCTGGGGTCTCAGGCTCCTAGCTCCCCGACAGGGGGTTTCATGGGTGGCCCCAGGGGTCCCTTCTTGCTTGGATATTCCAGAACTGTCGCTGATGGAGTGCTTGCTTTAGATTCATCATGATGTCCTCCAACACCTGTTGTAGTGCTCAAGGAACAGGTGCTCAATTAATGAGTGGACATGATGAGAATAACTGCTGATGGTGTGATGTAGAGAGTTACACAGAGTTACAGGAGAGGACTGACCATCACTCAGGACTGAGAAGTGGGGAAGGCTCCCTGGGGAGCTGTTGAGTCCAGCTGTAAAGAGCAAATTTCTTTTTTGGTGGGGGGAGTATAATTGCTTCACAAAGTTGTGTTAGTTTCTGCTGTACGACCATGTGAATCAGCTGTATGTATACATATATCTCCTCCCTCCCACCCCAGCCCTCTAGGTCACCTCAGAGCACTGGGCCGGGCTCCCTGGGTTACACAGCAGCTTCCCACTAGCCGCCTATTTCACACACGGCTGTGTGTATACGTCATTGCCACTCTCAGTCCTTCCCACCTGCCCCTTCCCCGCCATGTCCACATATGCATTTTCTATGTCTGGGTCTCTATTCCTCCCTGGAACTAGGTTCATCTGTACCATTTTTCTAGGCTTCACATACATGTGTGAATATATGATATCTATTTTTTCCTTTATGACTTATTTCACTCTGACAGATTTGGTCCATCTGTATCTCTACCAATGACCCAATTTAGCTCCTTTTTATGGCTGAGTAATATTCCATTGTATATATTTGCTATATCTTATTAAAGAGCTGTTTGAATGGGTGGAAGGGAGGAGTTGATGTTCCAGGCAAGAGAAATGCAGTGAACAAAGGTGCTCACGATGAATCAAAAGCAAGTCCTGCCACCAAGGAGCCTGAGCGACAGAGCAAAATGGACACGTACCTCCCCGACATCTTCTCTCAGGAAGGTGCTGGAGGGTGAGCTCCAGGAAGACAAGGAGTAAACTTTACTCCCAGGAAGACAAGGGAGTAAACCAAGAAAGTGAAAGTAAATCAAGAAAGGATCTTGGGAAAAAGGGATCCAGCCCTGGAGGAAGGCGGAGACACACCCCCAGGAGGAAGGGGATTCCCGGCACCTCCCTCAGGCACCTGGCACGGAGAACACGCAGCCCGGATGGCACAGCAGAAGGCTCAGATGACAGACGATGGGCAGATGACCGTGTGTGTGTGTGCGTACATGCGCAGTACTGTTAGGAGACTCACGTGACGGGGAGAGACAGTGGGGTCACACTGGGGGTCGGTCTGTGGAACAAGCCAGCCTACAACCCCCCCAAGACACTTGCAACAAAAATATCCAGTAAGGAAGGCTATTATGATATACAACAAACTCAGCAGGGAATCGTGGTCCGTGATCCCTGTGAAGTCAATGCTGACTGTGGGCAGGGTTCACCGTGGGCCAGGAGACCTAGCGTGGACGGGGCACCCCTAGGCCTGAAACGGGCCATCCAGAGCAGCAGCACCTGAGTGTCCTGGGAGACGTGGAGGCCCGAGTCAGCTCCAAGGACTGAGCCTGATCACACAGGACAGCAGGGACGCGGGGTGGCACCCTGGGAGGGACGTGGTTTTCCTGCACAAGACTCAGACCTGTTTCATGGTCTAGGTATATGCATTTATAATAGTGATAACAGAACTGAAGGAAAAGTGAGAGACAGTCCTGCCACCGCTTGGTTGACGAGAACCAGCTGGCTCGGGGGTGCTGGGGGCGGGCTGCCCTCTGAGGCGTGGATGCTGGTGCCGCCCGCGGGAGCACACAGCTTGGCTGGCGTGGTTGTGCACGTCCGACCTCCATCCACGAGTGGCACCCACATGCGTGCTGCATAGAGAAACCTTCGAACTCCAGGGGCTCGGGGCTTTCGTGGTGGCTTTGCTGGTGGTGAAAGCCTGGAAGCTCCCCTGCGTCCATGGACGGGAGAACAGAGTGAAGAGTGGGCCCAGCACACAAAGGAGGGTCAGCAGCAGTGGAAACAGAAGCCCCCAGCTCGGACATTGCCCCAGACGCGGCTCAGAAACAGAACACTCAGGGGAACAAGGCAAGCCACGGAACAAGATACCCCCCCAGCTAACACCATGTTCATAAGATTCAAAAACAAGCAAGGCAAGCTGTAGGACTTAGGCACGCTATGTATACGCTAAAAGCTAAAACCGCAAAGGAAAGCAAGAGACAGAAAGGTGTGAGGACGCGCCTACTTCTGGGGCAAAGCCCAGGGCGGGGTGCTCCTGAGGGGTGAGAAGGGGCGGGGATGCCTGGGTCCTGGGGGCTGTGGGCACTTCTACACGCCGCTGCCCAGAGTTTGCATGTGTCCACTCGACGGCATCAGATACACCCTCACAGGAAACTGGGGGCAGGGGCCCAGTCCACACGGCCTTATGAGGCCTGAGCTACAGCCTGTGAGCCGTGGTCAGTGTGAAGGGATGCTTCATTCCCTCCCAGCTCAGCAGCTCACCTGTGTCCTGGGTGTCTTCATTCCAGCCCAGCTGAGCGACGGCCTCTCGCTGGCACTGTGTCCACCCCTCCACACCCCACAGCTGCTGAAGACACAGCCCTGGCAGGGGCCCAGGCCAGGTGAGTGTGGGAGGGGCAGCTGTCGTCCACAGGCCAGATCAGCCCCTGTGTGCCCAGCATCCAGAGGATGGCATGTGGGCACCCGCTCTGTGGACAGACAGGTGTGACAGGCAGAGGATGGTATGTGGGCACCTGCTCTGTGGACAGACAGGTGTGATGGGCAGGGGATGGGGAAGGGGGATGTGTCGAGTGAGCTCATGGCAAGCAGGCAGGTGTGGACAGCCCCGACCGCCACCCGCGCACCGAGTTCTCGACAATGCAGCAGCCGGGACCCTGAGGGGCAGGTTGCTTCTGTCAGGTGTGTGTGTGGGGTGCTGAATCCTGAGTCCACCTGTGAAGGGCTCTGTGGGGAAGGATGGGTGCTTAGAGAGTAGCTGGAGGGGCCTGTGACGTGGACAAGTCCCTCCTCCCCAGGATCCTGGCCTCCCAGGAAAAGAATTCCATCCGGCTGACTGACCCGGACCACCAGGCATTAGGTGTAGACGGTCGGAAATAAGACAAAAATAGACATGAAATGCTGGTGTTCCACATGACGGGTTCCCCGAGGGTGATGCCGGGACACAGGGCCTCCCTGCAAGGCAGCAGGAAGCTCTGTGTCTGCCAGATTAGGAGTCCGGGCTGCGGACATCTGCAGGCATGGCCCTTTCTGTGGCCGCAGCCCCGCCAGACACAGCCCCTCTGGTGGGTAAAGCAGACCCCACCCAGATGCAGGAGTGGCCTGACCTTGGCCTGAACTCAGCCAGGCAGCCCTTCCACCCTGACCACCGGGCTGGTGCAGCCAGGTGCCTGGGCCTCCCCTGGCCCTTGTGCCGAGGTGTGGCCCAAGCAAAGTGCCGTGGCAGGCGAAGAAGAGCCAAACCCCAAAGGCGTTACTTGGCCTCAGAGTCCAGCAGTACCCACTCCTGGGTAGGTCAGCCATCTGGGTCAGTAAGCTCCCTTGCTGCCCAGGCTGCCTCAGGTGGGCTGTCACTTGTCACCAAAGTTGACCTGGCTGAGCTCCTTGGCCTTGATGCCAGGAGGTCAGGATCTGGCCCAGTTCTGCCTCACACGGCCTCTGGACTGTCCCGTGGGTGTAACCAGTGGCCCTCCTAATGCTTAGTTTGTTCTCTGGGTTTGCTCAAAACAACCTCTTCAAATGTGGAAAAGGACAACAAAATAAAATTTAAAAGTTCAGGAAAAGAACTATTTCTACAAGTGTGGTCTCTGGCCCCCGGTGGCAGCCACAGTGACTCTGGAGTCATAGAATTCAGCTCCCTGGGCCCCAGGGCCAGGAGGGGGTGACTTCTCCAGCCAGAGGCAGCTGTCACGCTGCCCATTAGCCTGGGCCCCCACACCAAGCTCAGTCCTGCTGCGGGATCTTAGTCGGAGCAGGTAACCCTTGACCTTCCCTTGGCACTGCCGGGGTGCTGACAGCCCTGTGGTTGCAGACGGTCCTTAGAGGGATGATGAGGACCCCATTGGTCAGAAAGAAACGCAAACTCCTCCACAAGGGGATGGGGTTGGTGGGGGAGGGCCTGCCCAGAGCACCATCTCGAGGTGAAGGGATGGTGCCTCTCAGGGCTGTGAGTCCACATGCCTGGACCACAGGCTGGGGTCAGCGCCCCCACCCAAGGCCCCTGGAGCCCCCGCCCATCAGTGCACCTGAGACTGTGGCTCTGGATGGGCAGCAGAAAAGGCACTTGGGGAAGCCATAGAGACCCCACATACCCCAGAGGGCCACACACCGGCCCACGCACCAGGCCCCCATGGCCCCGCCCAGAGTCTTTCTCCTGCTTCCCCAGGCACGGGCAAGCTGAAAGCGTGGCAGGGAGCACCCACGGGTTTGCCACCTGAGGTCGCAACCTGTGCGTTTCTATCCCTGCCGGCATGTCACATCCCACCCCTCCAGCGGCCCGTGGATCCGTCTAGAAAAGTGGCAGACACCCTGACGTGCCATCCCTGAACACCTCAGCCGGCAATGCTCTAACTAGGCTTCAACGCTTGCTTGTGTTTTTCTAGGGAAAATTTACTCGTTGTGCAACACACAGACTGTAAGGGTGCCCGTCGAGGAGTCTGACGAAGGCAACACCCCGAGTGACCCCACCCTGTCAAGATGAGGCTGTGTCCCTCACCTGAGGGTCCCTTGGGCCCCTCCCCCTCCCCCCAGCCGCTCACCCAGCGTGCACCTCGGTGAACATCAGAGCTGAAATGACCCGTGCGTGCTGCCGGGACCTGAGTCACCAGGAACGGGAAAGCGGGCTGGCAGATTTCGTGACATAACCAGTTGGCTGCTTTCCTGAAGGACTCGCACAGGCCCTCCCCTTCCCTCTGAGTTACGAGCCACGATGCTGCAGGAGCAGCTCTGTTTGAGGCTTGCAGGGAGGACCCCCCGACCCCACAGAGCTGATCAGAAACAAGCCGGGAAGCCACTTTCCAAGGGCAGGTGTATAGACAGTGAACAGCGGCGTCCGTCTCCCCGGGAGTGCGAGGCCGGCTCGCCCGGCACAGGGATGACCGCTGTGGGCAAGGCCACCTCACACACCTAGCGTCAGGCCCTTGCTCACTCTCTGCACAGCCCGCAGGTGGTCACGGAGGCTCCCCTGCCAGGCCCAGGGATGGCCCTGGGGCTTCTCAGCACAGCCCTTGGTGAGTGCCAGTGCCCAGCCTGGCTCCGGGCATCATCACAGCTTTTCCTTCTGGGGCTCAGGGTGAAGGGCAGAGCTGGGGGCAGTGCTCACCCAGGGCTCACCAGCGCTGCCGCCCCTCCCTCCCCGAGGACAGAACCAGCACTACCCTCTGAGTCCCTCCCAGCAAACACCTCAGATGAGACAAGCGTCCTGGCCCCGGTCCACTGTGAGAGCCACCAAAACACGTGGATCACGTCTCTTCATCCACAACCATCCCAAACCGAGCGCTGACATCAGCTCAGCACTAACTGAGAATCACGATCTGTGCCACACGGACTGGAGCTCAGACACTGGCTCAGCTCTAACCACCTGCCGATGAGGATGCAGACCTGACCCAAGTACAGACACCGACTCAACACTAAGTACCTACCACGTGGACACAGATAATCACCCGCCAACGCAGACACAGACCTGACCCGAGTTCAGACAGCACTCAACACCAAGCACCTGCCATGTGGACACAGATAACCACCCGCTGGCGTGGACACAGACGTGACCGGAGCATGGACACTGTCCCAACACTAAGCACCTGCCACGTGGACACAGAACTGACTTACCCATGGACACCAGCTCGGCTTTAACCACGCACAACACAACCAGCTACGGTAAAGAGCAAGTGAAACAAGACGGAAGCGTCGGCGAATCAACTCCAGAGAGAAAAGGAAGCTGTCCCCTACCTTGTGACCCCTGGACACAGGCCGGTACCTCCACTCGAGGGCTGTGCGGTCCACCCGCCTCTCCGGCTCCACACGGCTCTTCTCTCTGGGCCGCCAGCCGACCCTGTGGACGACACACGAGGGTTTAGACGGGACACTCAGGAAATGGCCCCAGGACTTCCTGGTGGCTCAGTGGTAAAGAATCCACCTGCCAACGCAGGAGACATGGGTTCGATTCCTGGTCCAGGAAGATGCCACATGCCTCGAGGCGATGAAGCCCGTGTGCCACAACCACTGCTCTAGAGCCCATTGCAGCTGGAGAGTGCTTCCCTTGACTGCAACTGGAGAAAAAGCCTGCTTCCCGCAACGAAGACTGAGCACCACCGAAAAAATAAATGAAAAAGCAGCAGCAGCCCTGGGACAGTGCGGGGCTTAGGACCCCAGACCCAGACCCCTGGGCACGGGGGTGGGGTGGGCAGGGGCCCCGCAGTGCCCTCCCACGCCATCCTCAGGGGCCTCTCTCAGGTGCCTGTCCCGGGCCCCACCAGCCTCCTTCCCCCACCTACGTGTGCTGTGCACACTTCCCCATAGTCACACTCCCAGGAGCATGGGCACAGACGGTCGTCGGCAGGCTCGAGGTTTCTACAGCAGTTTCCATCACACCATCCTTATTTCTCTGCCCTGCGCCCCCTGGAGACGGCCAAGTCAGCAGCAGATTCTAGCACGTTCTTGTGGGTCACTGCCGTGTCCCTGGGAAGGGGAGTCACTCGGGGGACAGTGACATCACTGCCCCTCCCCCACGGGCACCCCCTCACTACTCTGTGTGGGGCCAGCTGAGGCCCCAGGGTGCTCTGTGACGGCAGTGGGGAGGGCTCCTGGGACTGGGCCCTCCTCTGTGGCCTCTGCTGCCGCTTCCTCCAGCCCCTCTGGCCCTTGGTGTCTCCCTGTGACCTTACAGCCAGCAGCTCATGGTCTGGGACCCCTCTGCCTCATTGTGTCCCCCCACCTGGCCTCTCGATTACTCCTCTGACTCCTCTAACGCACTAGTCCTTGGTTTCCATCCACAGTCCCTGCAGGTTAGGAGGAAGGAAGGAATCATGGCTTCTAACAAGCATCTCTTTAAAAACTGCACTGGATTCGCAGGCAAGAAACGGGTTCCGTCCCAGCCCCTGCACTGGCTTCCGAGGATGCCCGGTCCTGCGCCCTGTCTTTCGGTGCCTCTTTTAGGACATGAAGGTGAAGACGTGTGCCTCCCTCAGGACTGTCACGGAGACAGAGAGAAGTCGTGACGATGTGAGAGGTCCCAGGCCTGAGAGGCTCTGGAGGTGACAGACCCTGCCCAGCAGCTGCCAGCCTCACCAGGAGCCCACACAGGACTCATGTGCCTGTGGGTGTCCCGGGCCCGGTCTGATCCTCCATGCTTCACTTGCACCCCGTGTCCAAACGTGAGCTCGTGAATCTGGAGTGCCCCCTGAAAACCTGCCTTCCTGCACTCCGGCGGGATTTCACATTTGAGAAGCACACGAGGGCCCTCCTAGCACAGCCGTGCTCACAGAGCCACGGGTTCATCCTCTCCAGGTGCATGCCGGCTCCTACCACTCTCCTCTGATTTATCTAGGATCGTTTGGACTGTCAGCGAAACATAAAAAATAACTGCCTGCAGAGGGCAAATACACTGCAGGCTCCTATCTCACTTGCGGTCTAATTAATAGTTTCCAGGTCGCCATGGCCCGTGGGAACATCTGAGCCTCGTCTCTCCAGTCCACAGATGTCGAGGCTGGGCAGAGGCTGGGCTTCAGGGATCCCTTCTCACACTCATTCTTCAAGGCTGTTTGTTCCTTTTTAATAAATTGGAGAGCAGTGGTGTGCATGTGCGTGGACATGTTTATAAAATAGCTCGGCTCTTTGCTGGGGGGCTGGTGGCGCCCCTTAATATCTGTGGACCATGTGGGACCACAAGGGCCTTCTCGAGACCCTTGGAGACAACGGACGACTAAAGACAGTATTCTGAGGCTTCCAGGAACCGCAGTCCTTTATTCTAAGGCAGCCCTTCTTTCTATTAAATCTTTCCCAAGTATAGCAGACTAGACAGAGGCATCCAGCTCCCTGCACTGCCACACCCTGGACATGCCTGTGAACCGGAACCCCAACAGGAAGCAGAGTGTGGCCCCACTGCCCTGGGGACCAGTCCAGCCAGGTTGTCAGTAGGGTCGCTCTGCTGGTGGAGTCAGTGTGTAGCTCCACTCATTCAGCACCATGACATGCAGCATCCTGTTATTTATAGTTGTGGTGAAATACACACGGGATAAGACTGGCCGTCCTGGTCACTGGCACCAAGTACATGCGCAGCGCTGTGCCTCCACCACCCTCATCTGTCCCCAGAGCCCTTTTCATCTTGAAAACCCCAAACTGTCCCCACTAGATATACCCTCATCTCCCCACCCCCAGCCCCTGGCCCCACCTCTACTTTCTGTCTCCATGGATCTGACTGCTCCAGGGACCTCATATTGGTGGAACCGTACAGAATCCATCCTTTGGTGTCTGCTTTATTCCACTTAGCACAGTGTTCTCAAGGTTCACCCACGTGGAAGCGCACGTTAGAATCTCCTTCCTTTTGGAGGCTGGCGTTCCGTTGCACGGACGGACTACCTTTTGCTTATCCATCATCTGTCAGTGGTGTTTGTGTTGCTATGCCTCTTGACTGTTGTGGACACCGGTGTACAAATATCTCTGAGACCCTGCTTTCAACTCTTTTGGGGTATCAGTTCAACTCAGTTCAGTCGCTCAGTTGTGTTCGACTCTTTGCGACCCCATGAATCGCAGCACGCCAGTCTTCCCTGTCCATCACCAACTCCCCGAGCCCACCCAAACCCATGTCCATCGAGCCAGTGATGCCATCCAGCCATCTCATCTGTTGTATGCACGCCGTAAATAGAACTGCTAGATCACATGGTATTTAATTACGCTTCTAATTTTTTGAGGAACTCCCATGCTGTTTTCCACAGTGGCTGCACCACTTTGCATTCCCACCAGCAGAGCACCACGCTTCCAGTTTCTCCACATCCTCACCAACACTATTTTCTGTCTTTTTTTTTTTTTTTTTAATAGGAGCCCCTGGTAGCTCAGCTGGTAAAGAATCTGCCTGCAACGTAGGAGAATCCCTCCGGTTCAATTCCTGGGTTGGGAAGATCTGCTGGAGAAGGGATAGGTTCAGTTTTCTGATAGGTTCATTTCAGTATTCTGGCCTGGAGAATCCCATGGACAGTATAATGTATGGGGTCACAAACAGTTGGACATGACTGAGCAACTTTCACTTTCATCAAAACCTGATGGGTATGAGGTAGTATCTTGTGATTCTGATTTGCATTTTCCTAATGATCAGTGATGCAAAGAGCTGACTCACTGGAAAAACCCCTGATGGTGGGAAGATTGAAGGCAGGAGGAGAAGGGGGTGACAGAAGATGAGATGGTTGGATGGCATCACCGACTCAATGGACGTGAGTTTGAGCAAACTCTGGAAGATGGGGAAGACAGGGAAGCCTGGCATGCTGCAGTCCATGAGGCTGCAAAGAATCAGACACAACTGAACGGCAACAATAATCAGTGATGTTGAGCATCTTTTCATGTGAAAGATCTTTCCCCCTTTTTCGTGCAATTCTGTCTGCATGATGTGGCTTCCAGCACAGGTTACAATGAACAGGGCTCTGAGAATGTAACTGGGGAACAGCCTTTGTGAGCACATGTGAGCATCATCCACCTTCACCTCCCAGGAGGGGAGTGGGTGGAGAGAGAGGGACTTTTCAAAACTCTTGCCCTTTTTCTGTTGTGTTCTCTTTCCCTTGTTGGTTGGTAGGAGTTTTGTGGAAATACATTCTGCATGACAGTCCTTTATTGACCTTTATTGACTGTGTCCTAACAAATGCTGTAAAAAAAAAAAAAAGCTATAACTCTTCCTCCAAAGGTCGTTTCTTCTGCTGCATGCATCATGCCGATCTATCCATCCCTCTGTCTGTTCATTTATCCCCCTATCCATGATCAAGATCCCTGCCTTGTTTAGATCCTGACACCACCCCCCTCACTCCTCCTGAGATCCAGCAGACTGCCACCCCAAGGGCCCTCCTTCCACGGGCTGCATAAGCCCCCCTCCTAGGGCACCAAGGCATCTGCGGGCTGGTCCAGGTGGCTGTCCACCCCTGCTGTGACCACGACCCATCCCAGGTGCTGGGAGCGCCCAGGCCCTGCACCTCTGCCTGTGCCGGTCCTGCTGGATCTGCTTTCCTGTGAACTCACCGTCCACAACCTGTGTAGCCATCAGAGCCCCTTGCCCATCCCATCCTGGTGACGAGGAGCCAGGCCCGTCCCAAGGTTCTCATATCACTATCTGTTGCAGGGTCTGTTATTAATGAGGACAGAGATGACAGTGGCCGAGCTTGGGTGGAAGCCAGCCCTGGACTAAAGCTGTCCAAGACTCCTCCCAGCAACCCTGTGAAACAGGTTCCAGTGTCACCCCACCCTACAGGTGAGGACCCTGAGGCCCAGATGGGCAAAGCAACTCTCCCCAACCGCACACTGAGCAGACTCCACTATTTCAGAGCAGCTGGCAGCCTGGCATGGGGAGCGGGGGCACTCCTGAGTGGTCTCCACGTTACTGAACTGAAAACCAGGATAAATGAATGAACTAAGGGATGAAGCCTGCAGCAAACAGCACAGGCTCAGAGCCAGAGGACAAAGTGTCAGCACTAAACGGGGGCCTTCCCATCAGCAGGGCCACCTGGGACCAGACTGTTCTTCCTGTAAAGGAACAACAAGAAGGTAAAAGCCAAGAGGAAGATAATAAGCAGAGAAAAAGAGCCTGGGAATTTCCCCTAAAGCAAGCATGATTGCTTTGGATGCTGGGATCTGGGCGCAGTTGGAGAGACACTGGGTTGTGATAAGTGTTTTATTTCACTTGCTGCCGGCACGGGGGAATGAAGGCTGTCTGGAGCCTGGAGCGTGAGACCGTGGAGAAGCTGAGGTGATAAACAGGCCGGGTGAAAGCTGCCGCACACCCGGCCCGTGCCCCAGGCTGTTCCCACGTCTGCTGACGCTCACGGTCGGGCTCTGGCAGAGGTTGTCCTGGCAGCTGTCACCAAGCCATCGCGCATGTTTCCAGGGGCCCTGCCTGTTCAGTGCTGCGGGCGGATCCTGAGTGTCGAGCACGAGCCGACTCCTTGGCCATCTGTCCTGATGAAGGATGCATCGGTCCTCAGGAAGGTGGCGGGGTTGGGAGGTTGGGGGCTGGGGTGCAAGCCCCCTTCGGCCAAGAGGTCGTACTGTGGGCCCTGCAGAGGGTGGTGAGTGTAAGCTGCGGTCGAGGGTGGGGTGGGGAGGGGACACCCCCGAGCACCCTCTCCTACTGCTGGTCAGATCCCCACCAGCACCCAGTTACCTGGGATCTTGGATTTGAGAGAAACGCCCCCACTGGGCTTGGAGTCTGCTCCTTCGAGAGCTCTGGAGGATGGGCAGGAAGTTCCTCCCATGGGCTCCCCCCCAGCCAGTGGGAGCAAGAGCGGGAGGCGCTGAGCAGGTGCCTGCCCCCACTTCCCCTTTGGACGGTCAGAGGGGACCTGCCCACTGACCTGCCACACCCACACCCGCTGGCACCACCTGGGTCTGGAGTCCCAGCGGAGACGCCCAACTGTACTGCGGCACCTCCTCCATGGCTTCCCCTGGCTACCCTTCCCCACCCTGATTTACATGCCCCAGGCCAGAGAGGTGCCTGGAAATGCTCGTGAGCTCAGTTCAGCTCAGCATTCTGAAGCACACACCTGAGGCAGCCAGAGCCCAAGGTCCCCAGTGGCCGAGGGGGGTGGGTCTGGAGTCCCAGCGGAGACGCCCAACTGTACTGCGGCACCTCCTCCATGGCTTCCCCTGGCTACCCCTCCCCACCCTGATTTACATGCCCCAGGCCAGAGAGGTGCCTGGAAATGCCCGTGAGCTCAGTTCAGCCCAGCATTCTGAAGCACACACCTGAGGCAGCCAGAGCCCAAGGTCCCCAGTGGCCAAGGGGGGAGTAGCCAGGGGAAGATGCGGGCGTGGGGCCGGTGGGGGGCGGGGCAGAGGGAGCCCGGCCGGCAGCCTTGTCCCAGTGATACCTGGGGCGAGCCAGTACCCCCTGCAGGTTCGCTGTGACACACACCTCCTCAGGTGTAGACATCGGGTGAAGGAGGTAAGACCAAGGAGAAGCAGGATTTGAAGAATGGAGGGGCCAGCTCGGTGAGATGTGGCCGTGAGGAAGCCTGGCCCCAAGGGCTCTGCCCACCGAGGGCCTGATGGGCAGGGAAGCAAGGACCCACACTTTACCTTGGGAACCGGAATGCCAGACGCACCTCTGCAGCCCCAACATGGCCTCAGGGAGGGAAGCAGCAGCTAATGAGCACTTGCTGTTTACCCAGCGTGGGGTGTCAGCTCAGTAACCTCCACGGCACTCCCTCAAGCAGTGTTGCTCTTGCCCCTGGGGCTCGGAGTAAATGACTCCCGAGGTCACCACAGCAGCCTGGATGCCAGGGACCACCTGGAGTGTTCCATCTTGGCCTCCGGACATGTCAGGAGGGAGGCTCAGGCAATGCCACAGGGAGGCGCCCACAAGCCTCACACAAAATAATGGAGGGCAGCCCTGTGGACCCTCAGGGGAAGCTGGGCACACGCCAGAAGGGCAGGACGAGTTTGATGGGTCAGACAGCAAAGCTTGGCCGTGGATGCAGGCGCTACACGGGTGAGCGCAGTCCTTCCTGGAAGCAGATACACAAATGGTGGGGGACAGTGCAACGCCATAGGATGAACATAGAGGAGATGTCAAGAGTGCACCCGAGGTAGGAGGGACAGAGCAGAGAGGAGGGGACACGCGTGTGATGAGGCGCATGCAGCCGGGGGCGAAGGAGATCAGGAGATGGGCGGGGGGTGTCTAGCGAATGGCTTTCTCGTGGCCTGTGTATCTGCAACACTTCATAGTGAGATGTGGAGAAAAGACAAAAGTAGGGAGAGGGCTGGGAAGAAAAATAAATAGAAGAAAGCACCGAAATTTGAACCCGGGGGAGGTAGAGCGGACTGGCTCCTCTGTCCCCACAGCTCAGTCCCCAGCACAGGCACCCCACGGGCTTGAGTGGATGGGGCAGATGGCTCAGACTCAGAGGTGGGGTCCCAGGAGGGCTTGGAGCCTGGGATTAATAGAACTCTCAAACACTCGTGCCTGGGGACACTTGCCAAATCTCACCAGGCCGGGAGGACCCCCCATGGCCTGGGAGAGTCACCATGACCTCCTCTTCCCTGGGGGAGCACAGCAAACACGCCACGGCTGCAAAGACCAGTCAACAATGAGTCAAGAAGAAAACAGGCGAGAAAGCACCATCAAGGCCCAGCCAGAAGAACGCTCACAGAGCCAAGCAGGGGCCTTTCTTTGGAGTCCAGGCAGAACCCCTGAGGTCGGGGCCCCACACAAGATGCAGGAGATTCAGATGAGGCCGAACCCATCCCCAGAGCAATGTTATGCTTCCCTCCAAAGGCCCCCAAAGGCCCCACTCCCTCGGTGCCCCCAAGACCCCATGACCACAAAGACCTTGTGAGGCCTCCCCCCCGTGGGTCCCAGTCCCCCCATGTCCCTCCCCCAAAAGGGGAGCCACCTTCCTTCCTGCCTGGGGTGAACCTGCCCCACCGGGACTGCCAGCTGCTCACTCTCACTTCCTCTTCTTGCGCCCCCTAGCCGAGTGGCCAAAAGCCCAGAGGTCAATTTGGTTAAAAAAAATTAGCAAGACAATTAGTTGACACCACCACTTGCTGCCCTTTGTCTATTAGCCCGGAGGGTCTGAGGGCCCCTGAAGCTGGTGTGGCCGCCCCGCAGCATGATGCTGCCCAGGGACTAGTCCCTGCTGACTAACTGGGCCTGGGTCAAGGAGGGACCTGTGACGCTGTGGGCCCCGGAGCAGAAAGTGGGAGAGCACGCCCTCCACCGGGTCGAAGGCGGCGTGGCGTCCTCTCCGAGCCTGGGCTCCGTGAGCATCTGACCACTGCCAGTCCGCCTGGTGCAGATGCCCAGCATGGGGTGCCTGGATGGGGAGCTTGGTTATGGGAGCCAGGCCCTCCTGCTACACAGCTCTGGGGGTGCCACATGGTGGTCCATGACAGTCCTCCAAGTGGCCACACTGACCTCCGACACCACCCAGCAGTCATGATGGTCAGTTCCGCACAGGCTGGGGGTGCGGGGCCTTGGCCACTGTCTTACAGGCCTCTAAGGGGCTGAGGCCTCGGTGCAGGAGAGACCACCTGGACAGGGCTCAAGCCGAGAGGCCTGGCCGCACAAGGACAGTGGGACAGCGGAGGGACACTGCCCGGGCAGTCGGGCCCCACAGCAAATCCCCCGTGTCGGCGGAGCACGTGGGACTCTGTCCGAAGCCCAGAACACACCCCTGCCCCGGGAGCCTGTGTGCAGGGCAGCACGAGGAGGAGCCCGCGGCCAGCACTCACCAGCCCTGAGACAGTGCACGGCCCTGCGGCCACAGCCCGTGAACCAGCCCCACTCCTTTGGTGGGCTTCTAGGGGTGGGCATGCCTGTCCGTCTGCTGCCCCTGCTGGGCGGGGGGCCGGTGGGGGGAGCGAAGATGGGTTCCAGACCTGCTCCTCCAGGGTGGTCTCTAAGCTGCCCACTTGTCTCCCCAAGCTGGCCTTAGTGACTCTCAGCAGAGACGTCCTGACACCCAAGCTCCTTAGAGGACTGGCTTCCTGCGCTTCCTGCCACCCTCCTCCGTCCCACCCTGCTCCCGCCCAGCTCCTCCCCCACAGCCTGCCACCTCCCTCTGCTGAGGCAACTCCTGGCGAGTAGGACTCAGGCTAAGGGCCACCCTCGGGGAAGACACCTGATGGTCACTGCTGACCCTACACAGGACTGTGCTCATCACCACTACTGTCCAGTTGAGTCCCACAAGAGAAGGTGTATGGTCAGCAAGTCCCGGCCTGGCCTCTCCTCGTGGGGCCCTCCTGGGAGGGTCCTGCTCCACACAGAGGTCCCCAGCTCTCTGCAAACCTAGGGAACACGGGGCAGGCAGCCCCTGACTCCGGGGTCTAACATGTTCCAGAAGAGACTCTCAACCCACATGGTCCTGATTCTTTTCTCCACTTGGAAGACTGGATTTTCACAGGGTTATTCGCTCCACTGTCTCTGACAGCATGGATCCGTGACCAGGGGCCCCAGTCCATCTTGGGCTCAGAGTCCTTCATTTGCCAGAAGCTCTGTTTTATTGCCCTTTGAATAATTTCCCAAGATAAACCCTTGAGAGTTTCCTTGTAAGCACTTAGGCCTTTGTTTATGAGGATCTTAGATCCCCTAAGAGTGTTTAGAACTCACTGAAGCGTCCTCTTCCTGCCCACCACCACCTCTCAGGCAGCTCAGCAGACTGGAAGCTGCCCTCGGTCTCTGGGATCCAGGGTCCCAGGAGAGACACCCCCAGTCTGGAGCCTTTGCCTGGGTGGGGGTGGGGTGGCCCGAGGGGGAATAGGATGGGGGTGGGGATGGGGGATGGGAGGCCCCACTCTGCTCCATAGGCTCAGGCTGCTTTCCCAGAACAGAGGTCCCTGGGGAAGGCCCACTCCTCCTCCTGTAAAAGCAAGCTTGCAACCACGCCTAGCATTCCTGCCCCCATGAGAGCCAGCCGCCTACTAGCCACCTGCCAGCCATCCTCCCCAGTCTCCTGAAATGAAGGGCGGGGCGGCTGGCCGGGCCCCGCCCTCTACCTTCTCTGGGCTGCCCGCCCCCTCTCGTGATGTGTTGACCGCTCCTGCCAGAAGCCTCTGGAGCCTGCCCAGCTCTTTTGTTATTTCAGGTTGCTGTGTTTCCAGCACAGATTCCCACAGATTACCACCGGCATGGAGCGGCCTCTTCCATCGGAGCCCCGTGAGCCCGATTCCGACCCCTAAGCACAGAGCAGTGCGGTTGGGGGGCAGAACCCAGCGAGAGAGTGGGTGGCAGTACATGACCATGAGGGGAGTGTGTCCTCGGCCACCAGCCTGGCAGCTCTGGGAGCCGGTTCCCTGAGATTCTGAGCACAGGCAGCCCTGAGTCCTTGTGCACCAGTGGCCTCAGGGGTACCCACAGAAGCCTCCTTCTGGTGGCTGGGGAGCCCCAGGATCCCATGGGCTCTGGCCCCTCATCCTCCAGGCCTCCCGCCCACGGGAACAGCAGCAACCTGCCGGCAGCCCCCTCAAACAGGCTGCTCCCTGGCAGGCACACGGCACATGGGGTGGGGTCCTCAGCAGGTCGGATGCACGAGGGCTGGAGGCGCCGCCGTGGACACAGACGTGCTGGTCCATTTATCTTCTGTGTTTCCAACCCCCTCCAAGCTGGTTTTGGGGCCAGTACTGCGTGCAGCACAGGGCCTCCATATTGGATGGGGGCTCATGATTTCAAAAGGTCAGGTGGGCTTTTCCCCGAAGGAAATGAGCCTGGCTGACCCTTCTGGACCTCCTAGAGTGTGGCCTCCTGCACCCTGCCCCCTTATTGTGGGCCCCAGGAGGCCGTGAGACTCATGAGAACTCTGGTCCCCACGTCAGAGTCACAGCGCCCTCCAGCCTCTCCAGACGCCTCTCAGGTTACACTGGGGAAGCCCCTGCTGGAAGGAGGCCCTCCATATGCTGGCCCAAGACCCCCACTTTCAGCTGAGTCCCAACACAGCTCATCTTCTCCAGCTTCTAGAGGCTGCAGTCAGTCGTTGGCTTATGGCCTCATTGCTCCAGTTTGTGTCAGATTTCTGCCTCCTTCTTATAAGGGCCCTCCCCTCTCCCTGGATGATTCAGACTAATCTTCCATCTCAAGATCCCTAACTCAGTCACATCTGCAAAGTCCCTTTTACCAGGTCACATTGCCTGGTCCAGGGAGAAGGTTCTATTTTCTTTCAGGGTCATTATAGGTGGGTTCGGATTTGATAACAGAGGAAGGAAATGGTGGCATTTAGATCAATGTCATAGTAAATAGGGGGCCACTGCACATTACAGAGAAGAAAAATACCCAGAATTGAGTGGGAAGGTCTGAATGTCTCCGAGGCCCAGCTCCTCGGTGTACAGCAGGTGTGACAGTGACTCCTGCATCCTGCGGCGAACACGAGGAGGCTGCTCCCGACGTGTTTCCTCTGCTAAGAGGTAGCTCCATGGACTGGGGTGGGTCCTCTCCATTCATTGCTAAAGCCCCCAGAGTGTCAGCTGCTTTGTCGCTATCGCAACCACTGCCACTGTTATTATTATTAATCCAAAATGCCTCAAGACCCTATAGCTTCAAAAAGAAACAGAGGGTTCAGGCCAAGTGCTACAACGCTTAGCATCCCTCCAGCAGCTCGACCCTGAGGATGTCTTCCCTCCCACGTTCTGCCGGAAATTTCAAGCCCAGAACCTTGAGTGAACTCGCACTCCTTCTGGGCTGGACCTCCTCCAGTCCACGGGGCCAGGGCCCCCTGCTGCGGTGGGGAAAGCTGATCAGTGGCAGGGGACAGAGCTCCTGGGCCTCAAGGTGAGGCGTTCTGAGCTACTGAGCTGTGCTGAGCCATCTCTTTCCTTCCAGGAACTCTTCCTTGAACAAATCCAAACATCATCCAAGTGGTCCTGAAACCGCCCGTTCCTCTGGGACCCCATAATCCCGAGGCCCTGATGATGCTCCCTCAAAGGTGAGGTGGCACAGGGTGGCCCATCCACACACATGAATTGCCTGGGTCTATGTTGGTCTCCTGCAACTATTCATCTGTCAAAGCCTTTTCCCATAGTTCTGTGCTAGATTCTACTGAAATAACCTCGGCTTGGGACACAATCACACATTTACTTATTTTATGGATGTTTCCTTACATTACACAGAGGGCACGAGAGCCTGAGCAGAAGCAGAGAATGCAGAAGGAAAAGAAACTTCTGGACCATCATTTCAGTTTATCTCATTCCAAAACTGAGGAAAGGAAAGTGTTCAGCAAGGAAGGTGATCCTCGAGCCTTCCCTGCTATCTCATACACACTCACTTTCCACAGAACTTAGCCCCATGATAGGAACAGGGTTTGGGGGACTTGGTCCAAAGATTTAACCTCCCAAAACCACATCTGCCCAGTGGGCATAAAACAAGCAGCTGCTTTACGGTTGTGGAGATGAAATCAGGGAGCACAGGGCTGCATGTAGAAACTGCTGGCACATAATTCATTCCAAAACTGAGGAAAGGAAAGTGTTCAGCAAGGAAGGTGATCCTCGAGCCTTCCCTGCTATCTCATACACACTCACTTTCCACAGAACTTAGCCCCATGATAGGAACAGGGTTTGGGGGACTTGGTCCAAAGATTTAACCTCCCAAAACCACATCTGCCCAGTGGGCATAAAACAAGCAGCTGCTTTACGGTTGTGGAGATGAAATCAGGGAGCACAGGGCTGCATGTAGAAACTGCTGGCACATAAAGAGCATCAATGCTGTTGAATGATAATTATTGAGTTTCCTCCCCTGGTTTAGCACCCGATTTAGCACCATATTCTCACTGTTTGGACTCTTGATAAACACTTGAGGAATGAAGGAGACCACAAGTACAGCCTGCATCTACACACCAGCCAAGAGGGACTGGAGACTTGGTTGTGAATGACAGCTTGTCTTAAATTGGTTGGGGCTAATGGCCAGGTTTGGGGCTTGTTTCCAGTACCAGACATTAACAAACTGAGAACAGGATGCATGTTTTATATGTCTATGTCTTAAGGAGCTGCTGAAGATTCTACTTTGAAACTACAAAACATTATTGGAAGAAATTAAAGAAGACCCAGATAAATGGAAAGATATACCATGTTCATGGATTCAAACACTCAATACCCTCATGATATCAATCTTCTCTCAAATTTATCTATAGATTCAAGGCAATAAAAGTCACAGAAGACTTCCTTTTTTAGGTAGCAATTAATAAGTTGTCCCTAAAAGTTATATGAAAATGCAAAGGATCTAGAATAGCCAAATGGTCTTTAAAAAGAATCACAAAGAGGAGTTACACTATCTGACACTAAGTTCTACTATATATCTATTATCATCAACAGAGTATTTGTGTTGGAGTGTGGAAAGGCAAATAGTTTAATAAAACCAGAAAAAAGAATTCAGTCTAATATACACACATAGAGGGAAATAAGATTGGATATGGGTGCACTCCTGGCAAGATTGTGGGGGCAGTGAAAGGAAACTCACTCAAGACTCAAAACAGAAAAGCACCACCTCCTCCAGGAACCCATGGCTCCAGCTCAGCTCTGCCAGCTCAGCTGTTTTGCTTGCACAGGTAGATTTCTCTCTGGGCACCTGAACTTCCTCATTGTTAACATGCAGGAATTGAGAGAAACGATTGCAAAGACAGCTCCACAGTTCTGTTACACCGAGTTCATCAATGTTTATAGAAACACAATTAGCCTACCACCTCCCCATCTCCAGCACTATTCTAGCAATACACTCAGCTTCAGAAATTCTACATAAGGTCAAATTAACTGGAGGAATTTTTAAAGAATACTGCAACTCCTGGAGAGAGAAATTGGAGCCATAGTGGGGATAGTGCAAAATCCACAGCACCCTTATTTTTGCCATGATAAGCATCCAGAGTAAGTGCCCCGGCACTCCTGCCAACCCCAGGCCCCAGGCTCTCCACTGAGCCCCCGATTCACTCATCACCCACAACACGCCAGTTCTGCAGGGCCCAGATGACAAGTAACAACATTCTGAAGCTGGGGATTCAGGAAGCAGGGAGCACAGGGAGGGTGGGGTTGATGAAACGGGGCTGGAGTTAGGAGGAAGGAGGCCCGGGGAGGCAGCATGTTGGTGGGGTCATTCACACAGCTGTCCTCTCTGGGGGTCACGGATGTGTTCACTCATCCCTTACTCATCCCAGGGAGCTGCCTGGCCTTAGCCCTGGCATTAGGCGACCCAGTCATTTATTCAGTAAGCTGTGTCATACTCTTTCCGGCCCCATGGACTGTGCCCCGCCAGGTTCCTGTCCATGGGGTTTTCCAGGCAAGAATACTAGAGTGGGTTGCCATTTCCTTCTCCAGGGGATCTTCCCNGTGTTCACTCATCCCTTACTCATCCCAGGGAGCTGCCTGGCCTTAGCCCTGGCATTAGGCGACCCAGTCATTTATTCAGTAAGCTGTGTCATACTCTTTCCGGCCCCATGGACTGTGCCCCGCCAGGTTCCTGTCCATGGGGTTTTCCAGGCAAGAATACTAGAGTGGGTTGCCATTTCCTTCTCCAGGGGATCTTCCCAACACAGGTATTTAACTCATGTCTCCTGCTTGGCAGGCAGAATCTTTACCACTAAGCCACCAGGGAAGTCCCAGGGGACCCAGTTGAAGTTGACCTTCCAACTGCAGGATCAATGTGGTGTTCACCCTCAGGCTCCACTGGGTACAAGAGAGACGGATCCACACTGACCCAACTCTGTCAGTGGAAAAATAACTCCAAGCACTCTCACTCACTCATTCATTCACCCTGTCACCTCCATCTTTCATATGTGCTGTTCCCTCTTCCTAGAACAGTGGTCTTCAAGGTGAGGTCCCTGGACCCCAGCATCAGCATCACAGGAAACTTGTTAGAAATCTAAGTCATGGGCTTCACCCTGACCGGTGGATCAGAAGCTCGGGCGTGGGGCCCGGCCATCTGGGTTTAACAGGTGCCCTGCAGGCTCAGATGCACTCTCAAGTGGGGACCACTCTGCCAGAACATCTCTTCGCGTTCCCCTCTGCCCAGCTGACACCTACTCGTCTTCGGCACTCCCTTCCCCCAGGTAGTCAGTACCTGCCCTAACCCCTCCCGTTCCCTGATGCTGCTCCTTTACTTCTCTCCTGGGGGGAGGGTGTAGAATGAAGGAGTAAATGAACACAGACTTTAATGAGTCTTTTCTGGGGTGGAGCTGGGTCTGGGAACATGAGTGAGCTAGAGTTTTCAGTCCATCTCGGGAGGCAGAGGAGAACAGGATGGGCTCTGGGGGCCACCTTAACAGCTTCAGTGGGGGGCACCAGAGCCCCAGCTGGAGGATGTCCAACTGTCACAAGCAGTTCAGCCTGGCCCCCGTGGTCTGACCAGGTGGCCACTGTTCACTCCCTCGCTCTTCGTCTTGGGGCTGGTGGTTGGGTGGAGAGTTTTGAAGCAGCCCCAATCCAGGCTAAACAAGCTTTGACAGTCCAAAGAAATGGCCTAAAAATAGGCTGGAGGCTTGATTCATAGGGGGGAGGGAATCTTGGGGATGAGAACCCCCTCTTCGGGGCTGACTTATTCGGGCCTGTCAGGGATGAGGAAGGTGACTGTCATGCAGTGACTCATCTGGGAACTCAGCAGTGACCACTGCCCGCCAGCATTTGATTTTTCCCAGGCAGCTGACCTCCCGGCTTTGGACACAGCTCCAGGACCCACAGAGGAGATGGCGCAGGGAGCGTGGGAGGACTGGGTCCAAGGTGGGAAAGGCCTGGGGCTGACGCATCCTTCCCCCAACCCCTGCTCCTGAGGACCTGCAGAGGCCAGTCCATCTGCCTCACTGCTTCATCCTCAGGTCCTGACTAGCGTCTGCCCTGAGCTCCCTGTGCTGCAGGGCCTGGCCCACGACAGCACCTCTGCGGATCCCAGGGGGATGTCCTCATGGGAAAGGTGGCGGTCTCTTCAGAACACGCTCCTGTCCTCATGGCACTGAGCCTCCAACAGCAAAACAAAAAGGCCAAGCGCCTGGACCTGGGCTGGGGGCATGTGTAGTCTTCTGGGAAGTCCTGGGTTGGTTCACTGTTGTCCTTTCAGCACTGGTGTGCAGTGAGGGGGTCTCCTCTTGTCTTTGGCAGTAGTTTCAAGTCTCCTGGGGCAGGCTGGTTTCTGTGCTTCCCCAGATCATGGGCTTTCTGAGCCACACCCCTGAGCCCGAACATGGCCTGGTTGTCACACTGAGGTGCTGCTTTATGCTCATCCCTCCATCCACACACCCATCTGCCCATCCATCTTCCCACGAATCCAATCATCCATCCATCCTCCCATCCACACAATCATCCATCCATTCACCCACCCGTCCTCCCACTCATCCACCCATTCGTCTGTCCACCTATCCATCCATCCACTCATCCATTCAGCCACCCATCCACCCACCTACCCATCTACCCATCCATCCAAGAAATGCAGATGAATCGGCTACTCTGAGTTGCTCCCTACACCTGCCCCGGCAGCACCAAGCTGATTGAAGTGCTCTTCCCCTGTGTTCCCCTGGAACCCAGGTTGGAAGGGACATGTCTCTCCTTGAGAAGTGTAGGCTATGGGTCGGTCAGCACACAGCTACAGGGCAGAGGACAAGCACCAAGTGTGACCACAATGGAGAGGCACCCATGCTGCCGGGGGGGACCGAGGGAAACTTCCAGAAGGAGTTGTATATGTCTTGCGTCCCAACTGGGGTTCAAAGCCACTTGTAGAAGGGGCCTGGATGCTGTCCACATGGACGTGGGACCACTCAAACATTCATAGGCTGTGTTCATGGTACCAGCAAGGCCCACCTCAGGTGGGTGCCCGAGGATGGAGCTTCCATGTGGAGCCAATGAGTCAGCTGCCAGCCGAGGACACGGGACTGTTTTTCCAGCCTCCGAGAGCCACCTCCTGCATCTTGTGCCATTATAAGCAGTGACTTAAGCATCTGGGGAGCGGATACAGGGGATTGCAGACGGCCTTGTCAGGGCAGGGACGAGGATGGGGGTGCGGAGGGTAAACATTCCCAGCCCCAGTGCGCGTCTCCCCACGGGGGTTCAGTGAGCAAGTCAAACGGCTTTTGTTCCTTTTGTTTTTGCTCATTCCATAAAGGATTTTACTTGACTCATGATTTCCCAGCTGGCTCCTTCTGCAGCTTAAGAAAGCAAGAGTGAATAATTGCTCTGGCTTTTTGCTTCTTGGGTTTTTTCCTTCCTTACAGGAATGTGTAAACACCCTGAGGTTTTACAGACGGGTTGCCAAACCTCGTGTGTTAGAGACTCCACATGCTTTCGGGCAATGGCTGGCATCCTCGCCGGGGGAACTGGGCTGACCCTTTTGGCAGGTTACTCTCACCCAGCTATCAAGGACCGTGGCCTGGGGTGGGCTGGATCATATCCTGCCCCCCACTGCCCCCACTGCATATGTTGAAGTTCTAGCCTCCCAGATCTCAGAATGTGACTGTGATTGGAGGTAAGGCTTTTTAAAGAGGGAGTTTGGGTAAAATGAGGTCATTGGGGCGCAGCTGTAATCCAGCACAACAGGGGTCCTCGTGAGAAGAGGGGATAAGGACCCTCTACCTGCAGGAAGAGAGGCCTCAGAGGGAACAAACCTGTCAGCACCTTGATCTTGGACTTCCATCCTCCAGAACCGTCTGAGGATAAGCTCCTGGTGTCTAAGCTGCCCGTCTGTGGTGTTTCCTCAGGGACCCGAGCCTCCGCCCTCTAGCCACCCCCAATAATGGGCAGTAACCCCCAGGCTGGGTGTGGCAGACAGGCCCCATCCCTTCCCACACCCCTCCCGTTCTAGGGCATATCCACTCCCTCTCTACTCTGGGGTGGGGACATGAGGGAGAAGGGTGGGGGAGCCCAGGGAATCCCACACGGAGACAGTGGGTGAGGAGGACACTGTGTCAGTCTGCGCCCAGGGCTGGATGGAGTGACCGCGCTCTGGAAGACCCCCAAACCCTGCAGCTCTCCCTATTGTCCCCTGGGTCCCTGCCCACCTTCCTCTCCACCAGGAAACCACCCGGCTGCGCCGGCCCCCTTGTGCTTCCCATACAAGTCACAGCTTGATGAAGCAGGGGGCCCCTGCGGCGGGTCTGAGCGGAGGTGGAGGCCAGTAGAGCCAGCCGACCGAGTCTGTGGCCCCCAGAAGGGCATCTGTGTGGGCTGGGCAGCCACTGCGGGTGGCAGGGGGGACGGGCTTCTCCACGGGGCACAGGGCTGCTCAACCTCAGCACTACTGACATCTGGGGCCTGAAACGAATCATGACCCCCAAAACGTGCTGAGCCCCAGATCCTCCCAGGAGAGGTGGCAGGGACTCTCCCGCAGGGGCCCTGCCCACACCTCGATCTCCACTCTGGCCTCCAGACTGAGAGGATCATTTCTATTGTTTTAAGCCCCTGTGTGTGGTCCTTTGGTGTGGCAGCTGCGGGAAACTCATAAAGGGTACAATTCTCTATGGGACCGTCCCCCCACTGGGTCCTTCCCCTACAGAGGGTGCCCAGAACATCCCTGGCCTCCACCCACCAGATGCCAGCACCGCCCCCTTCTCAGGTTGTGACAACAGAAATGCATCCAGATGTTGCCAAGTGTCCACAGGGGCAGAGCTGCCCTGGCTGACGCTCCTAGCAGAGAAGGAAGCTGCCCAATGGTATGGGGCCACACTCATGCCTGGGCCAGCCTGGCTCCTCTAGGGCCCACCCAGCTGGATCTGGAGACCCCAGTCTTCACTCCGACCTGTCTGCCTCTGCCCTGTGCTCTCTGTCCCAGAATGATGGCACAGTGGGCCTGCGGACACTTGTGCCCAGACTGTGCCCCCTGAGGACGCATGTCCTGCTCTCGTCCGAGCCTCAGGCACCCCTGCCATGGGGGTGTGGCATCCAGCCTCCTTGTCCAGGTGAGTCATTTCTGCTGGGCAACGCCCCACTTTTCATAAGGCCCACGGTGGGGTTGTTCATAGACCTAAGGGCACTGGGCACCTACCCCCACTGCCTTGCAGCCTCATCTCTGCTCCTCTCCCATCTTACCCCTCGCAGCCAGGCTGGTCTGTCTCACAGCTGCTTCAGGGACCACCTGTGTCATCACTGCCCGGGTGACTCCTGGGCCCCACCCCAGGAGTCAGTTCGCTCTCGACCCAGCAAACTCCTACTCAGCTTTCAAAACCCATGTGAAATGGCACCTCCTCAGAATCCTCAGAGGCTCTGCCAGGCATATGTGCCTCATTCTCACTCCACACTCACCTAACACCTTGTCAACAACTCTCCTAAACCTCTGAAACCCTGGTGTGTGGACTCTGTGTGTGGTTTCAGTGTACCCCTCTGACTGTGTGTGTGAGTGTGTCTGTGAGTGTCCTGTCAGTAGAGCAAGAGCTCCGAGATGGCTCTGTGCACACCTGCGTAACATGACTCGGCGCCTGGTGTGTCACTCAGGAACTGTCACAGGAATGTCCATCTTTGGGGCTGTGTCCCTGGCCTCCTCTGGCCGCTCACGAGCAGACCCCAATTCACGTCAATAGCGGCACATTCAGCCACAGGCTGAGGACACACGACGTCTGGGGCCCACTCTTCTGAGCCCCCCAGGCCCCAATAAATAAACTTCTCATGAAGCCACGGAAGCACTTTTAACCCCCGCCATTGCCTTGCAGATGTACGTCCACCAGCTGAGCGTGTGAGCTGACATGTGGTGTGCAGACGTGGACGTGAGTGGATGAGTGTGTGAGAGGCATGCTGAGCACATGTGCCTGAGTGTATACATGGCATGTGCATAGGACGTGCTGGTGGGAGATGTGTGTAGACGTGCACGTGCACAGCTGTTCCAGGGCCACGAGGATGCTGGCAGTCTGGGTCTGCAGGAGGAGAGGCCCTGCTGTAAACTGGGGAAGGCTGAGGGGGCTGATGCAAACTGGGGAAAGGCCCTGCTACGGGCAGGCTGAGGCCCCCAGTGCAAACTGGGGAGAGGCCACAGGCCAGGGAGCTCAGGGGCTTTTCACACCAGTGTCCTTCTCTTTCCAACAGCCCCCAAGCCACTAGAGGGAGCATCGTGGCTGCCAAGAGCCAGATGGCGCACCTTCCAAACAAGGAAGGGTTTGCACTGGTATCGGCAGAGCCCCACCTATGCCACCCCACGTTGCCTGCGCTGCTCCATCCCAGCTCTGAAGACATTTCATTATGCTTGTGGTCGATGCTTTTGTATCCCGTAGACCCCGAGTCTCAGGCAGCATTTATTACCATATTCCCCTTGTTCCTGGCTCACAGCGCTTGTATAACGGGTGTTGAGGCTGAGTGGCCAGTACACCTTGTCAGCTGACCCGCACACGGGAGACCTAGCACTGCTCTGGCCGCCGGCTCTACCTCCTCATCACACAAGTATCAGAGGAGTGGCATGACACTGTCCCAGTGCTCCTCAAGAGGTCCTGTCTAACTGTCAGGGCCGAACTGACGGAATGGAGTACTCGTGACACCACCCCAGCTGACCGGGACAGGCTGGGCAGGCCAGGCCTGCCACTCACAGCACGTGGATAGCTGGGCTGCTGGCCCAGGGTGGGCAGTAGGCACAGGCTTTCAGCTCTACTCTGCATGGGGGACAGACGGCGTGGGGGGAGGGAGCAGAGGCCAGGGGCTCCGGAACAGAGGGCCCGCCCTGTCTATACCAGGGCGTCCTAAGACCGACCACTGGGCCATGTTGAGCCTGAAATGACGAAAGGCATGTGGAAACTCTGTGTGGCAGACATCACACTGGCACATTCTAAGCTTCACCCAAAGACAAAGCAGTGGACAAAAGAACCCAGTGGTTCCCCACACCTATGTCACACATCAGTGTTAAAAACTAAAGAATCTTCTTCTTCTTAACCACATAAGAGGAAAAAATGAAATCAGCTTAACCACTTCTCAATTTTTTCCTGGCTCTCTCAACCAACTCGCCATTCTGGACTGTAAAATAAACAGAAACCACGAGGACATGTAGAAAAGCCCCAAGCACATGGAGGGCCAAAGGCAGGGCCTTGAGCCCCATTGCTGCACCAGGGCAGACCTACCTAATCCACCACCGAGTGTGGGTACAGCAGTCTGGCAGCCATTACCAGTTGATACCAGCCAACTTGTGAGATGAAACCTGTCACTCATCCATCATTTGATCCGGAATCAACCAAGGTGAGGAAGGGGAGGTGACTCACCAGAAGGGGCTGGACCTGTCTCCTGAAGCCCAGCTGAGGGTGAGGGCCATGGAGGGGAGCGACACCCTGGTCTGGGAAGACTAACCATAGGAACCCTCTGCTGCGTGGCTTTCACTCAGTGATTCTGCTACAAAACAGAGCAGCTGGCTTTTCTCAATGAAGGACAACAAGCTTTTGGAGGCTCTGGTAGGGCAGAAACAGCAGAGGCTGCCCCTGTGCCATCCAGGCCTGGCCCTTGGCCCTGCCCTGGAGAAGACAGGGATCTAAGTGGCCTTAAGTGGACTGAGAGGAAACTGTCAGCTTCACTTTGCCACACGTGGGTCCTGATTGCCCTGATATGTGCATTTTAAAGAGTCTGAATTGAGTGGAGATTTGCTAGTCCCAGGCTCCAACCCCAGGAGATCAGAAGGCGGCTTTGAGCTGCCAGGGGCCTCAGCTGCTGCCAGAGCCAGGCCTGGGCATCCGTCTGCCCTCCTGCCACCCCTGACATCACTCGTGTGGCTCTCACCCCCACACAGGGACTCAAGGCTGACTCTGCTCTCTCTCTCTCCTCACACCAGACTCCACTCCTCTTCACTTTCCCCACGCCCAGCTCCACGGTTACTGGGGGTGGGGGTGGGGGGGTGGTGGNCTGCCCTCCTGCCACCCCTGACATCACTCGTGTGGCTCTCACCCCCACACAGGGACTCAAGGCTGACTCTGCTCTCTCTCTCTCCTCACACCAGACTCCACTCCTCTTCACTTTCCCCACGCCCAGCTCCACGGTTACTGGGGGTGGGGGTGGGGGGGTGGTGGCGGGCAGCATGCATAGATGCAAATGGGCAGAGACACCTCCCCTGGGAACTCACAGTCTGGTATGGACCTCAGGGAGGGGCACAGATGGAACCTGGGGGGATGGTTTCATTGCCCCAAACTAGAAGCAAGCAAGACGCCCTCCCAGGTGAATAGGTAAGTGAGCTGTGTGCACAAGACAGCAGGTCGCTGCTCAGCACTGGAGAGAAATGAGCTGCCCAGCTGCGGAGAGACACGAGGGAGGGCAAACCCAGTGCCAGGCAACAGGCTATGCAAAAGCTGCGGGCCCTCTGACCCCAGCTCCAAGACATTCTGGCGAGGCAGAACCCTGAGACAGTGACAGGGTCAGTGGTGGCCGGGGGGTCGGGGCGGAGGGCTGAACAGGTAGGATTTTTAGGGCAGTGAAACTGCTCTGGTTGAGACTGTAATATGGATACAGGTCTTTATCCACTTGTCCAAACCCACAGGATGAACAACTCCGAGAGGGACCCTAACGTATACTGTGGACAGTAGTTAATAATAATCTATCAATATTAGCTCATAATTATTAATATAACAAACACCACTCTGACATAAGATGATAATAATAGGAGAAACGGAGCGCATTTAATGGTAACTTTCTGCTCTCTCTGTTCAATTTCCCAGAAGTCTAAAACTGTTCTAAATAAGAAACCACTCTGTTAATTAGGAAAAATAGGAGGGTTGGTGGTTTTCACCACAGTCCACTCAAACTTTCTCTCCTCAGATACTGAGTTGTCTGGTATGTTGACCTCCAGGATGCTAATGCAGGGGTAGGAATTAAAGACAGGGATGGGTGTCCTTTGGGGGTCCTTTCTCTCACTATTGGAAACCCCATGATACAGCTGAAGGGAAAATTGTATTGGACATGACAGGGCTGGTTTCAAAGTCAGCTTTGCTGTCTGGTTGGGGTAAGCAGATCTGACCCTTGGAAGAACCAGGAGATGCATAGACTCTACCTCAAGGACTGACTGGGTGGGGAGGTGTCCGGCGTGGGCGGAAGCGGTGAGGGGCCAGCCTGTTGGGGAGGGGGGAGGGGTTGTGGCAACTCACATGGGAGTGGCTGTGGAAAAGGAGGGAGCTGGGATACAAGGCTTGCCCTGAAGCCAACTAATCCAATGAAGGCTTCATCCAGCCTCACATCCTGGCTGGCCCTCGGGCACCTCTGATGGACGCCCAGAGCTGTACCCCTTCCCCAGCTTGGCTCCTTTGCGCCCTTTTGAACAGAAGGAGCCTGTCCCCAAGTTGCAAAGCTCCTGGCTCTTGGGAAGGTCAGTCCCACGGGAGGTGAATCCCAGCCCATGTGTGACATTTACAGTGGAGGGTTCTTATCTCCTTCGGCTCACTCAGGGGTCAGGGCCATGGGGACCCACCAGCAGCTTAGAAATCCATAGGAGGCAGAGATCAGAGGCCCCTCAGTCACTGACCATCCATAGGCACCCAGACAATCAGCAGCCCTTGGCTCCACGGTGTGTCCAAATGTCTTCCTCTGGGTTCAGAGGTACATGGCTCCCAGATGAACCAGCCCCCTCCCCAAACCCAGTGATCTCATTCAGATAGGAAAAAGATAATTTCATATTTCAGAAAAGCACTTAAACAGCAAAGTTCCTGCAGAAACCACACATGGAAACCCACTGACAAACAGGCCAAATCCCCAAACCAAAGTTCGAAATTGCAGAGGGTGTGCGTGGTACTGGGGGGGTGGGAGCAGAGAAGGGTGTGAAGGCAGACAGTCCACAAATGCAGCCAACAGCAGTGGGGCCCACCCTGTGCCCGGCCCTCATCAGCCCCTGCGTCCCACCTCCTCACTGAGGGGTATGGGTAGCCCCCAGCACTGCCTCTGCAGAGCATTTCCCCCCAAAGCTGTTTGTCTCCTGAGTGTCCCGGCACATCCAGGCCACAGCCTAGCCAGGCCTGCATCCCTCAGGGAGGAGGAGGGTCCACGGAAGGCTCCTATCTTATGACTGGCCAGGTAGAATTTTCTCAAAATTTTATCAAACTCTCTCATCAAAACCAAACTTTTGAGTCATTTGTTGCTGGAGAGACTAACCACTGGGCATCAGGACCACCTACAACCACGGCCCTTCCTTCCCATGGGAACCTCCCCCACCGTGAAGCCCTTTCAAAGTGCTTGTTACTAATTTTCCAAAAGGCATCCTAAGGAGATTCCAAGAGCCAGGTGGGGAAGAGAGCTCAAGGTCAGGCTCCCTGTGGACCCGGACCTGTCCAGCCTCATTCCCGGGGGCTCAGGCACAGAGGGACAGGGGTTAACAGACCCTTAACCTCAGTGGGGTTGTCACAGTGAGAAGGTCCGGGGTCTCTTCCCAAGCCACACGGTGATAACAGCAGCAGACCCGGGCTCCAAGTAGGGAGGACAGCAAGGAGCCGCTGTGTAGACCATGCAAGCAGAGGGAGATGCTCGCCCAGGCTGCAGCCCGAGCACCTCCACGCCAGTCACCCGGCAGAGTGGGTAGCCTGTCCAGTCTCCCCGGCAGGACCAGACCCTCCCCTTGGATGGCTGGAAGGGGCAGGGCTCCTGGAAGCTGAGCTGGCTCCCCAGCCGGCAGAGGAGGGCAGGACAGGGGTGGTGCCAGGCCCCAGGCAGCTTGCACTGGGCTGGGAGGGAGCCACATGGGGCTGATCTGCTGCCAGACCCAAGCCTCGTGTGCCCCGGCTCCTGGCTGTCCCTGATCTAAAAAGGGCTGGGACACAAGTAAGTGAGGTGCTCAGAGCCTGGAGGAGCGGCTGTGAACTCCACACAGTCAAAGGCTCTGCAGAAAAAACCAGCTGGACCTCGCTCAAGGTCACACTCTCTGTGTAACTAGACCAACATGCCCCATCGGCTGCCAGGAGGCATGTTCCTAGGGGTCAGCCCGAACCACCGAGGTCTGTCCACTCTCCAGCGGGCCTCTTGATGCCTGGAGGAGCTTGAAAGGCAACAGGCCAGGCTCTTCCCCATTGGGGAGAGCACAGGACAGCCTCCTAGGTGGATGTGGTCATACCCAGATCACCTCTTGTCACAACAAGCAGAGTGCAGACCCAGATGGGACTTATTCTCAGCAAACGCAAGATCCGACACTGAGGGCAGCGCTCCTTCCAAACACGGTGGCCACAGAGGCTTGGATGTCTTGATGTCCTGCAAACTGGAAGCTGGTAAAGGACCAACACCTTGGGGACTCAAAACATCCCGGGGCTTTAAATATCCCAGTAACACCTGACATAGCCAAAACAGGCATGCGTGCAAAGCTCTAATTGCACCCTCACATTACAATAGTACTGGGAAAGAATGGAGGCCACCCAGACGTGGGCCGCCACCTGGCATGCTCTCTGTCCACAGGACAGGCCATCATGCTGTGAGGAGGTGCTGGGATGCAGTCCCAGTCATCACAGGAGTTNGCGTGCAAAGCTCTAATTGCACCCTCACATTACAATAGTACTGGGAAAGAATGGAGGCCACCCAGACGTGGGCCGCCACCTGGCATGCTCTCTGTCCACAGGACAGGCCATCATGCTGTGAGGAGGTGCTGGGATGCAGTCCCAGTCATCACAGGAGTTAAGGGCAAACGCTGCACCCTTGTCCGGGGCCCCCAGCCCACCACTGTGTCCTGCTCGTCTCCATGGCAGGTGGCTCCTCGACTCTCAGCCACGTTCCCAGATAAAACTCGCCCCAATACTCGTCCAGGGCCCCCTGGGGAGTCACCTCCTGAGCTATCTCTTCCCTGCAAATCGAACCTTTCTGACCTTTGCCAGGTTTCAGCACAAAGTGTGAAGACGGGTCTGCTGTCCTCTTCCCCCTGCCCCCGAGATCTTGGAGAAAAACAGCAGGACTAAAACCAGAATCACCATCCTGGTGACAGCAAGGTGCCTGGAACTGGAGGGCGGAGCAGGACGGGCATAGAAAGGGCCCCCAGAAAGGACAAGTGTGGGCTTGGATCCCAGAGCTCTCCAGAGGGGAGTGCGCCCACAGGGGCAGGGCCAACCACCCCACCATTCCTAGGAGGGACCCACTGGGGACAGCAAAGTGGGGTTTGTGCACCTGGCTAGTTGCAGACCTCTCGGGCCGCACGGGGTAACGGGAAGAACTAGACAGAGATGCCATTCTTGCAGGAAGCAGCGTGTTGATGAGGCTGGACGCTGGAGACAGAAGTCCTGCATCGTGGCACCCACCACATGTGCACACGTCACCCCCCACACTCAGACGCACATGCACACACACGCTCCCCCCTTCTTGGGCACAGACTCTGTGTCACATGGTCCCTTGCTGTCCACTTGGGAGAGCTCCCGCCAGCCGGGCCTGGCTCCCTCCCCACCCCACTGCAGCAGCTGCTCTGCTGGAAGAACTCCTTTCACACAAAGACAACCGAGAACTCAGAGCCAGCATCAGAAGCTGCACCAAACAGCCACAGGCACGTGCTGATGGGACTTGTGCCACCAACCCCTCTGTCCATCTGCAAGCTGTGTTGGCATTGTCGTCCTCCATGGCCAACCCTGCTGGACGCATGGCTTCCCCTCCCCGACTGTGGCAGGAATGGAAAGCAAACCACCTCCTGCTTCCTTTTCCTCCAAATCAGTGGCCATCGCGTCTCCCGCTGTGAGTCTGCAGAAGCTGGCCGTTCCCACCCAAGGGCCTGCTTGCTTCAGAAATGATTTGTCCACAGCTCAGTGGTCTCAGGAGAGGCTAAGGACTCGGGCAAACATACTATTCAGTCAAGGCCCTCAGCAGAGTCTCTCAGGTTTTTCCTGCTGAGGAAAATATGGGGAAACTGGTAAAAATATTTATACAGATCTTTTATCTTCATCCTGGCTTTGACTTTTTATTTTCCTTCTGGTGATTCATTTTAGTGAGATGCAAAATAAGCCTGTTTGTGTGTGTGTGTGTTTTATTTTACTTTACAATACTGTATTGGTTTTGCCATACATCAACATGAATCCGCCACGGGTGTACGTGAGTTCCCAGTCCTGAACCCCCCTCCCACCTCCCTCCCCATACCATCTCTCTGGGTCACCCCAGTGCACCAGCCCCAAGCATCCTGTATCCTGCATTGAACCTAGACTGGCGATTCGTTTCTTACATGATATTATACATGTTTCAATGCCATTCTCCCAAATCATCCCACCCTCTACCTCTCCCACAGAGTCCAAAAGTCTGTTCTATACATCTGTGTCTCTTTTGCTGTCTCTCATACATGGTTATCGTTACCATCTTTCTAAATTCCATATATATGCGTTAGTATACTATATCGGTGTTTTTCTTTCTGGCTTGCTTCACTCTGTATAATCAGCTCCAGTTTCATCCA
>SJYX01023401.1:79174-146125 GCA_006410675.1 Oreotragus oreotragus | reverse complement strand
TTAAGGAATCTCCACACTGTTCTCCATAGTGGCTGTACTAGTTTGCATTCCCACCAACAGTGTAAGAGCGTTGCCTTTTCTCCACACCTTCTCTAGCGTTTATTGCTTGTAGACTTTCGGATCACAGCCATTCTGACTGGCGTGAAATGGTACCTCATTGTGGTTTTGATTTGCATTTCTCTGATAATGAGTGATGTTGAGCATCTTTTCATGTGTTTGTTAGCCATCTGTATGTCTTCTTCGGAGAAATGTCTATTTAGTTCTTTGGCCCATTTTTTGATTGGGTCGTTTATTTTTCTGGAATTGAGCTGCAGGAGTTGCTTGTATATTTTTGAGATTAGTTGTTTGTCAGTTGCTTCATTTGCTATTATCTTCTCCCATTCCGAAGGCTGTCTTTTCACTTTGCTTATAGTTTCCTTTGTTGTGCAGAAGCTTTTAATTTTAATTAGATCCCATTTGTTTATTTTTGCTTTTATTTCCAGTATTCTGGGAGGTGGGTCATAGAGGGTCCTGCTGTGATTTATGCTGGAGAGTGTTTTATGTTTGAAAACAGAAGAGACTGCAATCCCTTGGAGGCATGATGGGTCCGGTATTGCCTGTTGAATGTGGACCACAGGTGGTTCGGCTCCTACCTGACAGATGGCCCACGGCCCTCCCCACCAGCCCATGTGCTAACCATCCTCACATGCAGATTTGAATCCCTGTCCCACAGTGCACCAGGACCCCCTGCCAAACTCTTACATCCTGCCCTGAAAATAAGGCCCATTTACAACATCTGACCCGGACAACTCTCTCGTGGGCTCTATAAAAATTCTTCTCTAGGTCAATCTCAACTATTAAAACAATTTGTAGGAAAACAAAAAGTGTTGAAAATAAATACACCAAAACACAAATAATCGTTGTCTTTGGGTGTCTTTTTTGCTCAATTATGTACTTTTTGGTGTCCTCCAAATGTCTTAATGAAAAAGTGTTACCGAAAAAACAGAAGTTGCAGGTACAGAAAGTTCAGAGTCAGTTTCCAAAATGCGCTACAAAAATCTTCTCCCAGAGAGACTTCTCTGCTTGAACCAACTACAGGAGAGTAAGAGTCCAGTGATCCCTGAGCACCTGCTGCCCTCCCGGGAATCACATGACAGCCATGCTGGCACGGGAGTCCCATCTTCAGACAAGGCAGATGCAGCCCAAAGACAGGCAGACAGGCTCCCAGACGGCTCCCAAGCATGCCTTGCGCCAGGCTGCAGAGCCCAGGACCACTGGGCCACATGGTTGGCAAGTCAGGGAGGGTCCTCCTTTGGAGATCCCGAGGGAACAGTCCCCCACTAGCACCTTGGTGGTGGATTTCTGCCTCCAGAACGGGAGGAGAGAACATGTTTCTGTTGCTTTAAGCCCCTCAGTTTACGGTTCTTTGTTTTGGCAGCCCCATCTCCATGGGCACCTAGTGAGAGATGGGCTGAGGTCCCTTAGAGGCACCACGATGGAATCAGGCAGAACCCACGTGGGATACAGGGCCCTGTGTTACCACCTGGGCCAGGTGCAGGAAGGCAGCATGGACTGAGCCAGCCCCAGGCCAGGACAACACCGAGCACACGGCCCTATTCCCCTCCTCACCTTCCACCTTCCAGGGGTGTGTACACAACTCCAGCTGTGGGTCAGGCATTGTCCCAGGCCTTCGGGGTGACACACCGAAGCCTGGCTCCTGCCTTTGGCTCAAGGTTTGAGACATACCCACAATAAGGTCTGCCCCATCACCTGAGCAGCCACTGAGAAGTGAGGGCTCAAGACGAGGGAGAAGCCACGGAGAGGAGTCTTTCCAGGTTCCCAGGGCCCGAAGCGGGCCCTTTGGTTTCAAAAGCAAACTTGTGACCTCCAAGGAGCAGGGAATAGATATCGGAAGCAGGAATGTGAAATAACCAAAGGGCAAAAGAAAGGGAAGCAAACAAGAGCGCTCCCGGTGGCAGCAGGCAGACCCCTACATGCTGGCTGCACGCGTCCACCTGGACCTCGAGTACGCGATGAACATTGCTGCCAACGCAGCTCCTGGTTTCCTGAAAGGACTGTCCTGAGGCAGCCGTCACAAGTGGCCACAGACAGGGCGTTTCAACAACAGATGTGCATTCTCTCCCTGCTCTGGAGGCCAGAAGTCCAAACCCAGGGTTGGCAGGGTTGGGCCCACCTGGAGGCGCTGAAGGAGACCTTGCGTCTCCAGCTCCATCCGCTCGTGGCTCCGGGGACCCTTGGTGCTCCCCAGTGATCCCGGAGATCCTGGGCTGGTAGACCCAGCATCCCAACCTCTGCCACGTCGTCACACGGCCTCACTCTGTGTGAATCTTCTTTCCTTAAAGGACCCAGACTAGTGACCTCATCTGAAAGCAAACATCTGCAAGACATTGCTTCCAAGCAGGGTCACAAGCACAAGTGGGGGTATTAGGGCTGCACGTGTGCTCTGGGCACACAACTCAGCCCACAGCCACTGTCCGGAGAGAGTCCAGACTTTGACAGGGTGGAAGATGCTTGGAACCCTGCATGTACACACACACCTGGGAGAACCTCTGGGCATGGTTTCGGGGGTGGGAACCCTAGAAGCAGGATTCTCCAGCAGGCATCTTGCAGTCCTGGGCACCCCATCACCAGGCGCTGGCGAGCACCCTGCTCTGGGCGCTGGGAGCCCTGCAGACCCCCAGGAGGAGCACGGCTGCTCATCCTCACCCCAACACCCACTGCACTCACCCCCTCAAAGGCCGGAGCAGATGCCAGCTCGCCCTGGGGAATCTCACTGCTCCAGCTTGTCCGTCCCCGGCCCTGCCCGTGATTCTCTTTCCATTAGAAAGGGGCCCCTTTATCGGAACCTCCTTGAAGTGCCTGCACGGTACAAGATTCCAGGATAAGAGCAAAGAATGTGTCTCCACTTCAGGCCTCGGAGAAATCTGAGTCCAGGCTGGGAAATCAGGAGCAGAGCCTCACCATCGAAGGTGAGTTCTAAAATATTTGAAGAAACTCAATAACTGGACAAGGGGAAACCAGCAGGGAGCAGGGACAGAGGCTGGGGAGTGCGGATGACACAGCCAGGAGTCTGAGTCCCTGTGCCAGCACCCAGACCACAAGGTAAGGGTGAGAGGGGAGCGCAGAGCAGGCAGGGGGAACAGGCCATGGGGCCTGAGCCTCAGTCTTGCCTCCCCTCCTGGAGCCACGTGGTCCTGGCCCATTGTCTGGAAGAGACTCAGGTCAGAGGCTGGGCAGTAGAATGCATCTGAGGACCACATACACACCTACACACGTGTAGACATGTGCACACACAGACACACAAGCACACAGGTGCAGATATGTGCATGCACAGACACAAGCACATAGATAAAAGACATGTGCACACACAGACACACAAGCACACAGGTTAAGAGACATGTGCACACACAGACACACAAGCACACAGGTTAAGAGACACATGCACACACAGACACACAAGCACATAGATAAAAGATGTGCACACACAGACACACAAGCACACAGGTTAAGAGACATGTACACACAGAGACACACAAGCACACAGGTGCAGACACATGCACAGACATGTATACACAGACACACATGCATGCACACACAGACACAAGCACACATTCATACACACACATGCACACCCATGCACAGATTAACACTCACAGTCACATACACACCTTTTCACTCACACACACACACACCCCCTTCTCTAGCACACCCCCACCCTGGCCATCTCATCACTATGACTCTCCTGAGAATGCTGCACGTTTTTCTGAAGCGCCCTTTCTCCATTCCACGGCGCAGCTGCAGACCAAGTAACCAGATGTCTTCGGAGCATCAGGGTGGCCCGGTCCCCTGGTGGGCTCCTCACCCCACACCTGCCCCAGCCCCTTGCTCGCTCTGCGCAGGCGCCCGTGTTTTACGTTAAGGACAGGGTGTGCCCCATCCTCCCTGTGCAGACAGCGTGGGGATCTCAGAGTCCCCAGCACATCCTCTGGCTTCTGGCGAGGCTCGGCCGAGACACAGGCCATCACTCTGTCCCCCCTGGGTGAACAGCTGAGCCAGTGCTTCCTGGGTGCTACTGGCGGGCTGAGCAGGGGCAGTGGCAGTCCCTCCACCTCCTGTGTCCTCTTCCCACTCTCCTCCACCCTCCCCCACCTTCTCCCGCCCCTCAGGCAGGCCTGTGGCCCAGGCATTCTTTTTTGTCTCATGTGCTCTTTTGCTCTGCAGCCCATGGGAACCCTGGCCCATGCTCTGATCCGTAAAGACCTCCCACTCCACCCTCCATGTCTCTGAGCCTCATAGTGCTTGGACCCCAAAGTCAGCTTATAAATCACTGCCCTCTGAATGGGTGAATGAGCAAGTGAATAAATATGCATGTCACAAGGGGACACGCACACCCTGTGTCTGACTGGGGAGGCACTCATGGGTGGTGGGCAGCACGCTCTCTCTGGCCACGCCATGATAGACTTGGCTTGGCTGCCTGCTCCCATGTGGTGGCACCCATCCCTCACCCTCCCTGAGCCGTGCCCCTCATCCCTTAAACAGAGCTGCATTTTCTCCTAGGCCTTGAACTCAAGCAGGGCCCTGTCCACAGGACCAGGTCCCCGGGCCAGGGCTCGGATGTTTGTGGTACTACCCAGAAAGAAAGTCACCTCCGTAGTGGCAGCCTGACTGTGAGGCCTGATTCCCGCAGCATCTGAGCTGCAGTGACATGAAAGCAGAAGGGGCAACCGGGTCCTGTGTCCTGGCCTCATCCACAGGGCTGGTTGGCACCAGGCCGGACACCACCCCTTTGGGGTCAGGAAGGATGACTCCTGGGTGTCAAGGTGTCCACATGTGTCCAGGAAGCACGGTCCTCCAGCCTCCCTCCTCCCGTGGCCTCCACTTTGCTAGGATGAAGTCTGAGGGGCTGCAGCGGATGCTTCATCTTTATTATGTTTAGTTTCAAACATGGAAAAATATGCCTCACTCTTTCCATTTGAAAGAAAATTATCCACATTATAAATGATCAGGCAAGTAGGGAAAACAACAGACGCCCAAACCCTCATGCCTCCGTTACTCACTTGTCCACAAACACTCCCCGTGCCCCTGTCTGGGCTTGTGCAGGGCTCCTGGTGGTGACACTCTAGGACGTGGCACACGAGGACAGACCAAACTTGCACCCTCAGGCCATCCATGTTGTGGGTGGGCAGCGAAAGGGCAGGGAGTGAGTGGCAGAGGCGGAGCAGCTCACAGGGAACTCGAGGCTGGAGTGCTGGACTGGTGAGTGGGTGAGGCTTGGCGTCCCCTCCGTCTCCCCCTGAACTGTCCTCTCAGCCATCGGCAACAGGGCACTGAGGCTGTGGTCTGGGCCCGAGCAGACATCTTCCCCTAAATTCACTCAGCATTGTGCAGACTCTTCTCCACGTTACTAGCCCACTTCTCACCATGGTCTTCGGGGCAGAACTCACAGTTCACTCAGCCTCTGGTCCATCTCTGTTATAAACACCACTGCCTGGCACCTCCCTCAGTGAGGTTCATGTAACTGGTTTACCCTCTTCTCCAACCAACACACAGTTCCCAGGGGCTCAGCGGTAAAGAACCTGCCTCCCAATGCAGGAAATTCAGGAGACACAGTTCCATCCCCGGGCTGGGAAGATCCCCTGGAGGAGGAAATGGCAACCTACTGAGTATTTTGCCTGGGAAATCCCATGGACAGAAGACCTGGTGGGCTACAGTCCACGGGGTCACAAAGAGCTGGACACGACTGGCGACTGAGCATGCACACATGCCAGCTGACAAGATGGTCCATGTGGAGCCAAGATGCTGCTGCCATAGGGAGAGACTTGGGCTCAGGCCACAGGCCATCTGTATGTCAGGAATCACTCAGCGAGTCTGCAACCAGATGGAAGGAAAAGGAGCAGAAGCAAGAGAGAAACCATTACGTCACATGAAACAGTCTTGTGTGAAGCTGTGTATCAGCTCAGTGTGTGTAGTGCATGTTTAGGATCAAGTTGAAGAAAATGTGGGTCTGCCTGTGAACTTGGCCAAAGAAGTCTGAAAGCATGATGTGGTGGGTTGCGTGGTGACCCCCCCCCCTTCAAAGAAATGCTCACATCCCAGAAGTTGTAAATGTGACCTTATTTGAAAAAAGGGTCTTTGCAGGTGTGGTTAACTCAAAGCTATTGAGATGAGCCCAACCCAGGTGAGGGGGCCCTGACTCAATGTCCTTAGAAAAACAGAGGTGGGAGGGACACAGAGAGGCCAGCGCCCTGGGAGGAGACAGAGAGATGCCTCTATGTGCTGGGCACCGTCTGCAGCCGTCAGGAGCTGGGAAGGCAGGAAGGACCCACCCTTGGGTCCCTGACAGAGCTGACCCTGCCCGCCTGAATCTCAGACTCGCTCCCAAAGCCAGTAGAGGAGAGGCTTCTGCTGTTTTAAGCCTCCTCCCCAGGTTGTGGTCACCACAGGAAATGATGACCTGGGCTCTGGGTGACCTAAAGGGCACATGCTGGCATGTGGCGGGCTGGACAGTGGCTGTCATCTGGGTAGGGGCCAGGCGTGGTCCTTACCCCCGGACCACAGTCTGGAGGGAGTGTGCTGAAGGCAGCCATCCTCTCTAAGACCGCCACTTCTGGCTCTTTCTTGAAGCCCTGGACCCTGGTCTTACAAGCCCGCCAGGGGAAGTTATTCATGCGGCCGGGGGCCTTTGCTGGGCTGCAGGGGAGGCCCAGCAGCCAAAGCAGATAACAGCCAGAGACAGTGTTTTACAAGCAACCAAGCATTTCCTCTCGCGTCGACTCACTGGGGCCCCACAAGCATGGGACGCTGCTTTAATAGATTCAGGGATGAGGAAACCAAGACCAGCAAGAGACAAATTCCTGAGGCCAACCTGCCCTCCCTCAAGTCCCCAGTTCTCTCCTGTGAGTCCTGCCTTATCCAGAACATATGAGGGGGCTCCAGGCCTGGCCAGGGAGCCCTTGGCGCGTCCACACAGGGGGCTGTGCGCCACAGGGTGCAGAACTCAGGGACCCAGATCCAGCTCCAGCCATGATCTGTAAAGCAGCCCTGCAGCCTCCCGCCTCATCTTTCTCGTCTGTGAAATGAAACTGAAACAGCAGTGCCTTCACAGCTGTTATCGAAATCAAGTGAGATGAACACACAAACCAACTAGGTCTCGGGGCTCTGTGAGTGCTGAGGACTCCTGGTTTCCCTGGAGCCTGTCGTGAAACACACTGTTAAACTTTTGCACCTGGTTTTGGTTTACCTCCAGTGCACTTCAGTGGGACAGGAAGTGACCATGTTCCTCTTAGAGTAAGCAGTCAGGGACTTGTGGCACTCATTCCCCATTATGGAACCCCCAAAGCACGTCAGCAAGGCCAAGACCCCGGAGGCTCTCTATTTATGAGCAATGCTCTGGGTTGTTCAGCACAGGTGGGGAAGGTGTGACACTTGGCCCATGTGGCAGGTACCTTCCTGGTTGTGCTGAAGGATGCATGCATCCAAGGAAGCCCACAGAACCACCTGCATCAGAATCCGGAGAGGTTCCAGGTGGGAACAGCAGCAAGAACTCTTGCTGAGAACAACTAGAAATCTCTATGACACCAAGCCATCTGCTGGAAGGAGCAGGAGCTGTGGGGAGCAGTAAGAGGACTTTGGTGAGGGCAGGACCAGGAAGGTGAACTTCCTCCAGCAGCTCCTTTTTCTTGGGGCATCTGCTGATTTTGGAGTTGCTGTGATGGCTAGGATGGTAAAGAGTCTGCCTGCAGTGTGGGAGACCTGGGTTTGATCCCTGGGTGGGGAAGATCCCCTGGAGAAGGAAATGGCAACCCACTNCTTTTTCTTGGGGCATCTGCTGATTTTGGAGTTGCTGTGATGGCTAGGATGGTAAAGAGTCTGCCTGCAGTGTGGGAGACCTGGGTTTGATCCCTGGGTGGGGAAGATCCCCTGGAGAAGGAAATGGCAACCCACTCTAGTATTCTGGCCTGGAAAGCCCCATGGACAGAGTAGCCTGGTGGGCTACAGTCCATGGGGTCACAAAAGGTTGGACATGACTGAGCAAATTCATTCTCTCTCTCTGCTGATTTCAGGAACTCAAAGGAGGCTGAGAATCTGATGGCTTTGTACTCAGGGGGCCACTGGAGTGGGCAGAGGGTCAGTGGATCTCTTAGTGGAGACTTGGGGGTCTGAGGGCCTGGCGTCACATGGTGAATTCTGGGGTTATGTGGAGTTGGGATCCATGGAAGGCCCTGGAGAAGCAGAGTCATGGCAAAGTTTACACTTTAGGACTCACCTGATAGAGGGGAAAAGAACATATTTTCAACTGAAATCCTAAAGGACCAGAGGACAGCTAGAGGGAGACTGAACTTCTGGCAGGGGAAGGGGAGACCCTCTTAGAGGAAATCACATTAACAGGGACCTCTACAATGTGCCTTGTTCAGTGTCTATCATTCAGTTAAAATTAATTGTTATGATAAAAGAGAGGACCATACAACCAAAAACCAAGAGAAAACACAGATCTCAGAGACAGACCCCAGAAGTGACCCAGGTATCAGGTTTATCAAGCAAAGCCCTTGAAAAGAGCCAGGCTGAATAAGCTCAAGAAAACAGAGGAGAGATGGAGAAATTCTCCAGAGGGCATTCTAGAACTGAAGGGGAAAATACTAAGTCTGAAAAGGAAGAACAGAGATGAGACAAAGCAGAAGACAGAACTGGTAAACTGGAAGTCAGGTTAATACATAACCAACTTGAAGCACACAAAAAAATAAAGAAATAACCATTGGAGACAAGTGGGATATAGCTGAAAGGTTAAGACACAGTAATTAGAGTCTCAAGAAAAGAGATAATGAAAACAAAACCAAAGAAAACATTTATTTTCATTATTTGAAAAGAAAATGAAAGGAACTAACCCTTGAAACCCCACAAAATCAGAACCGTGATAAGTACAAAGAAAACCACATCTGGGCACATCATCTTAAAACCAAAGGCAAAATCTTGGCAGAAGCCAGAGAAGATACATCACCATTAGAGAAGCAGCAGTGAGACTGACAGCCAACTTCTCAGGAGAAATGATGGAAGTCCTCAGGCAATGAAGGGACGTCTCTGAAAGACAGCACCTAGCAACCTAGACCTCTGTGCCTACTTAAAATGTCCTCTACACATGAAGTAAAATAAAGGCATATTCAGGCAGAGTTCTTCACACTAAAGGAAAACGACCACAGAGAAAAACATGGAATTGCTGGAAAAAACAGAAAGCAACAGAAAGAGTAAATTTATGGATACATATAAATGAATATGTCCTGGATATTAGCTGCACAAAGCAATGATTGGAGTGAATTGTAGGGTTTAATTTAGATGCAGAAATAAAACGCATGACCACAAAAACATAAAAAGCAGAAGGGTTTAATGAATTAGACTATTCTAAGTTTCTAGCATTATTAAAGAATGGGAAAGGTAATAATTTGCATGGGACTGCAATAATAAATGTGCCTGTTTTCATCTCTAGGATAACCACTGAAAGACTAACAAAAGTTTATAGAGGGAAGTAGCAAAACAATAATCTCTAAAGTTGATACCCAAAAAAGGGAAACCATGAGAGAAGGGAGGAAAAAAAGAGACGAGTCAAAGGCCTTCCCTGGTGGCTCAGGGGTAAAGAATGCACCTGCCAAAGCAGGAGACCCAGATTCAATCCCTGATCTGGGAAGACCCCACACACCTCGGAGCTACAACTACTGAGCCTTTGTTCTAGAGCCCTAGAGCCAACACTCCGCAACAAGAGAAACCACCACCAAAAATGAGACTCCTGCACACCGCAACCGAAGAAGCCCCTGCTCACTGCAGCTAGGGAAAAGCCTGCGCAGCAGCGAGACCCAGCACAGCCAAAAGTAAGTAATAACTGAATAAAAATTTAAAAAAATAAAAGAGATGAGCCGACAGGAAAAAACTACAGTAGATATAAATCCACATATTTTAGTAACGCATTAAACGGAAGCAGATTATTCCAATTTAAGATTATTAGACACTAGGTGAAAATAAAAACAACCAAGTCCATCTATAGACTATTTATAATAGACACACCTTAATCATAAGGCAGGAAGTTAGAAAAATCAAAATAGGGAACAAAAACCTATTCAAACAGTAATCAACATAGAGCTGGTATAGCTATACTAATATTACATGAAATTAATCCTTAAAGAAGGAAGCAGAGACACAGATGGACATTTCCACATGATAAAATGGTTAACACCTCAGAAAAATATTGACTCCTAAGCTTGTGTTTATTCATTAAAAAGTCAATAGAACTAAAAGGAGAGGTACAGAAATCTACAGTCATAGTTAGGGACAGTAACACGTCTCTTTCGGGATCCCAAGAGTGGTACTGGTTCCTCTCACAGAGAACTGCATATCAAAATGTCTAGAAAGGCCAAGCGAAATGAAAGCCCAGGCTTCAAGGAGTGTGTCCTTTTGGCCTGAAGTCCCTGCTGGGACCAACTGTCCATGGAGACAGCCCGGCATGCTTTCGTCAAGAGGCGATCAGCAAGTCCTTTCTGAGGAACACAGAACTCTTTATGCAGTAGGCTAGCTATGAGTGGACACACACCCCTTGTGATTCATTCCTGTGCTCAAATTCTTGGCTCTTTTCGTTCAAAACTAACCTCAGGACTTCTTCAAGGTTACTCATTTCAAGGTATGAACAGTATCCTATTAAAAAGACGTGGGGCAGGAATTGGGACTTCCTGGCAATCAAGATAATAGTAGCCACCTGAATCTTTCCAAGTATCCTCTAAAAACCATGCCAATCAAGGGCAGAACCCATGCCTTCAGCACATCAACATGACAAAGAATACAAAACAATTAGATTACCTGCAGATAGAAAAATTTTTCAGCAGAGTTATTTTGTGAGCTCCTACTGCACAGAGCTCTGGGTGGGAGCAGAAAGGGTCTGGAACAGTTACATGGAAAATACAAGTTCAGACTGAGCTAAAAGCACTCTCAGAGAGAGAAAGTCCATCATAAATGTGAAAACAGAAAGAGTCCTAATAAACCAGAACCTTATGACGGGAAAGGCTCTTAGAAGTGCATGTAGGGTTTGAGGAGGCAGCCCTTGGAGGGCAGTTCTTCTGGAGGAGAAAAAGTAGGGGCTTTCTGGTGGGGTTGCAGTGACAGGGAAAACCAGGAAAGACATCTGGGATCTCACAGAACATGGTACGTAGGAGGGAACAGCCCCTTCCCCATGCTCACCGCACGGGCTCCAGCGAACTGGACAAGAGACAGTATTCTTGGACTCAGAGTTGTGTAAACCACTCCAACTTTCCAACCCGCCCATAAAATGCAGGTATGTAAGAAGTCTTCATCTATAAAACGAAGAATTTGACCCCTTCAAAGGGGTCAAAACAACAACAAAAAAGAAATACTCTAGAAGCCTGGACCTCTAGATTTTCCATTCTCATCCTGGCTCAACTACTTTCCAAGCCATTGGAAATACAGATCTCTCGCTTCATGTGTTTGTGTGTGTGTGTGTGTGGATCTGTGTCTGCGCATTCTGTGACACAAAGGGGCTGAGATTTTGGGGCAATGCTAGCAAAAGGGGAAAAACCTATTATAAAATGCAAACAGAATATGAGCATCAAAACATTTCAGGCAACTTAAAAGTATCCCCCTCCACCCTCAATCAAAATGAAGCAGAACAGTAACGTAACCCTCCACACTAAATTAAACATCCTCAAACAAGCATCTGAGTAAATGATAACCTTGAGATGTAGATTCAAAAACTAAGAACAGAAATGGACAAACATACATACACACACAAAAACCCCAAGAAATGAAGTAAACACTGTTTGAACTCAAGAAAGAAACAGAAGAAAAAGACAGAACCACATTAAAAATGAAGAGTAAATTAAAAGCTACCCCAAAGGGAAATGATTTGACTGAAAATTTATTGAATTTTCATCGAAGAAGAGCAGAAAATCAACCAAGGGAATTAAAATGAGTTAAAGTAAAAAAAAAAAAAGGAGAAAGTCACAAAGAAAAAGAGATTGAAATAGAAAACAGGCAAAAAGAGCTATGTGTAATTGGAGTCACTGAAAAGAAAAACTAAGATGCAGTAAAAACCTTTCAGTAACAGAAGACTTGAATCTGCCCACCTGGATGCATCTGGTACCTGAGAAATTTCACATAAAGTAATGAATCTTGAAGACAGAGCTCAGTGACACTCTTAAACATTAAAGGTAAACTCCTCAGGTCCTTTGGGAAAAAATATCAGATAACTTGAAAGGGCTAAATAAATAAATCAGACTAGCACCAACCAATTTTGTTTAAACAAAGCAAAGCAACTGAAATTCCTCTTACAGTAATGGAGAATTCACCTCTGTAATATTAGCTTCCCATAAATAACATAAGCCCTAGACAAAACATGAAAAAACAATACCTGAAGGGACTGGGGAGCATCTAAAAGCAGGCAGAAAATGGCAGAGAGTCCACCAGCAGAAAAAGGGAATGACACTGGGTATGTTTAGATTTTTATGGTGTTTTGCTTTGGGGCAAGACCAAATACACAGCTAACATTTTAATAGAAGACACACAATCTTACTGAGTTTTTTTTTAAAAAAGCAAAGGACAGTATTTGTAGAGATCAGAGAAAGAAAGGAAGGATGCCAGGAAAAAATAAATAGAAAGAAACCAAAATTCTACATATAAATTCTGCCCAAGTGCTATCTGACATGTGAACTATGCACGTGTCTATTTGCTTAGTGGACTGCCTGGTAAAACAGACAGACACACAAAATTAACACACATCAAAGGAAAACTACAGAATCTGAAAATTATACAGCAAAATAGTCACATTTAAATATTGAAAAAATTTAAAATACAAACCACATTGGAATTATACAATCAACAGCAGAAAGATAACTTGAAAATCCCAAATACATGGAGATTAAACAACACATTTTAAATAACACATGAGTCAGAAAAGAAATCTCAAGAGAAATTTTAAAATATTTTGAACTAAATAAAAATGAAAATGCAACCTAGCAAAATTTGTAGAATGCAGTAAAAGCAGTGGTGGGGGGAGAAGTTTATAGCATTGTATGCTTATATTAGTAAAGAAAGAAAGGCCTAAAAATCAATATTCTAGGTTTCTACCTGAGAAAACTAGAAAAAGAAGAGCAAATTAAATCCAAAGTAAGCAGAAGAAAAGGATTACAACAGTCAGTGAAAGGGAAAACAGGAAATCAATAGAGAAAATCAACACATCAGAAGCTGGCCCTAGAGGTCCAGTGGCTAAGACTCCACACTTAGACTTCGTTGATGCTGGGGCCTGGTCTGATCTCTGGTCAGGGAAGTAGATTCCAAGTGCCACAACTAGGAGTTTGCATGCTGTGGATAAAGAGATCCAGAACGCAATAAATAAAGATCCTCCGTGCCTCAACAAGACACAGAGCAGCCAAGCAAACTAATTAGTTAGTATTAAAAAGCTTGCAGAATACAAAATTCATATGCCAGAGTCAATCATTTTCCTATACACCACAACACACAAGTGGAATTTGAAATTAAAAACACAGCACCATTTCCATTAGCATCCCTAAAATGAAACATTTAGGTAAAAAAAAATCTACCAAATATGTATAAGATCTGTGTGAGAAAAACCACAAAACTCTGATGAACAAAATCAAAGAATTAAGTAAATGGAAGGATACTCCACAATTATGGATAGGAAGACTCAATTAACAAGATGTCAGTTTTTCCCAGGTTGATCTATAGATTCAATGCCATTCCAACTAATCCAAGAAAGTTATTTTTCAGACATGGAAAACCTGATTGTAAAGTTGAGATGGAGAGGCAGAAGACTCAGAGTAGCCAACCCAATATTGAAGGGGAAGAAAAAGTTGACTCTACCCAAATTCACGGCTGGCCATAAAGCCACAGGTATCAAGACAGTGTGGTCCTGGGGGAGAAAAAAGGAGCAGACAAATAGATCAATGGACAAAAGAAAAAGCCCCACATTAGACCCCACAAATATAAGTAACTGGTTTTGGGTCAAGGAGCAAAGGCAACACAATGAAACAAAGGCAGTATTTTCAACAAACGGTGCTGGAACAACTGGACAACCACACATGCAAGAATGAGCCTGGACACACAAAAAAACTAACTTTAAATGGATCACAGGCCTAAATGTAAGGTACAAAAGCAAAACCTTCTAGAAGGTGATGCAGGAGAAAACCTAGATAACCTCGATATAATACCAAAGGCACCATCTAAGAAAGAAATAATAATAAGCAGGACTTCATTAAAATTAAGAACTTCTCCCCTGTGAAACACCCTGTCAAGAGAAGCTCAAACTGGGAGAATATAGTCACAAAAGATGCGTCTGATAAAGGCCTGCTATCCACAACAGACAAAGAACTCTTAACACTCAACAATAAGAAAACAACCACTAAAAAAGGAATGAAACAATGCCATTAGCAGCAGCACGGATGGGCCCAGAGACTGTCACACCAAATGGAGCAAGTCAAGGGAAGACAAATACCGTATGGCAGCGCTCACACGTGGAGTCTAAGGACAATGACAGGAATGAGCTTATCAGCGACACACGAAGGGACTCACAGACTTTGAAATCAAACTTGTAGTAACCAAAAAGGCTAGCGAGGCGAGCGGGGGGAAGAGGTAAATGAGGAATTTGGAAGGAACACACATGCTCTACTATGCATAAACCAGGTAACCAACAAGGACCAGGTTGAGTATAGTTCCCTGTGTGATAACTTGTAATAACCTATAATGAAGAGGAATACATACACATGTATGACTGTATCAGATTGTTGTACACCTGAAACAACTGTAAGTCAACTATACTTCAAAACAAAAGTAGAAATCAAAAACAATGCAATTAAAGAATGGGCCAAAGGAATTCCCTGGCCGTTCAGTGGTTACGACCCTGTGCTCTCACTGCCAAGGGCCTGGGTTCAATATCTGATCAGGGAAATAAGATTCCACAAACCTTGTGGTATTGCCAAAAGAAAACAAAATGGACCAAAGGCCTGAATGGACCCCTCACCAACGAAGACAGGTGGCAAATAAGCGTCTGCAAAGAGGCTCCACATCATATGCCATCAGGGAAACGCAAATGAAAACCACCATGACCCACCTACTAGAATGACCCAGATTCAGAAACTGACAAAACCAAGTGCGGGCGGGCACGAAGAAGCAAGAACTCTTCCTCCTTGCTGATCAGAGTGTGCAGTTGTGCTCTGGAAGTTGGCTTGGTAGTTTCTTACAGAGCTAACCACCCTCTTCTCATAGGAACTACCAATTGAGTCCCTTGGTATTTACTCAGAGGAGTTGCAAACTTAGGTCCACATACAAACCTACAAATGGTTCACAGCAGTTTTATTCATAATTGCTAAAGATGGAGTGCAACCAAGATGTCCTTCAGTAGATGAAGGTTTGAATAAGCTGTGGAAATCCAGATAGCGGAATACTATGTAGTATTAAAAAGCAATACTCTGTCAAGCCTTGAAAAGACATGTAGGAATTTTAAATGCATATTACTAAGGGAAAGAACCAGTCTGAAAAGAGCACAGACTGTATGTTTTCAACTCTGTGACGTTCCGCACAAGGCAAAGCTATGGAGACAGTGAAAAGATCAGTGGTTGCCAGAGCTTGTGAGGAAGGAGGAGGGACAGGTGGAGTGCAGGGGATTTTTAGGGCAGTGAAACTCCTCTGCGTGAGATATAAAGGTAGATACACGTCATTACACGTTTGTCTAGATCCACAGACTGTATAGCGCCAAGAGTGCGTCCTAATGTAGACTCTAGACTCCAGGTGGTGATGGCGAATGCATGCAGGGTCATCCTTGGTAAATTCTCAGAATAGACCTCTGTGCAGAGTTTTGCGGGGCCCATGTTAATATTTTTCAAAATTAGAAAAGAGATGGGGTGGTGACTGTCAGATAGAAACAAGAACTGAACAGTGTTTCACATGAACAGCATTCGGGGAGGGCAAGCTCACCCATGTAATTTTGGAGCAGCATTCTGATTAAAGACAAAAAGAAATGTAAGCAATATTAAACTCTGGTTAATAGGTTTGTTTTTCACAGTGGTATGGGTTAGCAATTCTGAAACTATGTTCTGTTTATTTAGGACTGAGCAAATAAGTCAATATGTGGAGGATAATGGAAGCCAGGTTCCTTGCTGTCAGAGGAGGAGCGGTGAGCGTGGAAAACGGGGCGACGAGTCAACTCAGCGTTCAGGCAGAAACATGTGATGTGTGTGCAAACACTGCAGAGAGGTTCGGGCACAAGTGTGTCTCGTCTTGTATGTCGCTCCCCCTCCCTCCCTCCTTCTCCCCTTTCCTCCATCCAGCCACTGAGAAGTCCTGGAAGTAGAGGCACCCCAGTAGCAAAAACCACACCCAGCACCAGATCCTGCTTTCCGGATACTCCATTCACCACTAAGGGGAGGCTTCTTGGGGGAAAACGTCAGCTTGAAGCACTGCAAAAGAGGACACCCAAGATGAGCCAGGAATGTCTTTTATGCCAGAAAATAAAGGCATGCTTGAAGAATGATGGGGACATGTCAAAAGGACAGATCTGGGACAGATCTGGGACAACTCATGCATCCAACTACATCAGTAATGGATTATAACCCACAAATATATAAAAATCCATGAATCCATGCTGAAATGAATAGATAAGTGAAAACACAAGTAAACGGAAGGAAAGATCTCCTCCCATGACTGAATGCCCACTAAGACGTGCAAGAAACGACAGAATTGCAAGGTCACGGTTTAGGAACTGAACTCTGGTGACATTCAGTACGTTCTTATGTTCCCAAAGCATCTCACTGTGTGGTTACCCATGACTATGCACAGGTAGGCTACAGACTGGCCCTAATGCCCTCAGCTGGAGTGACATCCTACACAGAGCGGGGATCTTTGCAGCTGTGACTGAGCGACCGATCACGAGATAAAGAGAGCTCCCGGGTGCTGACTACAGTCCCTTGTGTCCTTTCAAGGAAGCAGAGGTCAGCTTTACACAGAAGAGGAGGTGGCCATGTGGAGTTGGGACAGAGCCTGGGCGGATGCAGCTGCAAGCCCAGGACACCTGGACCCCCGGGAGCTGGAGGAGGCAGGAGAGACTGTCCCCTGAATTTCTCACTCTGCCCTTCAGGACTGGGAGGGAAGTAGATTTCTGTGGTTTTGAGACCCTCTGTCTGGGGTACTTTGTTATGGCAGCTGCAGGAACCTCATACAACCTCTGCTTCCCAGTGGAGGAACCTGGGGGCCCCCTTCACCGGGTGGTCGGTTACCATCAGAGTCAGGGGCCCCTTGGCACCCAGTGCCTCCAGTCAAGGGTCAGGATGCACTGTGGGGCACCACCTGCCTCACTTGCTGCCGTTCCCGCCGCAGATGCCCAGGGACTCTCAGCTCCAGAGGCACCAGGCAGACCAGCGAGGGTGTCCTGTCTATCAGCCTCGCAGAGTCCCCGTGTGGGGACAAGACTGACTGAGGCCGAAGGAGAACAAAGAGCTGGACAACATGTGACACTGGCCCTGGGACGGTTCCAGACCAGCGATAAAGGACCTTATTGGAACAACAGGCAGGATCTGAACACCGTCTGCAGATGAGACGCCAATGTTCCGATCTCAAAAGTTGAGCTGTGGTCATGGAAGGGGTTGTCCTTGTACTGAGGAAACACGCTTGAAGTATTTGGGGGTAAAATAAGTAAATAAAGGAAAAGTTCCAGGCGGCACCCAGACACATGTTCTGTCTTGCTTCCCTGGGTGACACATCTCCCCAGAACACGCGCCCAAGCCCCCTTGCCAGCAGCAGGGTCCTTACAGACCTCGGCACCGGGGCCAGGCGGTGCCCCCATCTGCCTCCCACACACGGGCTGTGGGGACTGGCGCCCATCGGCCACCCTGGTGCTTCCCAACACCCCGGGACCCTCCTCCTCGGAACATTCCCCAGGCTTGGCTCTGCCGTGGACTTTCCTTGGTTTTCAGGCCTCCTTTCCAGATCTGTGTTAAATCCATCATTTTCCTGGCCCGTGTGCCCTGACACACATCACTCTCCCCGTCCTCACAGACCAGAAGACCCAGCTTCCTCTTCACGGCTGGGGGGGACCAGGGCACCCCTGATGCTCTTCTGCGGCCTGGCCCATCACCACTGCTCACCTGGTGGCTCTGCCCGTCTTACGTGGGGGCGGGGGGCTCTCTGCCTGTGCAGACTTCTTGGGGAATTCCAGTGTAACTCCAAGGCCCTTTAGTCTACCTTCAGGGTCGCCATGCTAGTGCTCAGCCCATTAAATTGATGTGAAGGAGAAGATCGCAAGGTGGATGGTGGAGTGTTAATGGTGTCTGACCAGGGGTTAGAAGCCTGAAAATGGTTCTTGAGAAACATCCCAAATGGGGAACTCTGCTTGGCATCCGATTCCCAGGCACAGAATTGCCCAGGACACCTTCTCCGGAGGGGGAACGGGATGGGCCGCCCCATTCTCCTCGAGGACACAGGGGTCATCAGGGCCCGGAGGTGCTGAGTTCGTGTCAGGAAACCTCCCTGCTGTGGTCTGAGGTTACGGATTTGGATATGATTTTCCTCGCTCACCATTTATTTTCTTAAAGTAATGAGCTCCCTCAGATTCTTGTGGCCAAGAGCTTCGAGGATGTCAGGGGTGAAATTGGGGTGCCGGGGAGGTTGCAGGCTTTGGGCGAGGATGCCTCCAGCAGGACAGGGCAGGGCTCTGTGCCCTCGGCGAGCCCTCTGAGTATGCTCCCCACTTTCGACATTAAATGTCAAGAGCTGGCCCCGCTCCGGTTTCTGTTGGACGCCTGTAGCCCACCGCCCGCCAGCTTCCTGGACGTTAGGAGGCAGAAGCCAGCACCCAAGGTGGAACTCCTTTGCTCCATGGTGACCCTCCATTCTCCACGTCGGGCTGGACCAGGTCTGCAGGGTGGCGGTGAGAAGCTGCAGGCTCCTCAAGAAAAAGCCACAGCACGCCCCACTCCTCATCCGCCGGCTTCCGACAACCAAGTCCAGTCAAGGGGGCACGGCAGCAGTGACGCCGAACCACCCAAAACAGCATGACTGCTGCTCTTCGGCACCTGGCACCTGAATCTCTCTGACAAAGGTCATCCTGGCCTCTTGTCTGGGGGAGAAAATCCTTCAGAAGCTTACAGCAGAATCTCTCTGTCCTCTTCTCTACAGCCTCCCTCTGAACAGTTTTCTGTGGCGTGAGCAGATGAAGAGAAGCAGGGGGCCGGCACAGGCCCACAGAACTCTGCTTTGCTCTGGTTCTCACTCTGAGGGGCTCTGAGGCACTTCTTAAAAAATGCATTTTACTTCAAAATCCATGTTAGTCATGGGTTGGATTTATGTCCCTCAACGCACACTGAGGCCCTGGCCCCCACCTGTGACTGTGACCGTGCTTGGAGACAGGGTCTCACAGATGTGAAACAGTCAAGACGAGGTCGTGGGGTGGACTGTGACCCGAGGACTGGTGTCCTCATTACAAGAGGGGCTTCGGAGATGGAGAGACACAGAGGAAGGGCAACAGGAGGACAGGGCAGAGCCTGGAGAGAGGCGGCCATGAGCCAAGGGACGTCTGGAGACCCCAGAAGTGGGGAGAGGCAGGAAGGACCCTCCCCTGAGCCTCCCGAGGAAGCTCAGCCATGCTGACACCCTGGCCTTGGACTTCTGGCTCCAGGATTGTGAGAGGATAGACTTCTGTTGTTTTACCCCTGGTTCATGGTCACTTGCTATGGTGATACAAAGACCTGCTTGGTTGAGCTGCCGTGAGGACGGGTAACACTGTGTGGGTGAGGCCCGGGCACACTGGTGCCCCTGAGCAGCGGAGGTGGAGGGGCTCCAGGGCACAGAGGGAGGTGAGTAACCCACAGCAGATCTTTGCGGGCATCCGGACCAGGTCACACCTGCCTGCCTCCGCCTCCCTCTTGGCTCTGACTCCCAGCATGAGCTCGAACCAACCCCCTGGTGGCTGATCAAAACCCTCCTTTAGTCTCCGAAGTGTCACTCACGCTGCCCTCGCCACAGGGCCCTCTACCCCACCGTGTGAGGCCTGCACAGTGCAGGGCACATGCCACATGCCACAGGCCACACAGGCACATACCCTGCCAGCCATCATCGCACCTGGGCTCCCAGAGCTGAGCCCTCCTGAGCCGCCCCCAACCCCGCCCTGTCACCAGCCCCACCATGCCCCAGTGCTGGCCCAGGGAGATGCCTGCAGGCACACCACGGGGCCACAGGATGTCTGAGCGGGCAGGAGAGTAAAGAAGGACACACACCTGTTGGGGCCACCCTAGAAGGACAAATTTGGCCGTATTCCCCCAACTTCCTCCCTGGAGCCACAAAGCCTGTTCTGCTCCCGAAGACTCAGGTCCAAGAAAAGATGAACCTGAACCTTCAGAGCAGACAGGTCCCGCTGGGTGCCTCTGCTGGGGATGAGGTCTCCAGAAGGATGATGAGACATCACCTGGCCAGCGGCAGGTGACCCACCCCTCCCTCACCTAGCAGGCTGACCTGACTGTGGGAACCTCAGGGACTCTGGGCAGAGCTCACTGGGCCTTCCGTGCTTGTACGTGGCTGGTCAGTTGACCCAGGGACCCCCAGATCCTGGGTCCGTTCCATGTGGCCTCACTGTGAATGCGTATGAGACATGATGCCCCCTTCACCTCACACTGAATAGATCCAACAGCCAATGCACATGTGGGCCACTGGGTCCCAGGCACCTGAGCCCCACTAGAAGCTCCCTGAGGCTGCCCTTCCCTGACCTAGGCGTTGTCCCTGGGGGCACTGAGATGCATATCGCCCTGGAGGGGTACTGCAGGGACTGCTAATTTGAGAAGTGGTCTCCTTCTGGCAGAGAAACGAGGGGGAAGGGAGATACCAGAGGAGGAGGGAGGGCAGAGCCCTCCGGGTGGGCAGGCTGGGCGAGGCCACAGGTTTCGTCAGCCAGGAGCACAGATGTCAGGTCGGGAAGCAGGCTGGGGCTCCCGTGGCGCCCCCCTCCCCAGCAGCTGTAGCACGTTGGGGGAAATTCTCAGCCTTTTCAAGCCTCAGTTTCCTTATTGGTAAAATGTGGGGCCAATGGCAGCGACCCCGAGAGCCAGGCCCACCGTGCCCCCTGGGTGTCACGTGGTGCTCGGCGTCTCCAGGTTCCCCCTGAGATGGGCGCTGTTTTCACCCCACTGCCCAGGCCAAGGGTTGCAAACTTCGGCCCACAGCCAAGTCTGACAAGTGACCTGAGACTAGTCTTCAGCCTTGTATCTTTAAAGGATTATACATACGTAAAGAAGCAGCAGCTGCAGAGCAAGATTAAGCGACAGTAACGTATTTACCACGTGGCCCTTTACAGAAAAGAACGGCTGCCCCAGTCCAGATGTGTGAGCTAGGGCTGAGCAGGCCGGTGGCTGGCTTGGTGTCCACAGACACAGCAGGGACCCGCCCTTCTCTTGCAGGACAGAACTGCCCAGGCCCCTGCCCAAGGACAGTCTTCTTGACCGGCCCAGTCACCTCAATGAACATATCAGACTCACTGTCCCCAAGGCCAGGGCCACTGGCGCCCCTCTTGCATGTGGAGCAGCCAAGGATGGCAGCAGGGGTGTGGCCTGAGGGTGGGCAGACAGTGTCTGAGGAGAGTCGGTGGGAGTCGGCTGAGGGCTATTCACACCCAGCAACTAGGAGACCAGGCTCTCAGAAGACTGGAAATGTGTTTGTTAGGATTTTCCTCCAGAGTCACATCTGGTGCGGCGGCTTTAACAGTGAGACCAGGCAGAGGAAGCCAGCTGCCGGTCACTTGTCCAGATCGCCCTCCCCCGGCCGTGCTGTGACATCCAGCCCGCGGCCACACAGATGACGGGCACAGAGCAGAGCACAGGCGCTGCCGGCCGCTCAGAAGCTCTTTCTTGTGTCACAGATCATGCGTCCAGTGACGGGAGAGGGTCAGGCTCCCACGCAGCTCAGCTGGGAGAGGGGCTGTGAGCAAGTGGGTGCTCTCTTCCCACTGCTGCCTTTTAGTTCTGGTGATGGGGCAGTGAGAGCAAAGGTTTTTTAGTTCTCCCAGGCTCCAGGGAAGGCTTCTTGTCCAAGCCCACAGGAAGTGCCTGACACAAAGTTGTCCCTCTTCCCAGGACTGCCTTGGAGAACCAGGCACGCACCTGCTGAGTCTGCTTTCCAGATACCACCTCCTCCATGAAGCCTGCCAGGACTTGATGGTGCCACCAATGTGTGCTCACCGCATTACGGCTTCTCACTGTGTGCGAGTGTCCCTTTCAGCCACCTGTCATCCTCCCCACAGTTGGAGACACCTCCCTTTGATGGCTGACCATCCCAACTGCTGGCGGATGGGCCCCGGAGGAACGGGGGGTCGGGGGGGAGAGTGGCAAGAAGGACAGAGCCGGGCAGAGGCAAGCCTCATGTGTGCGCTGTCTTGAACTCAGCACTGAGGAGAAGCCTCTCGGGGCTGCGGGGACAGGAAACCTCCCCAGAGAGTCAGCCTGGCCCCCACACCTCCTCTCTGCTCACCTTCCTCTTGACTTTTCCACCAGAGAAACCTGAGGACTCTGAGGATTGCTCTGGACAACCAAGAACAAGCCTGGACCCCTGTGCAGGCAGGATCCCCCTACGCAGACCCCAGGGCCACACAGCTCCTCGCCCGCTCCCTACAGAGGCAGCTTTCCAGGTGCCGTGAAGTAATTCAGGAAGGACGGGATGACTGAAGAGTTCCTGGGATCTTGTGGCCATGCTCTGCCTGCCTTCCTGGGCCTTGCTGGGGGCCACCCTCACGTTCCCAGACACCCCAACCCCAGTGCCATTTGGGGGACACGGGAGCCCTGACACCAGATCCTGCTTTGCTGCGATAATCCATGTGGCCCAGGTTGGCTGGTTCTTGAGAAAATGAGGGCCGCACACTGAAGAGTGTCCGAGGAGAGCCACCAGAGCAAGCATGCCTTTCCTCCTCGGCTGCCTGCACCAGAGGCTGGAGATGGCCGTACCCGTCCACACCCTCTCAGCATCCTTGGAGCCTGAGTGGGGTGGGACCCTTCCATGCCAGCCCACTCCCCCCACAGAAGATGATGGCCACTGAGTGCTGATCTGCTCTCATCTGTCAGATGTTTGCCCTGTGTTAGCTGGCATTTTCCTCTGAAAGCACCTCTTTTATAATGAAAGGCCTCGTCTTTGTCTGGATGCTCCACTGTCACCTGTCATCTGGGCCTGTCGGCCTGGGCTGTCAGGTGTGGGGACCCGGGGGAGGCTTCTGGGGACAAGCTCACAGATGCGGAGCTGCCCAGGCCACCAGCATTCCCGATAAGTGGAAGGAGCGCTGAGCAGGGGAGGGTCTCTCTTCCCAGCCGTGTGTGCGCACCACCCCGAGCTGATGTTTATGGATCTGAGCCACAGGCTTGTCATCATCGCACCTGCGCTTCACAGCACTGTGAGAAGCAGGCACAGCCACGACCCTACTCTTAGGAAACCAAGACTCGGCTAGGCTTGGGGACTGGGCCTGGCCCACAGAACCACTACTTAACAAAGCCAGAGTTCACAGTTCATCACCAGTCCATCAAGACACCTGTTTGTCAGTCCCACCCTCAAATACACATGGATTCCGGCCATTTCTTCCCTCCTCTTGTGTTGCTACCTGTGCCCAAGCCATGTGGACCTGCACTGTATATTGTGGCCACCTCGAGCCACAAGTACTATCAAGCTGAATTTAAAATCCAGTTCCTTGATTGCACAAAACGTATCTCAAGTGATCCAGAGCCAAGTGTGAGTGGTGGCCACTTGCAAGAAGTTCTGCACAAAGTGTTACTGGATGACGCCAGTCTGGACTGCCGCTGTCACCCCAACTGGTCCCACTGCTTCTGCACTTGAGCCCCAGCCCAGCCTGCCCTCCACCAGCAGCTAGAGGAGCCTGCAAGCGCAGAGGTAGAGATCCAGTGGACCAGCACCCTCTTGGGTCTCTGTTCTAGTGTCACCCGCCGGAGGCTGCCCAGCCTTCTCCACCTGAAGCAGCACCCCATGCCATCTCTACCCTTTAAGCACATGAAGGAATACATCTTACCCATGGCCACTTCTGTGTGTTCCGTCCCCAGAACTCAGGACAGAGCAGGTGTTCACTAAGCACTTTTTGGATGAATGGAGGAACTTGCTCTATCTAGCTCTGATCCCCATGGTGGTTTTACTATGAGAAATGCTGCAAAATCATGGCCACTTCTCCATTCAAAAGATGGAGCATCATTCCCTTCCCTTCAGCATGGGCTGGGTTTAGAGACTCAACTCTAATGAACAGAGGTTGTAGACATGGCAGTCTAACTTCTGAGGTCAACAGGCACCGTCTTGCTTCCCAATTCATGGCTCTGGGAAGCGTCAGCTGCCAGGTTGTGAGGAAGCTTAAGTAGCCCACTGGGGATGTCCATATGACAGGTGATCAAGGTCCCTGAGTGGGTTCTCCAGGTGTGAGCTTGGAGTGGACCCTCCGGGCCTGGCAGGCCTTTGGGTGACCGCAGCCCAAGGCAACATCTTGACTGAGAGGCTGTGAAGCCAGCACTGCCCTGCCAAGGTGCTCTCAGATTCCAGGACAGGAACTCTGAGATGGTGCTTAGTTGCTGCAGCTCGGGGTCATTCATTACACAGCAGTGATGACTAACACAAATGGGCTTTCTCTGAAAAGTCAGCCCAGGATTCGGCCCACAAGCCCTTGGGAAAGACACCTGCTCTGTTTGTGCCTTGAGTCCCATGTGACACGCACTGATAGAGCACCAACTGTGCACCCAAAACTGAGACCTGAAGGACGAGCATCTCAAGGGTGGGCTGGGGGAGCCATTCCTGCTAGCCTCTGCTCCGCAGCCCCTCTGTAAAGAAGACAGGACTCCCAAGGCCAGGGCAGGTCCAGGTGACTGTCCTCCACTTCCCCAGCACAGTTCACCCAAAGGCCTCGAGACAGGAAGCAGCCAGCTTCCCCACTGGGACCCCTGGGAGTGCCAGCCAAGGCCAGTAAATCACAACGAATCAGGCAGCAGCCACAAGGCTCAAAGACTGCCAGAGACAAAAACCCACAGACAAATGATGAACAAGACATTTCTGCTCTGGAAACCCATGCGGACCGTGACCCAGACGAGAAGGAACTGGTTGTTCAGAGTGAGACGTCCCACTGGAAGTACTGGCGGGGCTGACGGTCATGGGGGCCTCGTGGCCCCTGGATCTGGTGGGGCAGGGCCTCCCCCTCCTGCTGCATGGCCTGGGGCACCTGGCTGCCCTCTCTGAGCCTCGCTTTCCAGTTTAGGACGAGCAGTGACCCAGGGTGTGAAGGGCTGTGGGAGGACCCAGGAAGAGACTGAGCAAGAGACAGGCCCCGGGGCCACAGCCCACATGCCCCCGGGCACCTATGCAGCTGACTCAGTGAATGCTGCCCCACCAACACCACCTTCTCCTGCTCAAGCCCTGTGGCAGAGCCAGGCTCCCCCATCACTTGGGCAGGCCGGCCCTTCCCTCTGAGACTCACAGACACCGCCCTACTCAGAGCCATCCCCTCCGCTGGTCCAGGCAGCAGACCCGACCCTGGGCTGGCCCCTCAGAGCTGGCAGCCATCCAGATGAACCCAGGATGGGATTTAGGTGTCAGCCACTAAAGCACAGCCTCACCCTGTCAGTGCCCTTGGGGCAGGCCACTGCCCTCTCAGTTTCCCCAGACTGAAAGGGTACAGCCGGCCTCAGAGGCACTAACGTCCCAGGTGAATAACAGACTGTTGCTGATTTGGCCCGAGGCCTTGGGAGATGCCGACGATGGTGCCGTGGCCTACCGTAGGCAGGAGACAGTTCCAGTTTCCCAAATCAACTGCCATGCAACCAGTTATCTGCCCATCAAATCATCTCTCTGGAGCGCCATCCCACCTTACCAAACCCATGGAGGATGCCCTCGACTGGTTTACTCAGAATATAAATCACTCAGGAAGAGATTTCTGCTTTGATAGCTCAGGGCATGAAAACCAATAAGACAGTCATCAGGCCCTTTCTTCCCGCCTGCGGCCCTGCTCTCGTTTACGCCTCTGTGATGCCCCAAAGGCCCTGAGCAATTGTCTGTCACTACCCTTTCTCTAAATGAAATTCCACATGCCATCAATTCTTGGATTCACCCACTTGGTGAGGACTGTCTCCAGTTGAGTGCCAGGCCCTGACAATGTGCCAGGGATGCCCCCTAAAGAAGGTCTGGCTTCCAGAATCAATCTTCAGTCTCATTCCTGGACCAGGGTGGGCAGCCACCACAGCCTCCAAATCCACTCCTGACCAGCTCTCGACTCCCAGAAAACCCTCACACCCAGAGTCTCCTATGAAACCATCAGTGGGAATTAAGTCATGGGTGTTCAAAAACCACTCACTGTGGCCCCAAACCAGCGTGGGTTGTAGTCCAGCCCCAGGCCCCACGCTGCTCAAGGACAGGGAGGCAGGCCCTGCTGCCCGCCTGGCTTCCTCTAGGTTCCTCAGGGCCAGGGGATTTGTTTGTATACACTGCAGAAATTCACACTCATCTGAAAGCATGTCCGTACACACGTTATTTATTGCCGAGATCTGTGTGTGATTACAACGCAGCCCAGCTGTGTTCTGAGAACAGACAGTCTATAGCCAGGGCGCCACGCCTCAAAGCCCAGGCCCCTCGTTCAAACTGTCCACCCACTGGGGCTCAGAGGGATGTATGTCCAATGGGAAGCAGTGGGATCTCTCAGGAGGCCTTCCGTGAGTGTCCACCATCACCTGGCTCCCCCTGACTCCTGAAACCCGATGCGGCCTCATCCCTGTCCTGCCTTTCCAAGGACTATACAACAGGATATTACCGCTCAGCCTTACTGTCCTGGCACCAGAAAGCTGGATTTATGCGAGTCTACTGAAATGTTGAAAAATTGCTGTGCTGGAAAATAAAAAGGGCTTCAATCTGCCTCAGAACAAATCACAGCAGGTCAGGGAAGGAGGAGCGGAGATGGCCTGAATGCACAGGCCTGCCCTAAGTCCCTCAGAGGCCACATGGTGAGGCCTCCCTCCTCAGCAGGACATAAGTGCTTTCAGACACCCGCCGAACACCTGGTACCCAAGGCCACAAGGCCTGAAGCCGCACGGGTCCTGTGGGGAGATGACAAATTAACACAGACCAGCTCTTCCTCATCCTGCTGCCCAGCACATGCAGAGAAACTGACCTCTGCCCAGTCTTGGGACAAACCTGACTGGTGTCCCAGGTCAGCTCCCTCCCTTCTCAGGGCTGGAACAGCTGAGGTGGCTAAGAGTGAGTTCCTGGTTCTGGCCACTTTGGTGCCATCTGCTGGTCATGTGACCTGGGCAAGTGTCTTCATCTCTGAGCCCCTGGTTTTTCATTTGGAAGAGGAAGATAATCAACAAACCCAACTTTGTGGATTTGTGAGGGGAAATAACCAGGTAATCAAGGTCAAGAGCTTGAAAGAGTGACTGGATCAAAGTCCATTCTCTATAGGTGTTGAACATCATGCTCCTCATCAGCACCACCACCATCACCACTATCATCACCACCGTCACCAACCCCATCATCACTATCATCATCACCATCATCATGAACACCATCATCAACCCCATCACCACCACCATCATCACCATTAGCACCATGACCACTGACACCATCCTTGTCATCATCAACATCATCATCATGACCACATCTAACTACCTTCCAAGGGCCCGCCTTAAAATATCATCCCACTAGGGGTCAGGGCTTCAACACATGAATTTTGGGAGAATGTAAACATTCAGTTCATAATAGGCAGGCTTGAGAGAGGCACCTGAGCTCTCCACCTAGCCAGAAGACCCCCACAAAACTGACCAGCAACTTACCACCAAACACAAACACAATCATTACTTCCTATCTGCCTATATTCCTAAAGAGCAGAAAGTGTTATTCCTTTTAAAATTCTCAATAGAATTACCATGTCTTGGTGTTTGGACACTGAACAAAGACAGATAGATGAATGAATGAATGAAGGAACGAGGTCTATCACTTTTCTCCCAGGGGAGATGTGCTGGATTTCTGACTTTTGCCCCAATATACACCTCTTCTTTCTCTTCTCCTGCAACTTCTTTCTCCTCCCCTACTCGTTTACTCATCTCCCTTGGCACTTTCTCTCTTTTCTGACCGAATGAAGAAAAATAAATACATTGAAAAAGCATTCAAATATCTTCAGATGTGTCTTGTCAATTAATCTTTCCGAAGCATTTGGGGTGGTGATGTCATTACCCTGTTTGCCAGGAGTCAGACAAGGTCACAATGTCAAGGCAGCTTGTGATCTCAAATCCAGATTTTCAGACCCCTAATCCAGTGTTTGTCCATCTGCAGGACGCAGTCTGGTCTGTTCATAGCCTGGGAGCCCCCAGTCCCACCTAGAACCTGGGCCACTTTGTGCTCTCCAGAAAGAAGCTGGCCTGGTGCCTGCAGACGTGGACAACACTACAGGAACAGCTAAGGACATAAGGGATGAGTCGGGGCCCTGGGGCCTCTGGGGAGGTGCTGGCCAACCCTAGGTTTGCCCACTTCCATGCCTCTCACCTGAGATGATGGGTGTCCTGAGGGTCAAGCAGTATCCGTTGGGCCTTGGTGGACCCTTCAGGCGCCTTCATCATGGTTTGCCTGCCTAGAACCCCTCTTATACACCAAGAGTCCATCCAAGGCCAAGTGTTGAAGTCCTGGGGGAGCATCCCTCAAGGCCTCAGCATCTGCAGCTCTCAGGGCTGGTTGAGGTTTGTGGACATCAATCCTGCTGGGGACTTGGTACCTTTGAAGAGATATTCCAAGTACCTCTGGAAGGCAGTTCTGACACAGACTCCATCTGTACAGCTGGCATTCTTTCTTGCTGTTTGTAACCTTCAAGCTCTTCCTCAGGCGGCCTCCCAAACACTGCTCTGCTGGCCTAAGGGCATCAAGAGCCTCAGGGGAATCAGCACAGGAGCCCCCAGGGGTTCAGTCAGATGGAGGAAAGAACTCTAAGCAAAAGTCAGTGACCTCTCAGGTAGCTGGAGCCAGGGCCATGCTCAGTGCCTCGGGTCCACAGTGATGGTCTTCCCAGCAACAGGATCATCTTAGGACCCCGCGTCCACACTTAGGTCCAGGCCCCAGCCATGGCAGATAGAACGCTCCCCTGGCAGCAGCAGACAGCTCCACACATCTCGCTGCCCTTGACAGTCTCTGGACCCATGCCAACTGGCCATCCTCAGCCCTCCCACTCGGCAGGACAGCACCAGTGACATGCTGTGCTGTACTTGGCGTGAACCCTGACATGATGAAGGATGAGTTGGACACCAGCAGCCACATTGATGCCAAACGAACTGATTTCACAACACAAGGGCGACCTGCCAGGGCACCCCCACCCCAAGTGAGGAGGGTGCTGGCCCCTCGTCCGCATGGTAGGGTGGGGCAGAGGGGAGGGGCAGGGACAGCATGATGGTGGGTCTGTGCTCAGTGATAACACACCGACCTCTGGCAACAACCCGAGGGTGATCCGTGCCCACCTGGAAGGCCTGCTACAACAGCCAGAAGGGCATGGAGGGAGACTCTGCAGGGGAAGCTGGGATCCAGAGAGCACCCTGGTTAGAACACACATTGTGCACGCCCTGCGGGACCAGGCAGGCCCCTGACAAGGAGCAGAGGCAGTCGTGGGTCTGGCTGAGTGGCTGGACTTCCAGCCTGAGTTTTGGGGTCTCTAGGGTCCCACCTGCACAGCAGGATAATGAGCCAGGCCTGTGGGGGTAGGGGTGCCATGTGAATGGAAAGGCAGCCTCAAACCTTGTTCCCACCACTCTCTAGAGCCTGCAGAGCTGCCCGGCGCTCTAGCCCTGGTGTTCAGGGCGCTCATTACATGAGAGAAGATGACACAGCGGGACAGAAATGCAGACCTTAAATCAACACACTTATCTTGTGGGTAAGCAACATGGGGCGGCCTCAGGACATTCAGAGAGCGGGGTTTGAATGGGAGCCCTGGCCTTCCAGCTGTGGGACCTGAGTCTGGGGTCACTGTGTGGGAATCAGAGATCCCGGCAACTGCCATGCAGGACTACGGGCCCCATTGCTCCCCTCCCTACTCCATGCCCGCGGTCACAGCATGGGACCCAAGGTGGGCAGGGACTGAGGGGGCGTGGGGAGGACGGGGGCCCTCCTGTCTCCACAGTGGCTGAGAGGGGGCACGGCTGAACCGCAGGGGCGAGATGGCCTTCCCCGGAGACTCTGGGCGACAGTCCAAGGCACCCAGACCCCACTCACTCAGGACAACTTAAACCCGGCGCCTGTGCTGAGCCCCCAGAGCATCTGAGGGAACCCCACAGGCTCTGCAATCCTAACCTTGGTCCCCTTTGCTGGAAAGGGCTGGCATTTGAGAGCTCATCTGGAACCTGAGGACCTTCTAACTCAGCAGCACATGAAGACATAGAAAAGAAATTGTCAGTTAAGAAGAGACGTCTGAAAGGCACAGCATGAGTTCTTTGAGCTCACACCCTACCCTGCTGCCTGCTGCTGGGCGTCCTTGGACAGGTTGCCGAACCTCTCTGAGCCTCTGTGTTCTCAGGATGGAGAGGGCCACACTCCTCAGTGTCACTGAGGACTGGAGAGCAGAGTCTGATGCTTGGTAAACGCTCCCTCCATGTGTGTATCTGCAGGCCTGAACGCCCACGCATGGCACAGTGCTGAGCGTGCAGACAGAGGGGGCTTTTCCCCGTAAAGTCCAGGGTGTCCCTGGTGTCAGGGAGAAAGCTGGGCTGACTGCAGACCTGTGGCGCATCTTTCATTTTTTTTCCCCAGTGCACATCTGATGTGGCCACTGGAGTCTTAAATGTTTATAGCTGTTTGCAAACGAGCTTCTGTCCTACACTCAGGAGAGGACGGCTACATGGAAGCTGAGCACACGTCCCCCAGCTTCGCATGCACGTGGACTCCACACAGGCGGGAGGTCATCCTCTGTGTGGTCAGGTCTGCCCTTCAGGGTTTCAGGACCATGACGCCCCAGGGACAGACAGGCTCCTGAGGCGCAGCCTTCCCATCTGGTCAGCTTGCTCCCTGGACCGCCCTGGCTCCACTGGATCCACACCCCGACTTCTAGGGACCGCACTTTAGTTGTCCCCACCCCAGCCCTGTTCCCAGCTCTCCTCAGATCACGTGATCTGAGCTGACCAGCTCCCAGAATGGCCACATGATCCAGCCCATCAGAGCATCTGTCACATGGTCTCGGGGACTGGTCCAGAGGGCAGTGGCCCAGTTCAGGCCCTCGAGATGAGGTCCTGGGACCTGGCTGGAAGCCCTGGAGAAAGGAGCTCATGCACACGGAGGTGTGACCAGAACCTTTCAGAGGCCACCCTGACACCGTGAGGGTAAACTCCTCACTTCCTCAGCAGGGGTGTACCTGGCTTCCCCGAAACGTCTTCCCCGGGGGCCTGGCCATTGCTGTCCTGCCTCCCAGCCTTNATGCACACGGAGGTGTGACCAGAACCTTTCAGAGGCCACCCTGACACCGTGAGGGTAAACTCCTCACTTCCTCAGCAGGGGTGTACCTGGCTTCCCCGAAACGTCTTCCCCGGGGGCCTGGCCATTGCTGTCCTGCCTCCCAGCCTTTCCCTTCTTTCACACACAGGGCTTATAACCATAATCGCCACTGGCTGGGCAACCTGGGGCAAATCGCTCACCCTCTCTGAGCCTGTCCTTCCTCTGTCCAGGCAGGAGTACAGCTGCCTGACCCTCTCATGGGTACCTGGGAGGGTCGGAAGGTCATGAACTCTTCAGGCAAGGCCAGAGCCCATGGTAGCCCCTTCCAGCCAGAGGAGACCAGCAAATGGAGGTGAGCCCCTGGCCACATGTGGGGGATGGGACTGGGCCCAGGGATGTCAGGCCCTAACTCCTCAACCTGAGGGTGCCACTCTTCAAGGCAAGGATGCTGCAGGTGTGAGTCAAGAGGAGGTGCTCGGCCAGGTGGGCCCTGAGTTCAGTCCCAAATATCCTTGAAAGAGGGAGGTGGAGGGAGAGGTGACACGCACAGAGGTGGCCAAGATGGAGGGACATGGCCTGGGGCCCCGAGGAGCCGGCAGGGTCAGAAAGGAACCTCCCCTGGGCCTCTGGAGGGAGCAGGGCCCTGCGACACCTTGACGGGGGGCTTCTGGACTCCAGGTCCATGAGAAGACAAATTTCTATCGTCTAAAGCCCCAAGTTTGTGATCCTTTGTAAAAGAGGCAAAAGGAAACTAATATTCCACGTAAGGCAAAGTATGACCGCAGCAGTGTGCCCCGTTTACATATTTGTACACACTGGCTCCGGCTCAGGCAACCCCATCCCTCTCCTGGGCTCTGTACCAACCTCACCCCGGCCTCCACCCCAGCCCTGCCAATTCAACAGAGATGCTTATGAAGCATAGTTCTGCTTGTGCTGCTCCCAGCCTTGAGCCTTCAATGGCTCCCTACTGCCCTCAGGACAATGACAAATCTCAAACATGCATCCNCCTCTCCTGGGCTCTGTACCAACCTCACCCCGGCCTCCACCCCAGCCCTGCCAATTCAACAGAGATGCTTATGAAGCATAGTTCTGCTTGTGCTGCTCCCAGCCTTGAGCCTTCAATGGCTCCCTACTGCCCTCAGGACAATGACAAATCTCAAACATGCATCCTAGGGCGGTGTGTGATCTCACGCTGGTCTGCTTCTCCAGCTCAGCCGCGCCTACCCTCTCTCTCCCACCCTCCCTCCTCTAGCTAATATATAAGCTTCTGTTCATCTCATGAACATCATCTCTTCTGCTCTGCACATCAGCAGTGTGAGGTATGTAAACTACCCAGGGTGGAGCCTGGGGGGTGGAGGCTGTGGAGGGAAAGGGTGTCAGCACTGGGCCAGCCGCTCCCCGGCAGAGGCCCAAGGGTCCCCCTTTTCTCCTCTAAACTATGTTGGCATCGGACCTAAAAACAGCCTTCAAAGGTCTCTGCTCTGTGAGTTCATACTAAGCAAAACGTTTCAGACCAAGAGAGAGAGACGCCTAGAAAAGAGGATGGTTCAGGCCTGCTATGTGTATGTGTCCAGACTAGCTATGTGTATGGATTCAGAGACCCCTCGTCCAACACCCGGAGCCTTGTGTGTGAGTGCCCACCTAGCAGCACAAAACATTAAGATAAACAAGACAGGAAACTGAGGCAGGACGGGCAGGGCTGGGAGTTAGGATGGTGCGTGAGGCTCTCGAAGGTTCCCTGGAACCTGCTTCCCTCCTGGTTGGTTAGTATTTCTGTGGCTTCTTCTGCAGTAACACCAGTACCGGCAATAGTTCCGCCCAGCATACTGTGCTGCTGCTGCTAAGTCACATCAGTCATGTCCAACTGTGCGACCCCATAGACGGCAGCCCACTAGGCTCCCGTCTCTGGGATTCTCCAGGCAAGAATACTGGAGTGGGTTGCCATTTCCCTCTCCAGTGCATAAGAGTGAAAAGTGAAAGTGAAGTCGCTCAGTCGTGTCCGACTCTTAGCGACCTCATGGACTGCAGTCTACCAGGCTCCTCCGCCCATGGGACTTCCCAGGCAAGAGTACTAGAATGGGTTGCCATTGCCTTCTCTGTGCAGCGCCCCGCATACAGCAGGAGTACAACAAATCTGTGTTGAGCAGATAAGTGCACCCAGAGAAGAGTCTCAGCCAGTGCAGGCACACCAGTCCCTCCCTAAGTCCAGCTCCTCCCGGCCTGCACGAGACCTCTGCACCCTGCCCACCACCTGGGAACGGCGTCCAAGCACTACCATGCTCGTCCTTCTGGCGCTGCTTTGAGAAATGCGTTCAAATGTCACTGCTGTCAGAGATGACGGGACAGGTATGTAGCTGAGAAGGTCCAACAAACATACAACTTAAGTCGTGTCCCCGCCCACCTCCCACCCAATCTTATCCACGTGTGTTTGCTGAACCTCCAGAGACTCTAAAATGGGCTGCTGTGTACGCAGTGCCCTTCAGTGTTTTTAACAGCACACATTCCCCTCATCAGTGAGGTTTAGGAGAGAAGGGTCTTCCTTTTCAGAGGCGAAGTACGCGGTCACACACACAAGTATGTGCAGAGGCTGCTGGTGACACAGTACATGGAGTCCTTGCTCCAAGGAGCTGAGGGGCTAGGCCAGCACTTCTCAAACTCTGGTAGACACAGGAGTCAGCTGGGGGTCTTTCTGAAATGTGGACTCTCACCCAGTGGGTCTGGGCAGGGTGAGCGCCTGCATCTCTAACAGGGCCCCCAGGGAGGCGGAGGCCAACCTGGGACAGGCATCAGTGACCTCGCCTCCTGGACCAGAAGCTCTGGGACTGGGATCGTGCTCAACAAGCATCCAGGGGTTCTGATGCTCTGGCAGTTTAGAGCACGGAGGGTCAAGACCATGTTTGGCAGGAGTCTGCCCAGAGCTGTCACCTCCTCCTTCCTGCACACAGCAGCATCATTGAAGAACACAACGTTCTGCCCAGTCACACAGTCTCAGGGTCCTTCTCCGCACAGCAGCCCAGCAACCCCTGGGAGTCAGCGCTCTGGATGACGGTCTCCCACGGTGTCACAGACGCTTCAGGATGACATGGGAACTTGGGGGAGGGAGCGCGTCGTGGTGTTTGGGGTGGGGGGAGGTGTCACCGAATTGGGGAAACAGGAACAGACACTGGGAAGGTGGGAGAGAGGGGGCATTCTCGGTCCAACGAGGCAGGCCCTCTGGGTGGGGTAGCGGCTTGGGCAAAAGCGGGGGTGGTGGCAGGGGGTAATGAATGCTCATGGTTTGCACGGAAACAGTGAGTGTGAATCAGCTTCAGGCCAGACCAGAGTTGCTGAGTGGAAACGGGGTCACAGAAGGAGGAATGGAGGGACAGGCTGAGCCCAGTGGGCTGGAAGCTGCGGTCCCAGCAGGAGGGTCTGGGAAACAGACCCCAGCAGCCGCCCTCGTCCCTGCCTCCCTGCCTAGGCCCCTCCCCGAGACCCTCTGCAGAGAAGAGGGACCAGGGACCTCACGGGAGGAGGAGAAAGAGGATGGATGAGGTTTGAGCCACTCCAAGATAAACACCCAGAGAAACCAAAAAAGTCGGGACCGATTACATTAGCCATGGGAAAAAAAATTAGCATTAGGCACTGCATTTTAATAAAGCATCTGTCTGGTTTTGATTTCACAGATGTAAAAAAAAAATACAGGCAATCTGGAATTAAGCTGGACTACTTCAAACTTTCTATAAACCACATTTGGGATTTGCTCAGCATTTCTGAGGTTCAATTTACAGAGACTTCTTCAAGTCAAAATAACCCTAAATAAACTTTGGGGAGATGTTGTCAGGGTCGTGATTCATAATCTGCTTCCACAAAAACCACCCTCGGATGGAGTGAGGCAGACTTTCCTTTATCACTTTACCTGGCATCATCCAGGCTTTTTCTAATTACAGAGAGGCTGTGAACTGCTCTATTTAGGGACCTGGAGGAGATTTTCCTTCCTGCAGTCAATATGATCTGCGAGTTTATCAAGAACTTGGTTATTAATAGAACGTGTGGGTTCTCGGGTTGAACACGAGTCTGCAGTGGCTCTGTGTCCCCGGGGCGTGGGCACAGAGGATGCTGGGACTCTGTGGACCCCGGCAAGAAGGGAGAGGCTGTCAGCTTTGAGGGTCTTCGTGGGCAATACCAGGCAAGGCCAGACCCTCTGGCGTCCACACCCCTCCACGTGCAAAGGCTTTCCCGCCAGCAGCTCTGGCCCCCCAGCTGTCTTGCTTGGGGCGAGGGCGCAGCAGGCGCTGACCTTGAGCCAGACTCCCAGCTGCCCCTCCTGGTGACAGAGGACACCCCCAAACCTTGCTGCCCCCAGGACACCCTCCCTCCCCTGGGCAGTCATGTAGACCATCCAGAGTTCAGTGTCCCTGAGGGTTTGTCTGATCAGCTGCTGCTCACGGTCACAGGCTGCTTCCTCGAGTCCTCTGGCCGATACTATGATGGTCCGGCCCTCCCAGAGAGGGCAGCTCTCTTCCCTCCGTCCTCGTCTCAGCAGAGGAGCCAGGCAGGTGCAGCTCCTGCACCCTGGCTGGCACGTTCAAGCAGCCAACCCCCGTCTGGACTGAGCTACCATCTTCAGGGAGAAGAGGGACCCCTGCCACGTTTCAGGGGATAGCAACCCACTCCAGTACTCTTGCCTGGAAAATCCCATGGGCGGAGGAGCCTGGCAGGCTGCAGTCCATGGGGTCACAACACAACTGAACAACTTCACTTTCACTTTCATGCATTGGAGAAGGAAATGGCAACCCACTCCAGTGTTCTTGCCTGGAGAATCCCAAGGATAGGGGAGCCTGGTGGGCTGCCGTCTCTGGGGTCGCACAGAGTCGGCCATGACTGAAGTGACTTAGCAGCAGCAGCAGCAGCAGCAGCTCACACTTATTGTTTAGAGCTCTTGTCTGACTCTTCAGCCCTCTGGTGCTTTCCCGCAGAAGAGGCTGGTGCCAAAAACAACTCTGCAGCCCGTGACCCAAGCCTGGCTCATCTCCCTGCAAACATGTCGTCTAGGAGAGCCAGGGGGTGGGGCAGCCCAGACCCTCCACGCTTGCTACCAGGGCCAGCCGGGGAAGAGCAGCTATTGTTTTCAGAGGCTTCTGGCGAAGCATACAGCCTCCTGTTGTGGGCTGATTTATAAGGAGAGGGGGAAACAGGCCAAGTTTGCATACCAGTCAGCATGACCCAGTCTGACAAAGCCAGTATCCCAGCAGGGAAGAGATGCCCCTGGATGTGGGGCCTGGGGTGGGAGCCGGTCCTCCCAGGAGGAAGGTCACTGGGCCAGCCGGGACTCCTCTTCCTGGGGCCCCTGTAATCTAAGATGCTGTTGCACTATCGTCACCAAAACAACAAAGAGCAACCACATCTACTGCGGGGGGGTCGAGATTCACAGTGTAGTAGTCAGGACACCCCGGCTGTCGCACTCCCCAAGGGCAACCCAAGGGAGTGTGCGTGTGAATGCGTGGGCGAGCGTGTGTCCATATGTCTGCATGTGTGCCTTGTGCATGCGTGAGTGTGTGCATGTCTGTGTAAGTGAGCGTATGTTTCCTGTGTGAGCATGAGTCCCAGTGCAAGCCCAGCCAAGGCAGGCAGGAACCAAAGGCCAGCGAGGTGTCCCCGAACACAGCCATCAGAGCACTTGCTTAACAAGAAGACTATGGGAACAGCATCACTGGGTCTTATGCCTGTGGCACTTTCCACACACCCGTGAACACCGTCTTTGTGGTCCTGGGGTTTTTTCTTTCATCGCTGGTCGTTTTGCTTGTATAAACAGTGGCGCCTTATTGCAGACTTGAGAGATGCCCGCAACCTGAGATGGGGAAATGACAGGGTGTCAGCCCCACCTGTGGCCCAGCAGAGGAAACTGAGACCACGTGGCCCAGAAAAATTGCCTTTTCCTTTCCTCTCCTGAGAAAATAGCTTTCCAGTTGGCTGCACCTTTGGGGGGAATGGCAGAAAAATATGTTAAATAGCCGATTCCTCCCACTTTCCAAAGGGACCTTTCGCACACAGTCATTGCTCTCACCCTGTGCCACTGGGAGACCCGGGCCCTTTGCCCCCATGCCGCCAGGTCAGGGACACACCAGGCTACAGAGCAGCCAGGATGGCCCGGAGGTAGGATGGGGAGCAGGCCTCCTGGAGATAGAGCTCTGTTATGGAAGTGGAGTCAGTCACGGGGACACACAGCTCTCCTGATGGAGGAGGAAGACCACCACCTGGCTCGGGGTCTTCTCAGCTGTGGACGAGAGATGGGAGTCAGGGTGAGACTCAAACACCAGCTCGCTGGCATCTGCTCTCCCAGCACATCCGTCACTGTGTCAGCCGCTAGCAACCACCGCCTGCCTGGGTCACCTTAACCATTTCTTGTTCTGGCCCCAGTTTTCACTAAGCCTTTCTCTGTGGCTGCACCTGGCACAGGGGCACCACAAGAAGGAGTCCCGTTTCCCATGTGGCACCTTGTACGCCCAAGGTCCAAGAGCTGGGCCATAGAGGGGGCAAGAGGGTTGGCATCTTCACAAAAACGAGTTTCCTTAGTCATGCATGAGCTGTTGGGGTAACGTCAGTTGGATAAATCCTCAGATGCTGGGTCCCTTCCCAAATGCTGCTGACCTGACCCTGTGCTGGAAAGCCCCGGAAGATGCATGCAGCCAGTGAGGAACATGTCACTGGGCAAGGGTGGAGGCAGGCCAGCCAGCTTCACCTCCCTGACCCACTGGAGAGGCGAAGGCAGGAAGGAGCAGGAGAGAACCTTTGCCTCCACCTCTCAGCTTCTCCCGGCAAGGTTGCTCCTTCCCTCTGGCCTCTGGAGGGGTTGCCTCTCTGTGTGGAGCATCTCCTCCCATCCAAGCCCATGGGGTCCCCTCTACCTGTGGGATGCCTTTCCTGCCCCCCTCAAATAGACAGGAGGGCTGCCATGATGGGATCCTCTTTTCTTTGAGCACCTATCACAGAGGTCCTGTGCTACTGGCCTATATGTTCTAACTCTGGCTTTCTGGGGTATAACTTATACACAGTCAATTTTGCCCCTTCCAGATGCACAGTTGGATGACTTGGCAAGTGTTTCTGGTAAGGCTACCCCACCACAATACAGACATAAAACACTTGCTCCTTGACTACCCTAAAAGCCTTTGACTGCATGGATCACAACAAACCGTAGAAAATTCTTAAAGAGATGGGAGTACTTGTCTCCTAAGTTCTTTACTTCTCTCCTGAGAAACCTGTATGTGGGTCAAGAAGTAACAGTTAGAACCAGACATAGAACAACGGACTGGTTCAAAATTGGGAAAGGAGTATGATAAGGCTGTATATTGTCACCCTACTTATTTAACTTATATGCAGGACACATCATGTGAAATGCTGGACCAGGTCAATCACAAGCTGGAATTAAGACTGCCAGGAGAAGTAACAATCTCAGATATGCAGATGATACCACTTCAATGGTAGAAAGTGAAAAGGAACTAAAGAGTCTCTTGATGAAGGTTAAAGAGGAGTGTAAAAACGCTGACTTGAAAGTCAACATTAAAAAATGAATATCGTGGCATCCAGTCCCATCACTTCATGGCAGACAGAAGGGGGAAAAGTGGAGGCAGTGACAGATTCTATTTTGTGGGCTCCAAAATCACTGTGTATGGTGACTGCAGTCATGAAATTAAAAGGTGCTTACTAGATGAAAGGAAAGCTATGACAAAGACAAACCTAGACATCATATTAAAAAGCAGAGACATCAGTTTGCCAACAAAGGTTCATATAGTCAAAGCTATGGTTTTTCCAGTAGTCATGTACCAATGTGAGAGCTGTACTATAAACAAGGCTGAGTGGCAAAAAAAAATTGATGCTTTCGAACTATAGTGCTGGAGAAGACTCTTGGACTGCAGAGAGTGCTGGAGAGTCCCTTGGACTGCAAGGAGATCAATCCTAAAGGAAATCAAGAACACTCATTGGGAGGATAGAAGCTGAAGCTGAAGCTCCAATATTTTGGCCACCTGATTTGAAGAGCTGACTCATTGGAAAAGACCCTGATTCTGGGAAAGGAGAAGGGGGTGGCAGAGGATGAGATGGTTAGATAGCATCATCGAGTCAATGGGAATGAATTTAAGCAAACTACAGGAGATAGTGGAGGATGGAGGAGCTTGGCAGGCTATAGTCCATGAGGTCACAAAGAGTCGGACACAACTTTTGAAGAGCTGACTCATTGGAAAAGACCCTGATTCTGGGAAAGGAGAAGGGGGTGGCAGAGGATGAGATGGTTAGATAGCATCATCGAGTCAATGGGAATGAATTTAAGCAAACTACAGGAGATAGTGGAGGATGGAGGAGCTTGGCAGGCTATAGTCCATGAGGTCACAAAGAGTCGGACACAACTTAGCAACTAAACAACAACAAATTAGAGGCTAAAGTTCTTTTTGATTCCTAATTACCACCGTTTTTCTTTAAAAAAAAAGAAAAAAAGGATGCTAAATGCTTTTTCCATATATTTGAGGTGGTCGTGTGGTTTTTCTCTTTTAGACCACTGACATGGCGAATTACATTAGTTTGTTTTAAAATGCTGAATCAATCTTGTATTCCTCAGGTAAACAGAATTGGAGGTGATGTGTCACTCTTTTTATATACTGTTGGATTTGATCTGCTAGGGATATTGATCTGTAGTCTTCTTTACTTGCAATATCTTAGTCTGGTTTTGGTATCAGCATTATTCTGGCATCATAAATTGAGTTGGGAAGTGTTCCCTCATCCCCTATTTTCTCGAAGAGTTTGTGTAGAAGTGGAATTGCTTATATCTTAAATGTTTGGTAGAATTCACCAGCTACCAGCTACTAGCTACCTAGTCCTAGAGTTTATTTTTATAGGAAAATGTTTAAGTAGGAATTAAAACTTTATACAGAGCTGTCTGTGTTATCTAATTCTCTTTTAGTGAACTTCAGTACTGAGTGTGATTCAAGGAATTTGTTCATTGATTTCATAAATTCACTGTCATAAAGGTTACTGTTCTCTTATTGCCCTTATTATTACAGTTTATGTCTGTAGGATCTGTAGCGATGTCCCTCTTTCATTTTGGACATTGGTAATTGTGACTGCTCTCTTTTTTGCCTTGATCAGTTTGGCTAAGGCTTTTCAATTGCTGTTTTGCTCAAAGAACCAGCTTTTGATCTTATTGATTTTCCTCTATTATTTTTCTGTTTCCAAGTTCATTGGTTTCTGTTCTTATTTTTATAGTTTCCTTTCTTCTGCTTAATTTGAATTTATTGTGTTCTTTTTTCTAGGCTCTTAATGGGTAGCTTACTGCTTAGATGATTGCTTTGAGACCCTTCCTCTTTACCAATGTGTATGCCTAATGCTATAAACTTCCCTCTAAGCACTGCCTTACCAGTATCCTATAAACTGTGATACGCTGTACTTTCTTTTCTGTTCAATTAAATTTTTTTCTAATTTCTCTTTTGATTTTTTGACCCACACATTACTTGAAAGTTTATTGTTTAATTTCCAATGTTTGGAGTTACATATTAGTGATTTTGGCCAGACAGTATAGTTCACATAACTTTAACTTCTTTTAAATTTGTTAAGATTTGTTTCATGGCCCAGCATACTCTGTGAATGTTCCATGTGTACTTGTAAAAAATGTGTACTCTGCTGATATTGGGAAGATTGTCCAATAAATGTCAAGTAGATCAACTTGGATGATATTGTGATTCAGATTTCTACTAATATATTCTTACTGATTTTCAGTCTACTTGGTTCATAACTTACAGAGAGGCATGTTGAAGTCGCCAACTATGTTTGTGGATTTTTCTATTTCTACTTTACTTTTTGTTCCATGTGTCAGTGTGAGCACATTTATAGTGTTACGTTTTCTTGTAGAATAACACTTTTATTACTATAAAATGTCCTTGTTCATCTCTGGCAATTTTCCTTGTTCTGATGTTTACTTTATATGATGTTAATATCTTTGCCCCAGCTTTCTTTTGATTTGCATTTTCATGGTATAGCTTTCTCTGTTTACTTTCAATCCACCTATGTTTTTGTGTTAAATAATTTTTCATGAGAGAGCACATCAGTTCAGCTCAGTTCAGTTGCTCAGTTGTGTCCACATAGTTGGGAAATACTTTCTTATACAATTTTATCATCTCTATCTTTTCATTGGGAAGTTGAATTTAAATCTATCATTTTACTAACAATTTTTCAATTTGTTATCTGTTCTTTTTAAAATGTTGTCATTACTTTCTTCCCTCTATTGGATTATTTCTTTATGATTCCATCTTACCTCTGCTGTAGTCTTATTGACTATATCTCTCCTTTTAGTTTTCAGTGGTTGCTTAAAACAGGGCTTAAAATATCTAACTTTAACGTATGTCTGTCTTCATACTTCACATGCGGTAAAATAGCTTTACAACAGTATATATGCTCTCACTTCCTCTTCCCATCCTCTGTGCTCTGTTGTCATACATTTCCTCTGACATGCTGTAAACCCCACAAAGCAGTGTTATAATCTTTGTTTCACATGGTCTATTTGTAATCTTTATTGAGATATAATTCACCTGCATAAGAATCACCCATTTAAAGTGCACACAGAGTTCCAAAGGCCAGAGGTTTTCAAACCATGTCAGAATCACATGGAGGGCTCATTAAAAGCAGATGGGCGGGTTCCCCCCCCCTCACCCTAGAGTTTCTGATCCAGCAAATCTGGGATGGGGCCTGAGACTCTGCATTTCTAACAAGTTCCCAGGGATGCTGATGCTCTTGGCCTGGGGCCACCCACCCATCCTGTGAGAATCACTGCTACAAACAAAATTACAAACACAGGTTCTCAACCTAACTTGAATGATGATATATCATCCATATTGGGAAGATGGGGAGAGACAGGCTGAAGTTTAAAGGGAAAATCCTGATGCCCAGTAAGTGGTCCAATCCAGCGGGTCTGTGGGAACCTGACACTTGACTGTGACAGAAATGGCATGCTCCGGTGACAGCGGTCAGCACCATCTGTTTGGCCAAGGCAAGCCTGCAATTCTAACCCAACAATTACTTTTAATGAATGAATGCATCTTCCTCCTCCTTTTCCCCTGATGAGGTCCATCTCCTCTTCAAGCAAACCTGACATGGGGAAAGCTAAGTCTACCCAAAATATTAATTAGCCAATGAATATCTGGTTTTCCAAACTTTTTTTTTTTTTTAGCCTTACCAACATAGCAAGGCTAAACATTTCCTTTAAACACAAATTCCAGGGTATACTGAAGACAGGCAGCATGGCGACAGAAGTTCATCTCACACATTACTGTTTGGTGGCAAACAGGAGTCCCCTTGAGGCCAAGAACCAGGCATCAGCACCTTGGGAAGGGCCTGGCCCATCATCTGAGCAGGCCTCTCAGATGGCACAGCTCCTCTCACCCCTGCCTTCAGAGCCCAGTCCATAACCTGCTGCACCCTCTCCCTCCCCCAATTCTCATAGCTCACCCCGAGTCCTTTGTTCCAGAGCCCCCCAAACCTTCCCTCTCCCTTCTCGCAGTTGTCACTCCCCCATATCTGGGGATAGTCTTTCCCTCCCAGCTCCAATTCTGCATCTTGGGATAGAGGGAGGGGGCAACAGGGCAGTCTCAGTGGATCAGTCAATGGAACAAGACTGAAAAGTCACAAAATTCCTAGGAGAGACAAAAAAAGTGTCACATTCCCTTATGGCCTACATTACAGACCGAGGAGCTTCCAGAAGCTGTGGATCACAAGAGTCAACCCACCCGTAAGAAGTGAGCCAGGCAGCAGTTCAACTGTGGAAAGAATTCGGTAAGCAAGTTTCACTTCGCTGCAATAAAGAAGCCTGACTGCGTCCTGATGGTGACTGGCCTTGGCGGGAGGAGTGGAAGCAGGGTATGAGGGCATATGCCCGGACTGCCTGGGGTGCCAAGTGCCAGGATGAAGAACTGACCTCCCAGCTCCCAGGGTAACTGTAGAACATGGCACTTCCTGTCAAGCTAGTATTGTGATTTCCATGGACTCACGTGGCAAGAAAAACAAGTTCATTTGCCAATGGGGAATGAGGCTGGGGAGAAGGGAGAGGAAAATAGGGGAAGAGGAAATTCCACAAGTTACAAAAAGTTGGACTCCTCCATCCCTCAATAAATAGTGTTTTAATTTGTTGTGATTAATGCAACGTTCGGTTTAGTTATGAAAGTTGGGCACACGGTATGTGTGGTTTGGCAAATGCGTTTAACTTAGCCCCCTCTTAATCCACTCCCACTTTCTCCTTCTCTCCCCAGCATCCCCTCTCCTTTTAACCCAGATGAGTGAAGGAATAAATTAGTCCGGAAATGTTTTTGCTCCAATAAAACATTATCACCTGTCAATCACCAGATAAGTACAGGGAAGGCCTCTCTTTTGCTTTGCCATTCCTACGGCCTCGAAAAAGCTCACCCAGTTCCAAAATTAGACCCTCTTTGCCACATGCCACATGGGAACGAGACACTCCCCATTCTGCCAGAGCTTTTAGGGCCATGCATGAGAACCCATCATTTCATCATCCATGGTTCACATAACATATCTCATGTAACATCTGTTTGGATCTGACTCTCTTTTTCCAAAACCACTTTCTACCCAAACTTACTACAAAAACAGATGAGTAAGCAAGACAATGTGCTGGTCATTTGTGAGTTTTGATAGATGCTCAGATGGCCTTTGGGCTGGCAGGTCATGGAATGACCTCCAGCAGGCAGCTCAGAAGCCCACCAGGGGTCAGAGACACAGTGATAGCTGTACAACATGTCCCCACCTTAATATTCCCCTCAGCTATTGTCTTAAGTTCCAAGTTCAAGACATTTTGGAGAAGGACCTGCTCTCCTAGTGTGTGGGTAAGAGAGTGATGTGTGGACCCCTAGCACTGACTCAGAGCACACTGCCTCCAGTGCCACAGGTTCTGTTGGAGAGAGTTTGGGGAGTGTTTGGAGGGTACTGCATATGCCTTGGCCTGCCCCTTGGCGTGCCAGAACAAACCTCCTTCTCCAGTGCTTCTGCATCTTGAATGACAGGACACCAGCTCCCCAGCCGGCTCTCTCGATGGCCTGGGTCCATTCATCATGTTCTCTCTATTGCATTTCTGGGTGCTCAGAGAGAAATGCCAGCTGTGTCAGTTCACCCAAAGACAAGTGCACCCGGGGTGGAGCACAGGTGGCCCTTCATGATGACACAAGCGCTCGTGCAGCCTGGTCCTCAAAACAGAGGACCACCAGCAACTGTGTGCAAGTCACACCTGATGCTGGGTGCCAGACATTCCCAGCCCACCAGGCACAGGCCCACTCGCCCCCAGGCATCAGGGAGGCAGCCTGAGTAGCAGGAAGAGGGTGCATCTCTTAAAGGAAGACGCTCTGCTCCACTCCCAACTCCACCACTTCCCAGCTGCCTGGTCCCCTCATGATCAGGAAACAGACTTTGTACGGTTTTAATCTTCTTAAATTTGTTGAGGTCTATTTTATGGTCCAGAATCGAGTCCATCTGGATGAATCTTCCATCTGTGTTCTACTGTTGTTGGGTGGGATGTTCTGTAGATGCCAATCAGGTAAAGTTAACGATGATGTTTTCCAAGTGCTCTGTGTTGTCATTGATTCTCTGCTTGTTGGGGGAGGGGGCTGTGATGCTTCCGGACGTGTCTGCTTTGCTGGCGTACAGTCTCCAGCCTCCCAGTCAGATGCTCATCTGGGTGCTGCTCAGAACAGACTTTGCAGATGTGATTACAGACCCTAATCAGTTGAACTCTAAGTAGAGGAGATGATTCTGGGTGAGCCTGACTTACTTGGTCAGAGGACCTTAATAGCTGGGCTGAGGCTTCCCCAGGGAAAGAAGAAATTTCTCCTGTGAACAACAGCATTGGCTGTGTCTGCACACACATCAAGTCATACTTGCTTTGCAGCCGCCACAACTGCATGACGGACTTCTCATCTGCTTGATACAGACACACTCTCTGCAGGTTCTGCTCCTCTGGCTGAACCCTGAGCCCAGGGTACTGAAATGTTGGTGATAATTGTGATTTTTCTATTTCTCCTTGCAGCTCTATCAGTTTTCACATCATATGTCTTGAAACTGTTAGTATACACATTCAACATTTGTGTCTTGATGAACCGATGCCTTTATCTTGGTGATGGACTGCTATGTACCTGGAAATACTCTTTGATATGAAATCTATCTTATCTGGTGCTAGCATAGCCACTGCAGCTTTCTACTGGTTAGTGTTAGCAAGGTGCATCTTTTCCCAACCTCTTACTCTTAACCTACTTGTGGCTGCCTTTGCACTTCCTTTGCTGCACTTCTCTGCTGCTGCTGCCGCTAAGTCACTTCAGTCGTGTCCGACTCTGTGTGACCCCACAGACGGCAGCCCACCAGGCTCCCCCATCCCTGGGATTCTCCAGGCAAGAATACTGGAGTGGGTTGCCATTTCCTTCTCCAATGCATGAAAGAGAAAAGTGAAAGTGAAGTCGCTCAGTCTGTCCGACTGTTAGCGACCCCATGGACTGCAGCCCACCAGGCTACTCCATCCATTGGATTTTCCAGGCAAGAGTACTGGGGTGGGGTGCCATGCACTTCTCTGCAGGCAGCATTTATTTGGTCTTTCTTGCTTCTCCATCCCATCTTGCAATTTCTGTCTTCATTTTAAATGCTAGACAATTTATGTTTAATGTAATTATGATACAGTTGGGTTTCAGTTCAGTTCAGTCGCTCAGTCGTGTCCGACTCTTTGCGACCCCATGAATCGCAGCACGCCAGGCCTCCCTGTCCCTCACCATCTCCCGGAGTTCACTCAGACTCACGTCCATCGAGTCCGTGATGCCATCCAGCCATCTCATCCTCGGTCGTCCCCTTCTCCTCCTGCCCCCAATCCCTCCCAGCATCAGAGTCTTTTCCAATGAGTCAACTCTTCGCATGAGGTGGCCAAAGTACTGGAGTTTCAGCTTTAGCATCATTCCTTCCAAAGAAATCCCAGGGTTGATCTCCTTCAGAATGGACTGGTTGGATCTCCTTGCAGTCCAAGGGACTCTCAAGAGTCTTCTCCAACACCACAGTTCAAAAGCATCGATTCTTCGGCGCTCAGCTTTCTTCACAGTCCAACTTTCACATCCATACATGACCACAGGAAAAACCATAGCCTTGACTAGGCGGACCTTAGTCGGCAAAGTAATGTCTCTGCTTTTGAATATACTATCCAGGTTGGTCATAACTTTTCTTCCAAGGAGTAAGCGTCTTTTAATTTCATGGCTGCAGTCACCATCTGCAGTGATTTTGGAGCCCAAAAAAATAAAGTCTGACACTGTTTCCACTGTTTCCCCATCTATTTCCCATGAAGTGATGGGACCGGATGCCATGATCTTCGTTTTCTGAATGTTGAGCTTTAAGCCAACTTTTTCGCTCTCCTCCTTCACTTTCATCAAGAGGCTTTTTAGCTCCTCCTCACTTTCTGCCATAAGGGTGGTGTCATCAGCATATCTGAGGTTATTGATATTTCTCCCGGCAATCTTGATTCCAGCTTGTGTTTCTTCCAGTCCAGCGTTTCTCATGATGTACTCTGCATATAAGTTAAATAAGCAGGGAGACAATATACAGCCTTGACGTACTCCTTTTCCTATTTGGAACCAGTCTGTTGTTCCATGTCCAGTTCTAACTGTTGCTTCCTGACCTGCATACAGATTTCTCAAGAGGCAGGTTAGGTGGTCTGGTATTCCCATCTCTTTCAGAATTTTCCACAGTTTATTGTGATCCACACAGTCAAAGGCTTTGGCATAGTCAATAAAGCAGAAATAGATGTTTTTCTGGAACTCTCTTGCTTTTTCCATGATCCAGCGGATGTTGGCAATTTGATCTCTGGTTCCTCTGCCTGTTCTAAAACCAGCTTGAACATCAGGGAGTTCACGGTTCACATATTGCTGAAGCCTGGCTTGGAGAATTTTGAGCATTACTTTACTAGCGTGTGAGATGAGTGCAATTGTGCGGTAGTTTGAGCATTCTTTGGCATTGCCTTTCTTTGGAATTGGAATGAAAACTGACCTTTTCCAGTCCTGTGGCCACTGCTGAGTTTTCCAAATTTGCTGGCATATTGAGTGCAGCACTTTCACAGCATCATCTTCCAGGATTTGAAACAGCTCAACGGGAATTCCATCACCTCCACTAGCTTTGTTCTTAGTGATGCTTTCTAAGGCCCACTTGACTTCACATTCCAAGATGTCTGGCTCTAGATTAGTGATCACATCCTCATGATTATCTGGGTCGTGAAGATCTTTTCTGTACAGTTCTTCTGTGTATTCTTGCCACCTCTTCTTAATATCTTCTGCTTCTGTTAGGTCCATACCATTTCTATCCTTTATCGAGCCCATCTTTGCATGAAATGTTCCCTTGGTATCTCCAATTCTCTTGAAGAGATCTCTAGTCTTTCCCATTCTGTTGTTTTCCTCTATCTCTTTGCATTGATTGCTGAAGAAGGCTTTCTTATCTCTTCTTGCTATTCTTTGGAACTCTGCATTCAGATGCTTATATCTTTTCTTTTCTCCTTTGCTTTTCGCCTCTCTTCTTTTCAGTGCTATTTGTAAGGCTTCTCCAGACAGCCATTTTGCTTTTTTGCATTTCTTTTCCATGGGGATGGTCTTGATCCCTGTCTCCTGTACAATGTCACGAACCTCATTCCATAGTTCATCAGGAACTCTGTCTATCAGATCTAGGCCCTTAAATCTATTTCTCACTTCCACTGTATAATCATAAGGGATTTGATTTAGGTCATACCTGAATGGTCTAGCGGTTTTCCCTACTTTCTTCAATTTAAGTCTGAATTTGGAAATAAGGAGTTCATGATCTGAGCCACAGTCAGCTCCTGGTCTTGTTTTTGTTGACTGTATAGAGCTTCTCCATCTTTGGCTGCAAAGAATATAATCAATCTGATTTCGGTGTTGACCATCTGGTGATGTCCATGTGTAGAGTCTTCTCTTGTGTTGCTGGAAGAGGGTGTTTGCTATGACCAGTGCATTTTCTTGGCAAAACTCTATTAGTCTTTGCCCTGCTTCATTCCGCATTCCAAGGCCAAATTTGCCTGTTACTCCTGGTGTTTCTTGACTTCCTACTTTAGCATTCCAGTCCCCTATAATGAAAAGGACATCTTTTTTGGGTGTTAGTTCTACAAGGTCTTGTAGGTCTTCATAAAACCGTTCAACTTCAGCTTCTTCAGCATTACAGTTGGGTTTAAATCTATCTTTTTGTTTTGGGTTTCTACTTGTCCCATCTCTTTCTTATTGCCATGCCTTCTTTGAGATTGACTGAGGGTTTTATTTTAATGATTCTCCTTTATCCCCACTATCAGCTTATTAGTTATACAGTAATTTTTAATTTTTACTGGGTGGTCTAGAGTTTATAATATACCTCTTTAACTTATCACAACCTCCCTTCATATACTATTATTCCATATTACGTATGGTGTAAGAATCACTGAACAATATACTTCTACGCCTCCCTCCCATTCTTTGTGCTATTATTGTCAGACATTTTACTTCCTTGCAAACTATAAACCCCAACATACACTGCTATTATTCTTTATTTAAATGATGAAATACCATTGCAAGAAATGTAAAAATAAGAAAAATATACTTTACATTTATCTATTTAATTACTGGGCTTCCCAGATGGCTCAGTGGTAAGAATCCACCTGCCAATGCAGGAAACATGGGTTCAATCCCTGGGTCGGGAAGATGCCCTGGAGGAGAATATGGCAAACCACTCCAGTTTTCTTGTCTGGGAAATCCCATGGACAGAGGAGCCTGGCAGGCTATAGTCCATGGGGGTGCAAAAGAGACATGACTTAGCAATTAAACGATGACAATTAAATTACTGAATTACTATCACCGGTCCACTTCACTGCTTTGTGTAGATCTAAATTTCCATTTGGATTTTTTTTTTTTTTTCTGCTAGAAGAACTTCCTTTAACACTTGCTGTAAATCAGATTTGCTGACAGTGAATTCTATTGGTTTTTATTTGTCTGAAGTAGTCTTCATTTTATTTCCAATTTTGAATCATATTTTCACTGGCTAATAAAATCACTGTTGATGGTCCCCACCTCCACCAGCATTTAGTACTTCAAAGATGCTTCTCCATTGTTTTCTGGCTTGCATGGTTTCTGGCAAGGAGTCTGCTGTCCCTCATACGGTTCTGCTCCTCTGTCCACAATGTGTCATTTTTATCTGGCTGCTTCAAGGATTTCTTTTTATTACTGGTTTCAGCAATTTGTTTGTAATGTGTCTTGATGTGGCGTTCTCAGTGTTTACTCCACATAGGGTTTGTTTGGCTCCTTGGATCTGTGAGTTTCTAGTTTCCACTGAGTTCAGAAAGCTTTTGGCTGTTATTTCTTCAAAACAGGTTTTGTCCCTGCCTCTCTCTTGTTTCTAGAACTCCAATTACAAACATGCAAGATGACTGGATATTAGCCCACGGGTCACCACAGTTCTGTTATTTTGTTTTTAAAGTCTTTTTTCTCTCTGCTCAAATTTGAATTGTTTTATGGCTTCAAACTTGCTGATCTTTAATTCTACAGTGTTGACTCTGCTGTGAATTCTATCCAGCATATTTTTCATTTCAGATATTGAATTTTCAACTGAAAGTTCCACTGTGACTTTTTTGTATCTTTCATTTTGCTTCTCATTATTTATTGTTCTTCCCTCTTGAATATATGGAACATATTTTTAGTTGCTGTTTCAACATCCTTGTCTGTGAATTCCATCATCTATGTTACATCTGGGTATCTTTTTACTGATTGACTTTTCCCCAATTTTCTGCTTTTTCTGCAAGCATGGTTAATTTTGATCAAATGCCAGACATTGTCAATATTCACTATTGCTTTCTGGCTTTTGCGGTGCTCCTTAAAAAAGTCTTGGATTTTATTCTGGTGTGCAGTTCTGAGTTATTTTGAATTAGTTAGACTCTTATGAGGCCTCTTTTAAAATGTTGTTAGGGTGGGTCCAGAACTGACTTAGGCTAAAACTAATTTACTACCATTATTCAGAAAATGCTCATGAGGATTCCACTAATGCCCAATGTATCCTAAGACCTTCCCACCCCAGCTGGTATAAACACAAGCTACCCTCAGCCCTGTGTAAGCTCCAAGGACTGTTCTGCCTGCCTCTCTGGGCAGCAATGTCCCCAGCCTCCTTTCCTTCCCTCACATACATGCACGCATTAGCCATGCCCTGGTGGAGCCTCTCTGGAGCTCCCTCCACTCAATCCTCTGTCCCCCGAGTCTTGCTAGTCTGCCCTCTCTCTCCTCCATGCCATGAGACCACCCTCTCTCACACTTTCCCTCTCTGCAGTGAGCTGGTGCAGTCATAAGCCCTGTTTTTCCCTTTCACTGCCTGTTGTCAATGTGTGACAGCTGTGCTTGGTGTATTCCATCCAGCTTTCTGGTCGTTTATGGCAGGAGGGTAATTCCTATGCCTGTTACTTCACATTGGCCAGAATCAGATATGGAAAACCAAAAGTCAGTAACATTTTCAAAAGATGTTTCTGGTCTAATGTTTTTTATTTCCACATTTTAAGTAGAACCCCTAAAATCCACTCCCCTCCACGGTCATTATCAGTTCATCAAATAATAAAAAGGACACAGTCTCAGAATAAAGCGTATTTCTCCCCAAAGTAGGACAGCTGTGGGTCTTACACCAGCTGCTAAACTTTCTGCAGTTTCCTTATTTAACCACGGACTTGAGCGTTTTCCTAGGCTGACACTGAGGACAGTATTGATTAGAGATGATGGAGATATCGCGCTGGGAATAGGAGTTGGGAATGTGGCTATTATTCTTAGGGTGTGTGTCTGAAGCAGAAATTGTAGCCTGACCTTCCTGTGCATCGTTTCAGCAGAATCGAGGGCAGATGTCCTGCTCAGGGAGCCGGACTGACAGAGGGACAGGTGCTCGTCACTGAGCTCCCGGGGCAGCGATCTCCACGGCTCCCTCCACACCCTCTAGGTGTCTCCAGGTCAGCACTTCACATCAACGTCATAGTGAATTCTCAGAGGGGTTCCGGAGCAGGCGGCAGGTGGGCCCACAGCTGGGAGAGATGGAGCCAGGGTGAACCGGGCCTGCCCAGCACCTGGGCAGGGTGGTTCCTGAGTACCAGCTGTTGGCATACCTTCCTCAAACATTGGCCACATCTCTACAGTACCCACCTGTCACTCATTTCACATGTGTCTTTAAAATCACTTCAATTCTAAAAATATTTAAAGCTATTTTAAAAGAAATTTATGTCACTACCATCAATGGGAAATCAATATCATCTGTTCCTTTAAAAAAAAAAAAAACCCTCAGGGCCCCATGAAAATAGTACACTCTCATTAAATTCTAGCCAGATGCTCTTGCTTTCTGGAGGCTTTGTTCCTTTATTAAGAAGAGAGACCAGCAACTTCTGGGTCATAATAATACCTAACTCAGAGGGCTTCCCTAGGGGTCCAGTGGTTAAGAAGCCACCTGCCAATGCAGAGGACATGGGTTCAATCCCTGGTCTGGGAACTAAGATACCACATGCCACAGAGCAACTAAGCCCCGGCACCCCAACTACTGAGCCTGCGCTCTAGAACCTGCAAGCTGCAGCTACTGAAGCCTAAGCACCCTAGAGCCTGTGCTCTGCAACAGGAGAGGCCACCCTTGTTGAGAAGCTAAGAGGCCCGCGAACAGCGATTAGAGAGTAGCCCCTGCTCACCACAGCTAGAGAAAGCCTGTGCACAGCAACGAAGACCCAGTACAATCAAAAATAAAAATATTTTTTAAAATTACCTAAGACTTTCTCTTAGGTATGACTGGAAACTTTGAAAAAGATTCTGCAGTGCCCAGTTAAATGTGGCTGTCGTCAGATGGAAGATGAAACCCAAGTAGAGAGAAGGCAGAGGACCAAGTGACAGACAGCAGAGCTGAGGGGCCTGAGCAAGAGGGAGGGAGGCCCTGTTCAAATCGAGGACTTCCACTGGCTCAGGACACAAGACCCCGGAGTCCCCGGCGGGGCAGTGTGGGCTGAGGTGTGGCTGAAGTGGGGAGTGCCTTGTGGCGGGGGGCAGAGTGGGCTGAGGTGGGAGTGCCTCATGGTGCAGCCACTGTGGAACATGTTCTGGCCTCCTCCTCACTGTACAACCAGAAATCCCCACAAATCTGTCCGGAGCAGTTGGGCGCGGGGCTGAGATGGACAGACACGCCAGTCCGAGAGCAAGGGCTCCTGGCAGTACTAAGTGTAGCCTGAGAACCAGAATTGCCCAGAGGTCTGCATCAGGTGGACAAGCATGTCCATACCACAGAAAATCACCCAGCCGTCACGAGGACACAGACCTAACGCCCACGGCGAGACAATGTGGCTGTGGATGCACTGTGACCTGTGAAAGAAGACAGACCTAAAGGAGACAGGGAAGCATTCCATCTCGTGACATTCCAGAATAGGCAAAACTGATCTCCAGGGACAGAAATCAGGTGGGGGCTGCCAGCGGCTGGTCGACCATAATGGGAATTCTCGGGGGTAACGGGACTTTCTGTGTGTTGACTGTGGCAGTTACACAACTGGACGCATTTGTTACTCAGGACGGCACAGTGAAAAGGGTGGATTTTACTGATGTAGGTTATATCCCAATAAGCCTGGCATAAACAGCAACATACATCGGACAAAAGCCATCTCCTTCTGCAGACGTGTTAACATCTCTTCATTACTCTTGGGATAAAAGGCAGCTCCCCTCCTCGGCCTCTAAGCTGTGGGGGCCTGGCCTCCTCTTCCCTGTCCTCCTGGTCCTCAGGGCTCCTGCACACTCTGTTCCCCGTCCCAAATGCTCTCCCGACACCCTTCCCACATCCTTCCTTTCCAAGCTTCAGACCCTCATCCCCACCACCCACCAGAAGAGGCTCTGGTCTTGTATTCATGGGTCTTTTTCTCCATCACAAGTCGCAACCACACCCCCGCTCAGCTGCGTGCCTCATGGGTAACTATCTCCCCGTGAAGGACACAACATCTCTGTCTCATCACTGATGCTGACCCTTGCTACAGAGCTCGTCACACAGCTCATGTTCAATAAGTTCCCAAATAAGAGGATGAGTGAATGAACAACTAAGTTCTGGAGAAAGGAAACACACAGAGTAACTTCTCTGCACTCCATTCTTTGGTGAAAGAATATTCTATTGAAAAGGACACTGGGCAAGGTAACACAGCCACCCCTCCTGGGCTCTCGCAGACCGGCGGAAGGGCAGGTGACACAGAGTCCTACCTGTCACGGCACAGGTCCCAGGTTCCCAGCTCAGAGCTTGTTGTCAGCCTGAAAAGTAGGAGGGAAAAAAAAAACCTTTAACCGCTTTGCTGGAGTCCAGTCTTTCCCAACTGCCTGGCTCTGCTCAGCCTAAAACCAGCAGAAAGCGTTTGCCCAAGCCTGGTGCCTGCTTCAACACCAGGGTGTCTGAGTTTTGGGCCAAACATCAGTCTTTTGAAGCTGAGGTTCTGTTAAGGCCTGGCTCAAACAACAGGGTCACTGAGAGGCTTATGAAAAAGATTTGAGAGGCTCCCTGCACGCCAATTAGCTCTTACAAAACGGTGTTTTGATGAGCACCGTACGGATGAATCAGCTCCACGTGGCTCCCTTCCCCTGGAAACACCCTTGGGCCTGAGAATGAAGGCGGGTGGTGGGGAGAGATGGGGGCCCCACTGCAGTACAGGTTTTGCCAGATTCCTGGTGGAGGGAGGGGGTGAACAGTTGAACACATCTGGCTGATATAAAACACGGCTGGAATCACACTTCCTTGAAGCAAATATTATTCTCATTAAAACATAGATCATCTGTTGGGAGGAGCCGACGTGGAGGAGGGCAGCACAGAGAACCCCTTTGGTTACATGCAGCTGTGCTTAGCAGGCAGAAGTGGAGAATGGAGGCCCCGGCGCCACCCTCACCCCTAGTCTGGTCCCTGCCCAGCGAGGCTCCCTTCGCCAGCCAGCGAGCAACCAGGGTCCTGGCTCTGCCCTTCCAGCTGGGTTTCTGGGCTGCCCTCTTGCTGGAAGCCACCTTCCTGATTCTCCATCAGGTCCTGAGTGGGCACTCTCAACTCAGAGACATTCCGCTATGTGAGGGTCGTGATGTGTGTTGCCTGGTCAAATGCCAGCATTGACGCTGTGTGGATGGGGTAGATGTGGTGACTACCTGCAACCAGCCAGCTCCAAGTAAGGGAGGTTACTCTTTGTAAGGCGGGTTGGCCCCATTCACCCAGTTGGAGTTCTTGTGAGCAAAAACTGAGGTTTCCCAGAGAAGAAAAAATTCTGTCTCGCTACTGGACAGAACAGACACACTGTTCTACACCGTAACAGACACCCTTCTAGGACTTCCAGCCTGCTGATCGCTCCTACAGATTTTGGCCTGTGAACCCCATGGTCCTTATGATAAAATGAATCTGTTGCTTTTTCTGCAGATAGAATAGATAGATAGATAAACTATATAATTGATAGACATCAATAGATGACAGATATCCTCTTGGTTCCACTTTTCAGGGGAAAAGTCCCCCAGGGCTAGCCCTTGAAAACCCCTCACCCACATGGCAATACAGACTGATGGTTAAAATGGCACCTCTGGTTTATATGAAGTTCTGGAACAGGCAAAACTAATCAGTGATGACAAAAATAAGGACAGTGGCTGCCTCAGTAGGGTGTGGGCAAGGACTGACTGGGTAGGGGGTACTTTCTGCAGGGGGTGGGAAATTTCACGTGCTGATGGGGAGGGGTTTACAGGAGTTTGCTTGTGTTAAAACTCAGCAAAAGGTACACCTAACATTTGTGCATTTCACTGCATGCAAAGTTTACTTAAAAACATAAATATTGAACTCTAGTTGGCAGAACATGCACTCAACTGCCTAGGGGCCAAGTATACTGGTGTCTGCAGTGGCTGTATGAAATGCACACAAAAGTAAGGTGGATCCACAGATGGAGAGAGGGGTGGAGAGCTGGACAGACAGCTGATAAAGAGACTGCAGCTCAATGTCAATGGTGGAATCAAGTGGTGGCTATGTGGGGACTTGTGGTACCATGGACCAAGCAGCTGAGGTGTGATATGGTCAGACAGCTCGAAGTCCTGAACCTTGAATGCTTCTGAATGCTGGACTCCTGAGTACCTCACTGAGACTGTGACAGGACGGGGGAGCAGACCTCAGCAGCAACATCCTCAGCCCATGACCTTCAACAAGCATCAGGGACATCATGTTGGAGGCCTCTTTGAGACCAGGATGATCTAGACAAGTCACAGTCACCTGGGGCAGTGGAAGCCAAGGGCTGGGGGAGCCCAGACTGGCAGGGGTGTGTGTGTTATGTTGGCAGGGGATGGGCTGCCTCTGGGGGAGGCATTCAATGTGAGTGAGACTTCAGTGGCTAGACATGGTCCGGATTGCCTAAAAGATGTCCTGTGATGCAAGATTCTGGTCCATGGTGGTTCAACCCTTACACAAGACTATAGATACAGAGGGTCCCATTTGCCTGCCACTTGCCTTGAGCCAAACTGGAAGCCACACTTGCTGCAGAACAAGGTCCTGCCTTGTTGAAAGGGCCCCTGGCCCATCTCAGCTTTCAATGAACAAATGCTCTGTTCAGTCAGAAAGAATTCCACAGATCCCCATCTGGAAACAGAAGGCAAGGACTTGGAAGGTTTATCCTGACCCAGTCCTATTTTCTTGTCACTTCCCCTGATGACCAAGGTCTCAGAAGGCAATGAAATAATGTGAAATGATATGGCCAATAAGGAGATTGTGTTATAAAGAGCCAGGAGAACATGGTTCAGACTCAGAAAGGAAGGACACTCACCTCCAAAGTATCAGTGATGGCCTTACTAACAGCTAAGTTCAACCCATCCACCCATCTATCCATTCATCCATCATCCATCCAACTCTAGAGTCTTACACTGCTATACCCTTGCTACATGCTTGGTTTATTATAGTATTTGGCATAGAGGAGGCACTATTTCTTGTGTAGTTGGATTATAAGATATCATGTGTATCCTTAAGGAGCAAGTGAAACAAATTAATTATGCCGCAAATGAGGAGCTATGAAATACCATGAGGCTGACAGTACAACCTATTGAGCCAATGAAGATGCTGGTGAGAGGAAAAGAAGGTGTGGAAAATAATTTCTTAAATATATACTTTTTTGAAATATCTTTATTGTATGAAATTTCTATTTTCTTTACTGGCAGGTCTATGAAATAGTTCTATTTAAAACCTATTATCCAAAATAACTTATTCCAAGTCTATATCCATATATATTAAAGGAAAACTTTTAAAAATATTCTTTGCACTGATTATCTGGACATTCGAAAAAACAAGCAGAGTAATTACTCTTGCTCCATACTCACAAACTTTGATTTCTTTTTAAAGTTATCTGGGCTGTTTAATACAATGTCACTGATTTTTTTAAAGAATATCTTTTAAAATTATTTACTAGTTTTATTTCATCATAAATTATCCTCAATCTTCCTCAGTGTTAAACTTCGTGATTGATAAATTCAAGATTGTTGACACTCTTGACTGGCTGTCTGTAAAGTATAATATTTTATTGAGAAAATTCTCTTCCTACAGGTGCTGACAGACCTGGAAACTCAGCACAAATCTGGCCAAGTGGAAGATTTCCTCAGTTCTAGTTTTTCCATGTGGGAAGATGAGTCTATTTCAGCCTGGATATGTGGTCAGGGTCTGTTTTGACTCTAGTCAGAGAATCTCTCATCAACAAGTATTTCACAAGTCTAAAATCATCAAATTGTCTCTATTTATGATGCTTTTCAATGTTTCACCAAATTTAAATGCTTCAAAAATCTTAGCTATCTCAAGTGCATTCCATTTCGGTACAGAATGTAAATATATCCAACTTTAAAATGTGGACCTCATCAGAGATTCTTCCACCGGCCCAGAACATTCCACGGTGAAGTGACAGCACTGTTCCCGAAGACCCCACAGCAGGACCAGGCACGTGACTCCCTCAGCCTCCCGTCAGCATCTTTAACACGTCAGCACCTTTCTGTGAGCAAGTTTGCTCTGCGGCCATTGTGCTTCACTAAAAGCTTCCTGAACTGATTTCTGGCACAACCTTCACTAAAAAATTTGGAAGTTCCCAGTGGATTTTGAATAAACGGCACAACGAATTTAAAGGGCTCACTTACAGAACAATTAAATGCCACTGTGCACACTTTATTTACAAAGGATCCACTCCTGCGCCTGGCAGATAAGGATGGCAATTAACCCAGGGAGAGGGATGAGGCCCTGCTGCCTCAACTTTCATTTTAATTCAGCATCAGCTGTGTCCTAGGTCTTTGTGGTCCAGCCCCTCCACTTCTCACTCATGCATCATGACAGGCTGAGCTCCTCTTACAATGCGAAGGATTTCCTGAAGCAGTTATCACTTGCTGGGCAGCATCGTTGATTCCAAGCATATTTATACGCCATAGATGTCTCAATTTGGCCAAAGCCTTGTTTTCAGAACGATGTGTGCTCCACCAGAATTTGAATTTGTGTTATCAGTGCAAAAATAAATCACCGTACCTTCAACATTGAACTTTTAAACTGAATCAGAGAAAGCCTTTGCATTATTTCTTATGCTGCACGCTGCCCTGCCGGCTGGCTGCCTGGGCCTTCAGGTGAGGGCCAGTGGTGAGGATGACACAGCGGCCAGGAACCAGAGGCTGGCCATGGCAGTTCCATGTCTCAAAATGCATTCATTTTTTAAACCTTTAAACCCTAGATTTAGATTGTGCTAGATTGTCTTACCACCCAAATCTCCAGCCTGATGTTCCCTGTCTTTGCTTCAGAGGAGGGTTAGCGAGTGTTGAGACAGGACTAGCTAGTGCCTGGCCCAGGCTCCCTGCTGGTTACACCGCTGTCTGTGACCAGGAGCAGAGCCTGCCAGGCTCATGTCTGTGACAAGAGAGCTCTTGCACAATGGGAGACACGAAACAGCCCCTGGAATATGGCAAATAATATGTTAAGATAAATATTTAGAAGTTTTGATGGAATGCAACTCTGTTTCAAAGGAAAACAAAATGTCGGAAAAACCGGCTCAACTGCTGTTTTCATTCTCAGAAGCCTCGCTGGATGCAGGAACCATGTGGAGAAGATGTTCTCCTGCTTCCTGAGCCCCAGATCACGGTTCCACATTGCTGACTCACCCTTCCTTCCTTAGCCTTCTCTTCTGGCCCCCTGAGGCATCTGCCTGTTACCCAGGACCTCCAAGAACAGTGCGGCAGACACCCACATCCCTCACACTACTGGAGACAGGCCTCTCGGAGGCCAGCACCCTGCCCCCGGGCAGGGATGGCTGGTCCCTCCTTCTTCAAGTGTCCACAGGGTGTGGCCAGACAACGTAAGTGCCCAGCCCAGTGTCACACTGGAAAGCACGCCATTCTTCCCTCAGCTCCAGCCCAAGTGGTCCAGGGTGGCCCGAGGACCAGGCTGCGAGCTCCAGAGACAACTACTGGCAGGCAGGGCAGGGGCAGGGCACCTGCAGAGGAGCAGGATGACTGCGTGGATGGCAGACAGGACAAGCTCCCTCGGACAGGGTTGGGCTGGGGAGGCAGCAGATGGCCTCGCGTCTTATCCTGGAGGAGGAAGGAGCCGGCATCCCAAGCGGGCGAGAGTTCATAGAGGAGGCACTATTTCTTGTGTAGTTGGATTATAAGATATCATGTGTATCCTTAAGGAGCAAGTGAAACAAATTAATTATGCCGCAAATGAGGAGCTATGAAATACCATGAGGCTGACAGTACAACCTATTGAGCCAATGAAGATGCTGGTGAGAGGAAAAGAAGGTGTGGAAAATAATTTCTTAAATATATACTTTTTTGAAATATCTTTATTGTATGAAATTTCTATTTTCTTTACTGGCAGGTCTATGAAATAGTTCTATTTAAAACCTATTATCCAAAATAACTTATTCCAAGTCTATATCCATATATATTAAAGGAAAACTTTTAAAAATATTCTTTGCACTGATTATCTGGACATTCGAAAAAACAAGCAGAGTAATTACTCTTGCTCCATACTCACAAACTTTGATTTCTTTTTAAAGTTATCTGGGCTGTTTAATACAATGTCACTGATTTTTTTAAAGAATATCTTTTAAAATTATTTACTAGTTTTATTTCATCATAAATTATCCTCAATCTTCCTCAGTGTTAAACTTCGTGATTGATAAATTCAAGATTGTTGACACTCTTGACTGGCTGTCTGTAAAGTATAATATTTTATTGAGAAAATTCTCTTCCTACAGGTGCTGACAGACCTGGAAACTCAGCACAAATCTGGCCAAGTGGAAGATTTCCTCAGTTCTAGTTTTTCCATGTGGGAAGATGAGTCTATTTCAGCCTGGATATGTGGTCAGGGTCTGTTTTGACTCTAGTCAGAGAATCTCTCATCAACAAGTATTTCACAAGTCTAAAATCATCAAATTGTCTCTATTTATGATGCTTTTCAATGTTTCACCAAATTTAAATGCTTCAAAAATCTTAGCTATCTCAAGTGCATTCCATTTCGGTACAGAATGTAAATATATCCAACTTTAAAATGTGGACCTCATCAGAGATTCTTCCACCGGCCCAGAACATTCCACGGTGAAGTGACAGCACTGTTCCCGAAGACCCCACAGCAGGACCAGGCACGTGACTCCCTCAGCCTCCCGTCAGCATCTTTAACACGTCAGCACCTTTCTGTGAGCAAGTTTGCTCTGCGGCCATTGTGCTTCACTAAAAGCTTCCTGAACTGATTTCTGGCACAACCTTCACTAAAAAATTTGGAAGTTCCCAGTGGATTTTGAATAAACGGCACGACGAATTTAAAGGGCTCACTTACAGAACAATTAAATGCCACTGTGCACACTTTATTTACAAAGGATCCACTCCTGCGCCTGGCAGATAAGGATGGCAATTAACCCAGGGAGAGGGATGAGGCCCTGCTGCCTCAACTTTCGTTTTAATTCAGCATCAGCTGTGTCCTAGGTCTTTGTGGTCCAGCCCCTCCACTTCTCACTCATGCATCATGACAGGCTGAGCTCCTCTTACAATGCGGAGGATTTCCTGAAGCAGTTATCACTTGCTGGGCAGCATCGTTGATTCCAAGCATATTTATACGCCATAGATGTCTCAATTTGGCCAAAGCCTTGTTTTCAGAACGATGTGTGCTCCACCAGAATTTGAATTTGTGTTATCAGTGCAAAAATAAATCACCGTACCTTCAACATTGAACTTTTAAACTGAATCAGAGAAAGCCTTTGCATTATTTCTTATGCTGCACGCTGCCCTGCCGGCTGGCTGCCTGGGCCTTCAGGTGAGGGCCAGTGGTGAGGATGACACAGCGGCCAGGAACCAGAGGCTGGCCATGGCAGTTCCATGTCTCAAAATGCATTCATTTTTTAAACCTTTAAACCCTTGCTAGATTGTCTTACCACCCAAATCTCCAGCCTGATGTTCCCTGTCTTTGCTTCAGAGGAGGGTTAGCGAGTGTTGAGACAGGACTAGCTAGTGCCTGGCCCAGGCTCCCTGCTGGTTACACCGCTGTCTGTGACCAGGAGCAGAGCCTGCCAGGCTCATGTCTGTGACAAGAGAGCTCTTGCACAATGGGAGACACGAAACAGCCCCTGGAATATGGCAAATAATATGTTAAGATAAATATTTAGAAGTTTTGATGGAATGCAACTCTGTTTCAAAGGAAAACAAAATGTCGGAAAAACCGGCTCAACTGCTGTTTTCATTCTCAGAAGCCTCGCTGGATGCAGGAACCATGTGGAGAAGATGTTCTCCTGCTTCCTGAGCCCCAGATCACGGTTCCACATTGCTGACTCACCCTTCCTTCCTTAGCCTTCTCTTCTGGCCCCCTGAGGCATCTGCCTGTTACCCAGGACCTCCAAGAACAGTGCGGCAGACACCCACATCCCTCACACTACTGGAGACAGGCCTCTCGGAGGCCAGCACCCTGCCCCCGGGCAGGGATGGCTGGTCCCTCCTTCTTCAAGTGTCCACAGGGTGTGGCCAGACAACGTAAGTGCCCAGCCCAGTGTCACACTGGAAAGCACGCCATTCTTCCCTCAGCTCCAGCCCAAGTGGTCCAGGGTGGCCCGAGGACCAGGCTGCGAGCTCCAGAGACAACTACTGGCAGGCAGGGCAGGGGCAGGGCACCTGCAGAGGAGCAGGATGACTGCGTGGATGGCAGACAGGACAAGCTCCCTCGGACAGGGTTGGGCTGGGGAGGCAGCAGATGGTCTCGCGTCTTATCCTGGAGGAGGAAGGAGCCGGCATCCCAAGCGGGCGAGAGTAGGGCTGGAGAAGTCCTTCAGGGCAGAGGGAGGGAGGGGGATCAGAGTAGCAGGGGAACTGGGCCCAGATTCAGCCTTGACCAGGACGGCCAGTCCTCGCCCTGCAGGGACCTACAGACACAGAATGATGCTGCTGACTTGGGGGCTGTGGGGGAGGGAGGTGTGAGCAGCCAGGACTGGCACTCCATCTCTGGTGCTGGGGGGCTCTGGTCAGGGAGGGCTGCCCACAGGGAGGACCTGGGCTCTTCTTCACTAGTCCCACTTCAATCAGACTTTCCTGAAGCACCCATCCACTGAGCCATTTCTGATCCCCAGGAGGGTTTGCATGGTGTGGTCACTGACAGTGGTTTGGGGGACCTTAGGACGGGGACGGGGGTGGGGGAGACCAAGAGGTGGGCAGTGCCCACCTTTGAGGGGACGGCACTGACCTTGACGGGAAGGGCAGTGTAGGGGACAAGTCTCAGTTGCCCCACAGTAGCAGTTGAGTTGGAAGAGTACCTCCCAGCAGGACACAATCTAAGGATGTCGCTGGGGTTTTGCTCAGGTAGTGGAATTCGGCATCAAGTGTGGAGTAAGAGAAGCACCCAGAGGTATGATGTGCTCTCATGAGATAATGAGCCCCAGCATGCACCCAAGTTCCCAGGTGCTTCATGGACCCGGGGGCACAGAACAGACTGGGAGAAAGAAGGGGCCGTGAGGTGCTGGCCTCAGCTTCAGAACAGGCTGGTAGAGAGGATGGACTGTGAGGTGGTGTCTCAGCTTCAGCCCACAGCCCAAGGCAAAACGATATGAGTGTGGCCCTGAGCTGGAGCCAACTGCAGACAACACCCGTGGGCTGGCTGCCTGGTGCCCCAGCAACTTCTCAGGGGAATCAAGGAGCTGGAGGATGAGCCAGCCCTGCAGGGGCAGGAGAGTCTGTGTGGGCAACGGGGGCCAGCAGGGAAATCTGGGCAAAGTGGCCTCCCTGGAAACCACTGTGGAGGCCATGTTTTCTCTGAGCCTTTGTTGCTTTGTTACCAAGGACATTCTGTTCCAGCTCCCTATCCCTCACCTGAGATCATCGTCCATCTTTGTGAAAAGTTAGAGTAATTCTTTCCATCCCCGCTGGCCAGGTTGGGTGTATGCAGGCCAGGTCGTGCTGGCATGACAACAAGACAGGCCGGGAGGAGGGAAGCACTACCTCAATGCTCAGCAATGGCCATGCGGCCCCCTCCTCCCAGGCTGGGCCTCTTCCAGGGGTGAACGCCCGGCTCCTGTGTCCACACCGTCATCGATGTTCTGCATGCCTGCTGGGTGCCAGGCCACATATGGGAAGGTCCTTCCCTGAATCTTCATGATCTCAATATGATGCAGGAATTCCTTTTTTTAATGCATTTATTTACTTTTGGTTGTGCTGTGTCTTTGCTGCTGCAAGGGCTTTCCTCTAGTTGTGGCAAGTAGAGAGCTACTCCCTAGTCACGGTATACAAGCTTCTCACTGCGGAGGCTTCTCTTGTTACAGAGCATCGGCTCTAGGCACGCAGGCTTCAGTAGTTGTGGTGCATGGGCGTAGTTGCTCTGCAGCATGTGGGATCTTCCAAGATCAGGGATCAAACCCATGTCTCCTGCCTTGATGGGGGGATTCTTTACCACTGAGCCACCAGGGAAGCCCCAGGCATTCATTTCGTCCTGAGTTTAAAAATTCAAATCTGATGCTAGACCCTCGTGGGTATGTTCAATTGGTTTTCAACAAGGATGCCAAGATCATTCAATGAGGAATGGACAGCCTTTTCAACAAATGGTGCTTCCAACCAAACACCCACCTGCAAAAGGATGAAGTCAGACCCCTACAAACTAGCATATACAAAAATTAACTATAAAAGACTCAAAGACCTAAATGGAAGTTAAAACTGTAAGTCTTAGAAAAAAGATGCAAATCTTTGTGACTTTGGATTAGACAACAATTTCTTAGATATGACACCAAAAGCACAGCAAGCAAATTAAAAATTAAGTAATCAAAATTAATAATTTTGTGATACAAACGACATCATCAAGAATGGGAAAGGCAAGGCATGAAAGGAAATACTTGCAAATCATATACCTGATCTAGAATATATAAAGAACTCCTAAATTCAAATAATAAAAAGACAAAGAAAATATACAAATGGGCAAGAAGCACATGAAAAAGATGTCTTCTTTCACTAGCTGTCAGGGAAGTGCAACAAGATACCACTTCATTCTCTTTGTAATGGTTATAGTCAAAAAGATAGAGAACCGGAAGTATTGGTGAGAATGGGGAAAAATTAGAAACCTCATACATTGCTGTTCCAGAAGCTCCTCAAAAGATTAAACATAGAGTTACCCTCTGACCCAGCAATTCCACTCCTGGATATATACCCAGGAGAAGTGAAAACACCTCCATGCCAAAAAATATGTAATGTTTGTTGCAGCATTATTCATAATAGATGAATAACCAAAACAATCAAAATGCCCACCAAATTAATGGATAAGCAAAATGGGGCCCATCTGTACAATGGAATTTCACTAAGCCATACAAAAGAATGACACAGGCTTCATTCAGCACGGTGCACCTTGAGACACACATACAAAAGACCACATATGATTTGATTCCATGTATATGAAAGGTCCAAAACAGGCAAATTCATAGAGATAGAAAGTTCATGGTTGCCAGGGGCCGGGGAGTGACTGCTGATGGGGACAAGGTTTCCTTTTGGGATGACAAAATGCTTCTGAAATTGACTGTGGTGATGGCTACACAACTCTGTGAATGCACAATGAACCATTTAATTGTATACTTGAAACAGGTGAACTGTACAGTGCATGAATTATATCTCCATAAGGCTGTATCAAGAACAACTGAGGCCCAGTACAGAAATCAACAGACCATGTTCCACACAAAGGGCAGAGGCAGAACTTGAACTCAGGCCCTTCAGGTCAAAGCTCTTCACTGCCTGCTCTGTTGCCTCCTGTAGACTTATGCCGTTGAGTGAGGTCTAACTCTGGACCTCCTCAACACCAATCATCTAGCCCCACATGCAACTCAATCCATGGTCCACATGTGTGGTCTACATGTGAGCTGTAGGGGGTCACAGCTACAGAAACTCAGGGGCACTGTCCTGAAAGGGTCTTTAAAAATCACCGAGTCAGCTTCCCATCTCCTCCTGGACATGCTCTCTTTGTATCCTCAGTGGGATCATCCACCATCCCATGAGGTAAGCCCTCCACCTCACTTGCCACCATGTTGCATTGTTTAGCAGGACCAGTCATTCTGGAACTCAAACCCTGACGAGGCAGCAATGACAATGGCATTCTAAACACTCTAGCTGCCTGCCAGAAGCTGACGTAAATCCTCTCATGGAGGAAGACAACATTATCCTATGCCTTGAGTTATCTCTATATTGTTTCATTTACAATAACCAGCACATCATCAAAAATAATCTAACATTTAAGGAGACGGGACAACACGATAAAAAATCAAGAGAAACTACAGACGATAGAAACAGAGCCACAGAAGATGAAAAATGAGCTATTCAAATAATGAGCTCTCAATAATCCCTTAACATATCGAAGGAAATAAAAGACAAGACTGAGAATTTTGGTACAGTGGAAACTATAATAAAGAATCAAAGAAAAGTTCTAGAACTAAGAAATATAATAACTGGAATTTAGAACTTAATAATTAGCTCTAGCTAGAGAGCCGAAGAATTGATGCTTTTGAACTGTGGTGTTGGAGAAGACTCTTGAGAGTCCCTTGGACTGCANAGAGACATCACTTTGCCAACAAAGGTCCATCTCGTCAAGGCTATGTTTTTCCAGTGGTCATGTATGGATGTGAGAGTTGGACTATGAAGAAAGCTGAGCACCGAATAATTGATGATTTTGAACTATGGTGTTGGAGAAGACTCTTGAGAGTCCCTTGGACTGCAAGGAGATCCAACCAGTCCATTCTGAAGGAGATCAGCCCTGGATGTTCTTTGGAAGGAATGATGCTAAAGCTGAAACTCCAGTACTTTGGCCACCTCATGCGAAGAGTTGACTCATTGGAAAAGACTCTGATGCTGGGAGGGATTGAGGGCAAGACGGAAAGGGGACAACAGAGGATGAGATGGCTGGAGAGCATCACTGACTCGATGGACGTGGGTTTGGGTGAACTCCGAAAGTTGGTGATGGACAGGGAGGCCTGGCATGCTGCAATTTATGGGGTCACAAAGAGTCAGACATGACTGAGCGACTGAACTGAATTGAACTGAACCTTCCTTAGATGTATTTATAAACATAACTATTCTGAGTCTATTGCATTGACAACCTTTCAGAAAAAAGACCAATATTAAGTCAACAGTGAATAATACCAAAAAAAAAAAAATTCAGAAATCATGACCCTCAATACATAACCTCGTTATCTGAACTATAGTTATTTAATTCATTTTATATTTTATTGAGATTCAAGCTTCCAGGGCAGAAATAGTCACACTTAAAGAATGCTTTTCAAAATATATGGGAAATATGCAAAAAGACTTGTGTATTTATTGCCATTTTCAAAAATATAATAATTTTATAAATCATTTTAGTTTTGTCACTAAGAAATGATTCTACATAGAAAATTTCAAACGTTTTCATTATTTATATTAACTTAAAATATAAATTATACAAATACATGAATGGAAAGTAAAACAGTATGAAAGGGGTAGTTATGAAAAGCAGCAATTTCTAAATGTACCCATTTCCACTCATTTCCACCTACATCTGATCCTGGAGGCAAAGACTGTCAGTGGTGTTGAGGGAGTCAATTCCTAGGCAGACTGATAAGAAGTTCAGGGTCCCGAAGGAGGAGAAAGGGGTCTGGGGCTCTTGAAGTGGAGATTGGAGGTCTGGAATTCTCAAGGAGGAGAAAAGGAGAAACGTTTTCTTCCCCTTTGCATTCGTTAGTCTCAGTCATGAATGTACCCATTTCCACTCATTTCCACCTACGTCTGATCCTGGAGGCAAAGACTGTCAGGGGTGTTGAGGGAGTCAATTCCTAGGCAGACTGATAAGAAGTTCAGGGTCCTGAAGGAGGAGAAAGGGATCTGGGGTGGAGATTGGGGGTCTGGAATTCTCAAGGAGGAGAAAAGGAGAAACGTTTTCTTCCCCTTTGCATTCGTTAGTCTCAGTCAATTACACAACTCAGTTTAAACTCTATACTAGGGATTATAC
>SJYX01023401.1:64072-78923 GCA_006410675.1 Oreotragus oreotragus | reverse complement strand
AACAACAATGTATTGGGCTGGAGGACAGTTTCTCCTTCCTGTAAACCTTCTGACTAATTCTGATATCTTAGAATGTATATTACGGGAGTGGGTCTGGAGGATCTTTCTATTGTTAAGTTATAATCTTGTTATCCTAAAATATAAATTGCTGGAGTATGTCTGGTAAAATTTTCACAAACTTGAGACATTCTTTTGACTCATTGTAATAACTAATTAAAAGGTATATAACTCCATTGCTGACACTAGCAAGGGGGTACTCTTTCTGTCCCCTTCTGATGTCTATGTCAGAAGCTTTCTCTATCCCTTTTATACTTTAATAAAACTCTATTGCACAAAAGCTCTGTGCAATTAAGCCTCATCTCTGGCCCCGGACTGGATTCTCCTCTGGCGGCCAAGAATCCCAGCATCCTTCTGTGGGTCAGCAACAACCTTTCAGTATCCTCTGTTACAGTTGGCTTTCACCACTCTATCCTTTCTTATCAACTGTGGACTTTATCATCAACTTCCTACAATAATACATCAAATTTAGCTCACTTTTCAGGTCCCCAAATTTCATCTACTTTGCCTAATACTGCTGTTTAGTTTCTCAGGTGTTTGCTTATGCAATCAGTAATATACATAATACATGTATTGTGCTTATCCTTCATCTCTCATTCCTTTAACAGAGTCAGTATTTCTTGACTGTTAAGTTTGTCAAATAAGAAAATAATGCACTTCTCCCTTTCCCTCTTTCTATAATCAAGCAAGGCCCTATGGGGCTTTCCTGGGATAGACTTCAAACCCACACCCCACCCCTACACATGCTCTCTTTCTATCTCTTGTTGGTAGAACACTTGTAGTCTCCCAGGCTTCCCCTGAATCACAAAAGGCTAAATTGATGATGGAAAGAATGTGAACTTGTAATAAAAAGCGCATTTGGGCCGGGACTGGTGACAATTTAAACAGTAAATTAGCCATATAGAAGAGTCAAAGAATCTTTGTTTCCTTCCTGAAGGTCAAGTGCACATTCTTGAGTTGTTTTACAGACACTGAAACCCCTATCAGATGTAGAAGTTAACTGTGTGACAACCATGAGCACAAAGCACCCAGACTTGCTGGGGCCTGAGGATTGGCAATGTGACCTCTGTGACACAGCCCTGTGAACTCACCATCAACAGTCAGATACTGCCATTGAGCTGACCACACACCCCGCACTTCCCTCTCTCATGTAGCCATTAAAAACCTTCTCTGAGGAGTCCAGTTCAAGATGGCAGAGTAGAAGGACGTGCACTCATCTTTTTATGTGAAAGGACCAAATTGAACTGTCAGTGATGGGAGGACACTGGAACCCAGTAAGAAAAGATATCCCATGTCCAAAGACTAAGAAGAAGTCACAGTGAGACAGTAGGAGGGATGCCATCATGGCAAAAGTCAAATCCCATACCCAAAGGCTGAGTGACCCACAAAATGGAGAATAATAATGCCAAAGAAGTTCTCCCACTGTTGTAAAGGTTCTGAACCCCACATCAGGCTTCTCAGCCTGTGGATCTGACAAAGGGCCTGGGAATTCCCAGGGAATTTGGACTTGAAGTACAGCAGGATTTGGTTATAGAACTTCCACAGGACTGGGGGATACAGAGACTCCACTCTTGGAGGGCACAAACAAAATCTTGTGCACACCAAGACTCAGAGGAAAGGAGCGATGACCCTAGAGAAAACTGAACTAAAACTACCTGGCAGTGTTGGAAGGCTTCCTGTGGAAGTGTGGGTCAGCAGGGGTTCACCACAGCGGTGGCAGCACTGGCAGCAGCAAGCTGGGAAGGTTCCCCTTGGCATAAACCCTCTTGGAGTTCAACATTAACCTTAGTACAGACCCTATAGGCTCCAGAGCTGTGTTGCCTCAGGCCAAACATCTGTATGAGAGAGAGTGCAGCCCCACCCATCAGCAAATAATTGGATTAAAGCTTTACTGAGCAAGGTCATGCCCACCAAAACGAGCCTCAGTTTTTCTCACTAGTCCCTCACATCAGGAAGCTTACACAAGCCTGTTAGCCTCCTTCATCAAAGGAGAGACAGAACAAGCAAGAAAAAGCCCATCCCACAGTGGCTAAAACAAAACCTACACAGCAGAAAGTTGATCACGATGAAAAAACCAGAAACTTATGTCATAGATGAAGGGACAAGATAAAGCCCCAGAAAAACAACTAAAAGAAGTGGAGATAGGCAACCTTTCAGAAAAAGAATTCAGAGTAATGATAGTGAAGATGATCCAGGATCTCAGGAAAACAGTGAAGATCTATGCAAGCATTGTATACCAAAAGCCTATAAGAACTAAAGAACAAACAAAAAGAAATGAACAATACACTATAAGGAGTCAGTAGCAGAATAATTGAGGCAGAAGAATGGATAAATGACCTGGAGGGCAGAATAGTGGAAATCATTGCCACAGAACAAAATAAAGAAAAAAAAAAAAAAAGAAATGAAATGAAGACAGCCTAAGAGACCTCTGGGACAACATTAAATGCACAAACATTCACATTATAGGGGTCCCAGAAGGAGACGAGAGACAGAAAGGACTAAGAAAATATTTGAAGAGATAATAGCTGAAAGGTTCCTTAACATGGGGAAGGAAATAGTAAGCCAAGTCCAGAAAATCAAGTGCAGAGAGACCCAGGCAGGATAAACCCAAAGAGGAATGAATACACCAAGACACATTGTAATCAAGCTGACAAAAATTAAAGACTAAGATAAAATATGGAGATGACACCACCCTTATGGCAGAAAGTGAAGAGGAACTAAAAAGCCTCTTGATGAAAGTGAAAGAGGAGAGTGAAAAAGTTGGCTTAAAGCTCAACATTCAGAAAACGAAGATCATGGCATCTGGTCCCATCACTTCATGGCAAATGGATGGGGAAACAGTATCAGACTTTATTTTTTGGGGCTCCAAAATCACTGCAGGTGGTGATTGCAGCCATGAAATTAAAAAGTGCTTACTCCTTGAAAGGAAATTTATGACCAACCTAGATATCATATTGAAAAGCAGAGACATTACTTTGCCAAAAAAGGTCCATCTAGTCAAGGCTATGGTGTTTCCTGTGGTCATGTATGGATGTGAGAGTTGGACTGTGAAGAAAGCTGAGCTCCAAAGAATTGATGCTTTTGAACTGTGGTGTTGGAGAAGACTCTTGAGAGTCCCACGGACTGCAAGGAGATCCAATCAGTCCATTCTTTAGAGATCAGGCCTGGGTGTTCTTTGGAAGAACTGATGCTGAAGTTGAAACTCCAATACTTTGACCACCTCATGCAGAGTTGACTCATTGGAAAGAGGGACTGGGGGCAGGAGGAGAAGGGGATGACAGAGGATGAAATGGCTGGATGGCATCACTCACTTGATGGACGTGAGTTTGAGTGAACTCCGGAAGTTGGTGATGGACATTAGGCCTGGCATGCTGTAATTCATGGGATAGCAAAGAATTGGACACAACTGAGCGACTGAACTGAACTGAAGATAAAATACTAAAAGCAACAAGAGAAATATGTCAAATAATATACAAGGGAACTCCCATCAGGCTATCACTTGATTTCTCAACAGAAACTCTACTAGCCAGAAGGTACTGCTGCTGCTGCTGCTAAGTCACTTTAGTCATGTCTGACTCTGTGTGACCCCATAGATAGCAGCCCACCAGGCTCCCCTGTCCCTGGGATTCTCCAGGAAAGAACACTGGAGTGGGTTGCCATTTCCTTCTCCAATGCATGAAAGTGAAAAGTGAAAGTGTGCCATGATATATTTAGTGATGAAAGGGAATAGCCTACAACCAAGACTACTCTACTTAGGAAGACTTTCATTCAGATTTGATGGATAAATCAAAAGCTTTCCAGACAAGCAAAAGTTAAGAGAATTCAGCACCACCAAACCAGATTTACAACAAATGCTAAGGGAACTCCTCCAGACAGAAAATATAAGAGAAGGAAAAGACCTACACAAAATAAACCCAAAACAATTAAGAAAATGGTAATAGGATCATACATATAGATAATTACCTTAAATGTCAATGTATTAGATACACCAACCAAAAGACATAGACTGGCTGGACAGATGAAAACTTGTGCATGCACGCACTTCCACTTACCACACCACTTTACAGTTCAGTTCAGTTCAGTGCAGTCGTTCAGTTGTGTCCGACTCTTTGCGAACCCATGAATTGCAGCACGCCAGGCCTCCCTGTCCATCACCATCTCCTGGAGTTCACTCAGACTCATGTTCATAGAGTCTGTGATGCCATCCAGCCATCTCATCCTTGGTCATCCCCTTCTCCTCCTGCCCCCAATCCCTCCCAGCATCAGAGTCTTTTCCAATGAGTCAACTCTTCGCATGAGGTGGCCAAAGTGCTGGAGTTTCAGCTTTAGCATCATTCCTTCCAAAGACATCCCAGGGCTGATCTCCTTCAGAGTGGACTGGTTGGATCTCCTTGCAGTTCAAGGGACTCTCAGGAGTCTTCTCCAACACCACAGTTCAAAAGCATCAATTCTTCGGTGCTCAGCTTTCTTCACAGTCCAACTCTCACATCCATATATGACCACAGGAAAAACCATAGCCTTGACTAGACGGACCTTAGTCGGCAAAGTAATGTTTCTGCTTTTGAATATACTATCTAGGTTGGTCATAACTTTTCTTCCAAGGAGTAAGCATCTTTTGATTTCATGGCTGCAGTCACCATCTGCAGTGATTTTTGAGCTCCCCAAAATAGTCTGACACTGTTTCCACTGGGAGCCAGCGCGCTGAGCGAGAGAGGAGCTATACCACTCTACTTGATCCCCCAAAACATATATAATTATTTTATATTGTTAAGTTAATCATGTTCCCATTGTGGTTTGCAATTGTAATTATCTTTTATTTTTTGTCTGGCTATTGACTGTGAATACTGATAAACATCTTTTACTATTGTGATTATGTAACTATTTCTCAGTTAATACTTTTGCCTCATGATTGGTCAACAGAAAAATAATAGAACTATAAAACACACAAAAACTAGGCTTTAATAGAAAAATCTGTAATCACTTTTTAAGATCCAGATGCATGTCAGAATTACCTTGAAATTTTTAAAAAGTTATAGATGACCAGGTATTGCCTTTCATCTCCCAGAGATCCAGATATATTTCTAATGAGTAGTCATGTTTAAGAACAACTGGACTGTATGATGATTTTTTACTTTTTTCTAATTTGTTTCACTTTTTCTATTTCATATCCAGTGCTCCCATTTCATTCAGTTTATGTTTTCCAATTTCTCCATCTCTTCTTTTTTTTTTTTGATGTTCTTTCTCAAGCCTTTATCAAATATAGTAGAAACGTTCTTGTATCCATATACATATAAATAATTGGGCTTCCCTGGTAGCTCAGCTGGTAAATAATCCACCTGCAATGCAGGGGACCTTGGTTCAATTCCTGGGTCAAACAGAACCCCTGGAGAAGGGATAGGCTTTCTGTTCCAGTATTTTTGGACTTCCCTTGTGACTCAGTTAGTAAAGAATCCACCTGCAATGCGGGAGACCTGCGTTTAATCCTTGGGTTGGGAAGATCCCCTGGAGGAGGGCATGGCAACCCACTCCAGTATTCTCGCCTGGAGAATCCCCANCCTGGGTCAAACAGAACCCCTGGAGAAGGGATAGGCTTTCTGTTCCAGTATTTTTGGACTTCCCTTGTGACTCAGTTAGTAAAGAATCCACCTGCAATGCGGGAGACCTGCGTTTAATCCTTGGGTTGGGAAGATCCCCTGGAGGAGGGCATGGCAACCCACTCCAGTATTCTCGCCTGGAGAATCCCCATGGACAGAAGAGCCTGGTGGGCTACAGTCCATGGGGTCACAAAGAGATGAGCACAACTGAGTGACTAAGCACAGCACAGCATATAAATAATATGTATAATATGTGTATTTTAGGAAACAAGAATTTTTGCCTAAGTAAGAAATTTATAATATTTTGACTCCACTTGTGTGACTTAGCATGAATAAAATGCTAAATTTCTAATAAAAAATAGATAAGCAACAAAGGTTTACTGTACAGCACAGGGAACTGCAGTCAACATCTTATAATAACTTATAATGGAAAATAATTAAAAAAATAATATATGTACCTGTGTATAACAGAATCACCTTGCTGTGCACCTGAAACATTATAAGTCAACTATACTTCAATAAAATATATATATTAAGGAAAAAATTAAAAATAAATATAGCATGAAATAAAATGCTTCCCTAGAACTCGTCAAGGAGCCTGGGTCTTTTGAGCATTAGCAGCCCTTCTTGCTTGATGCCCTGAAATAAATGCTACACTTTTCTTCATGAAAACCTGGTGTCAGTAGACGGGCTTCACTGCATTCAGATGAGTGGACCCAAGTTTGGTTCTATAACACCAGTTCTTCCCATTTCTGTCAATCTAGCTTTACTTTTAAATTGGCAAATTTGAAAACATTTGCTGTTTTGTAACCACAATTAAGACAGCTATACTTTTTAATTGGTTGATTTTCAAAGTTGAAGGCTGGTAATTGACATTTATATTATTATGACTATAATATTATGAATGTGGGAATATTCCTCATTGCAAAGCCAAGAGATTTGCCAGGATTTCTTTTTTTTTTCTTTCTGTTTTCAGTATCACTGCTTCTGTTTCAATCAAGGATGATTGTTCAGTTGATTTCTTTCCCATTCTCCATCAATCATTCCATATTAGATTTTCCTCTGTATTTGGATTGTGCCTCCTGTCTCAGGACTCCATGCTGCTTTATACTGCTCTTTTCTTGTTGGGAAAATAATCATTAAGTTTTTTCACCAAAACCTAATGCCTCCAGCTTCTCACTTATTCTGACGCTTGCTTAAAATCCCCTTGTGAATTTCTTCTTTAAATTCATTGCTGTCCTCTTTGAATTTGGCTTAACTATTATTTCATATTTCTTGTCCAGGTGGTCATTCATACCATACAGCCTATCTTGTCCCCTTTCTGACATCTTCCTCCAGAGTTGGCAGTTTTCATTCTCTTGTTTGGTCTTGTTTCTCTTAACTGTCCACTTCATTCTTTCCATCACTGCTGACATAGTTTCCCCTTCTGTTTTCTGAATCCTATATTTTCCTCTTAAATTTCACTTCTTTGTTTTGCTGGAGGGCATTTTAAAAGATCTTCCTAAGAAGGAAGTATAGAACCATATGTGTCTGAGAATATCTTTAATCTCTGCTTGCTCTGAATTGATTTTTCTATAGCTAAAGTGGCTCAAAGCTCAGCAGATCCCCTCTCAGGGCAAGAATGGCATTTCCCAGTCATACACCCCATCATTTCTTTCCTCTGAATCTAGATCCTCTACAGGGATCTGGCTTAGCTGGATCCCTCACTGACTGTATCCTCTTCTGCACAAATTTTAATTTTTCTATCCCATGGTTTCTTCTCTTCAGCTTCTGACAATCCTCTTTCTTTACTCTCTATTTTAAAATCTCAAGTCTCTTGGTGACCCCACTAATTGTTTACTCTTCGGTGTTTCAGCCTTAAAAATTATTTAGTATCATTTTGGGGAGGAAGAGAAGAAATAAACATATGTACTCAGTCATCCATCTTGACCCATAAATCTGTATCAAAATTTTCAAACATTTAAATTTTAATGTTAACATTGCTGTTTGTTGTTTTTCAGTCATTAAGCCTTATCCAACTCTTTGTAGCCCCATGGACTGAAGTGCACCAGGCTTCCCTGTCCTTCACTATTTCCCAGAGTTTGTCCAAACTCAGTCCATTGAGTTGGTCACACTATACAAATGCTATCCAAACATTAACGATTGATATATTGGTTTACATTTTTGCCTTCAACCCTCACAAAGATTCTCTGAGGTATTTTCCTCAGATGTGAAAAACTGTAGAACTATAGGTTATGTAATTTGTTAAACTTTTCTTTTTGGTATTGGTAGGTGACATTTACAAATCTAGGTGTGTCTGATTCTAGGAACTTGTCTGGTGGTCTAAGTTAAGACCTGCCCTTCCACTGCGGGAGGCATGGGTTCAATCTCTGGTAGATGTATCTGATTCTAAATACCAAGCTCATTCACTCTGCCCTGTTAGTTCTTATGCTATTTTTTTTTTTAATTGGTAACTGAATTTGCCTCTGGGAACCTTTGAGAAATATGTGTCATATCAACACAGATTATTCAAAGGGGAAAGAGAAAGAAAGCTTAACATTTTTAATCAGTTAGTCATTCCTCAGGTAGATTAAGGAATAGTTAGAATCTAGTTGAATATGTTGTTTCATCAGTATGATTTGTAATTAGATGAGGTTTGGAGATGACTACCCAGGTCTCCACAAAATGTGACTATTGGTGGAATCCCAATTAATATGTATCAATCCCTAATATGGGTAGGACATGGTATCAGGTGCTGCAGTAAATACAAAGATAAGCAAGATATAGCCTTAGTCATTTATTTAAAGAAAGGTAAACACAAAAATAGCTAAAGTTAAAATAAGATATATTTTTTCAATTTTAATTTTATTTATTTATTTATTTTGCATTTTATTTTATTTTTTATTTTATTTGAACTCCCAAACATGAACCCCCCCCCCACCTCCCACCCCACATCATCCCTCTGGATCATCCCCATGCACCAGAGGGAGAGGGAGAGGTAGAGGGTGGGAGGATTTGGGAGAATAGCATTGAAATATGTATACTATCATGTAAGAAACGAATCACCAGTCTTTGTTCGATGCAGGATGCAGGATGCTTGGGGCTGGTACATGGGGATAATTTTAATTTTAATTTTTACTTTATTTTACTTTACAATACTGTATTGGTTTTGCCATACATTGACATGAATCCACCATGGGTGTACATGAGTTCCCAATCCTGAACCCTGCTCCCACATTTCACCCCATATCATCTCTCTGAATCATCCTCGTGCACCAACCCCAAGAATTCTGCATCCTGTTTCGAACATAGGCTGGCGATTTGTTTCTTACATGATAGTATATATGTTTCAATGCCATTCTCCCAAATCAACCCACCTTCTCCCTCTCCCTCTCCCTCAGAGTCCAAAAATCCTTTCTATACATCTGTGTCTCTTTTGCTGTCTCACATACAGGGTTATCATTACCATCTTTCTAAATTCCATATATATGTGTTAGTATACTGTATTGGTGTTTTTCTTTCTGGCTCACTTCACTCTATATAATCGGCTCCAGTTTCATCCACCTCATTAGAACTGATTCAAATGTATTCTTTTTAATGGCTGAGTAATACTCCATTGTGTATGTGTGCCACAGCTTTCTTATCCATTCATCTGCTGATGGACATCTAGGTTGTTTCCATGTCCTGGCTATTATAAACAGTGCTGCAATGAACATTGAGGTACACGTGTCTCTAAAGGGAAAAAAAAATAGCTAAAATGGTGGCAAGTTATAACTCATATAAGAGAAAATATGCTATGGAAATTCAGGAAGAGAGGTGAACAAGGATCAACAAGGGTAAGAGAGAGAATGGAAGAATTGAAGTTTTCGTGGGAGTGTCATTTAGAGTAAGTTTTTTGGATGAGAGTATTTTAATAAAAGGAAGTGCACTCCAATCTGAGAGCATAATGAAAGCAACAGGAGAGAGGAATATCCAGGTTTCTAGATCATTTGGGAAATGGATGAAGTAACATTAGAGCATGCACAGCATAGGCAATTATTCAATAAGAAATCACCAAATCCTTACTGTGTGCAGGAAATGGGGATTCAGCAGTGAGCCAAGGTGACACAGTCACTGCTCTTCTTGAACTCACTGTCACATGAAGAAGACCCAAAAGTGAACATGAGGTAAGAGATAGATGGGACACTGGGCTGGGCACCTGGTATTTGTCAGATGGAGTAAAATTCAACATTTGTTTTTAACCACACACTCCAAGGACAAAGTAAGTGACAGAAACTGAGCTCTAGTAAAGTAGAGATAAGGTGCCTACTCCTGACATTGAGGAAAACATCAATGTATGCACACGCACAGGAAGGCTTTTGTGGGGTTACAAAAGAAGCGGGCCCCACCCCATAAGTGTGGACATACCCCCACAGGTCTCTGCTGTGGCATCCATCTTAGCAAAGATCTTGGGGAAGGTGGTAGGACAGTCAGATGTGAAGAAAGAAACAAGATAATTGGCCAAATGTNTATTTTATTTGAACTCCCAAACATGAACCCCCCCCCCACCTCCCACCCCACATCATCCCTCTGGATCATCCCCATGCACCAGAGGGAGAGGGAGAGGTAGAGGGTGGGAGGATTTGGGAGAATAGCATTGAAATATGTATACTATCATGTAAGAAACGAATCACCAGTCTTTGTTCGATGCAGGATGCAGGATGCTTGGGGCTGGTACATGGGGATAATTTTAATTTTAATTTTTACTTTATTTTACTTTACAATACTGTATTGGTTTTGCCATACATTGACATGAATCCACCATGGGTGTACATGAGTTCCCAATCCTGAACCCTGCTCCCACATTTCACCCCATATCATCTCTCTGAATCATCCTCGTGCACCAACCCCAAGAATTCTGCATCCTGTTTCGAACATAGACTGGCGATTTGTTTCTTACATGATAGTATATATGTTTCAATGCCATTCTCCCAAATCAACCCACCTTCTCCCTCTCCCTCTCCCTCAGAGTCCAAAAATCCTTTCTATACATCTGTGTCTCTTTTGCTGTCTCACATACAGGGTTATCATTACCATCTTTCTAAATTCCATATATATGTGTTAGTATACTGTATTGGTGTTTTTCTTTCTGGCTCACTTCACTCTATATAATCGGCTCCAGTTTCATCCACCTCATTAGAACTGATTCAAATGTATTCTTTTTAATGGCTGAGTAATACTCCATTGTGTATGTGTGCCACAGCTTTCTTATCCATTCATCTGCTGATGGACATCTAGGTTGTTTCCATGTCCTGGCTATTATAAACAGTGCTGCAATGAACATTGAGGTACACGTGTCTCTAAAGGGAAAAAAAAATAGCTAAAATGGTGGCAAGTTATAACTCATATAAGAGAAAATATGCTATGGAAATTCAGGAAGAGAGGTGAACAAGGATCAACAAGGGTAAGAGAGAGAATGGAAGAATTGAAGTTTTCGTGGGAGTGTCATTTAGAGTAAGTTTTTTGGATGAGAGTATTTTAATAAAAGGAAGTGCACTCCAATCTGAGAGCATAATGAAAGCAACAGGAGAGAGGAATATCCAGGTTTCTAGATCATTTGGGAAATGGATGAAGTAACATTAGAGCATGCACAGCATAGGCAATTATTCAATAAGAAATCACCAAATCCTTACTGTGTGCAGGAAATGGGGATTCAGCAGTGAGCCAAGGTGACACAGTCACTGCTCTTCTTGAACTCACTGTCACATGAAGAAGACCCAAAAGTGAACATGAGGTAAGAGATAGATGGGACACTGGGCTGGGCACCTGGTATTTGTCAGATGGAGTAAAATTCAACATTTGTTTTTAACCACACACTCCAAGGACAAAGTAAGTGACAGAAACTGAGCTCTAGTAAAGTAGAGATAAGGTGCCTACTCCTGACATTGAGGAAAACATCAATGTATGCACACGCACAGGAAGGCTTTTGTGGGGTTACAAAAGAAGCGGGCCCCACCCCATAAGTGTGGACATACCCCCACAGGTCTCTGCTGTGGCATCCATCTTAGCAAAGATCTTGGGGAAGGTGGTAGGACAGTCAGATGTGAAGAAAGAAACAAGATAATTGGCCAAATGTAAACAAAGATCCTGAAGGACTGTCCCATATAAGTGCTTTAAATTACCTTTTTACTTTGTTCCTCACTCAAAACACCAGCATTCTTCTCTGCATGTGTATTTTTGTCCTGCTTCCTACTTAAATAAATAAACTGTTTCTCTGTGTGCTCTCTCACATGTTGTGCTGTGTCTCTAATAATAAACTTTGTATTTGTTTTGCAAATGGTAAAGACCTAAGAGAAGCAGAAGAGATCAAGAAGAGGTGGAAAGAATACACAGAAGAACTGGACAAAAAATACCTTAATGACTCAGATAACCTTGAGGGCATAGTCTCTCACTCAGAGCCAGACATTCTGGAATGTGAAGTCAAGTGGGCTTTAAGAAGCATCACAACAGACAAAGCTAGTAGAGGTGATGGAATTCCAGCAAAGTTATTTAAAATCCTAAAAGATGATCCTATTAAACTGCTGCACTCAATATGTCAGAAAATTTGGAAAATCCATCCGTGGTCACAAGTCTGGAAAAAATCAATACTCATTCTGATTCCCAAGAAGAACAGTATTGAAGAATATTCAAATAACTGGGCAAATGCACTGTTCTTCCATGCTAGTAAGATTATGCTCAAAATCCTGCAACACACTCTCTAGGTTTATCATAGCTTTCTTGCCAAGAAGCAATCATCTTCTAATGTCATGGCTGCAGTCACAATTCACAGTGATTTTAGAGCTCAGAAGAGGAAATCTGTCACTGCTTCCACCTCTTCCCCTTCTATTTGCCATAAAGTGATGGGACCAGATGCCATGATCTTAGTTTTTATAATATTGGGTTTTAAACCAGCTCTTTCACTCTCCTCCTTTACACTCTTCAGGAGGCTCTTTATTTCTTCTTCCTTTTATGCCATTATAGCGGTATCATCTGCAAAGCTGTGGTTGTTGATATTTCTCCTGACAATCTTGATTCTAGCTTGTAACTTATTCAACCTGGCATTTCACATGATGTGCTCTGCATATAAATAATCTGGGTGACAATAAACAGTTTTGTCAGTACTCCTTTCTCAGTCTTGAACCAGTTGTTCCATATAGAGTTATAACTGTTGCTTCTTGACCAAAAGACAGGTTTCTCAGGAGAAAAATGATAGTCTGATATTCCCATCTCTTTAAGAATTTTTACAGTTTGTTATGATCCACACAGTCAAAGGGTTTAGCACAGTCAATAAAATGGAGGTAGATGTTTTTCTGGAATTCCCTTGCTTTCTCTATGATCCTATAAATGTTAGCAATTTTCACCTCTGGCTTCTCTGCCTTTTCTAAACACAATTTGAACATCTGGACGTTCTGGGTTCAAGTAATGCTGAAGCTTAGCTTGGAGGATTAATATTCAACATTCAAAAAGTAAGATCATGGCATCCAGTCCCATCACTTCACAGCAAATAGATGGGGAAGCAATGGAAACAATGACGGATTTTATTTTGGGGGGCTCCAAAATCACTGCAGATGGTGACTGCAGCCATGAAATTAAAAGATGCTTGCTCCTTGAAAGAAAAGCTATGACCAAACTAGACAGCATATTAAAAAGCAGAGACATTACTTTGCCAACAAAGGTCCATCTAGTCAAAGCTATGGTTTATCCAGTAGTCATATATGGATGTAAGAGCTGGACTATAAAGAAAGCTGAGTGCTGAAGAACTGATTCTTTGGAACTGTGGTGTTGGAGAAGACTCTTAAGAATCCCTTGGATAACAAAGAAATCAAGCCAGTCCATCTTAAAGGAAATCAACCCTAAATACTCTTTGAAAGGACTGATAGTGAAGTTGAAACTCTAATACTTTGGCCACCTGATGTGAAGAGCCCGCTCATTGGAAAAGACCCTCATGTAGGAAGGATTGAAGGCAGATGGAGAAGAGGGCAACAGAGGATGAGATGGTTGGATGGCATCATGATTCAATAGACGTGAACTTGGGCAAACTCTGGGAGACAGAGAGCAACAGTGAAACCTGGTAGGCTGCAGGCCGTGGGGTTACGAAGAGTCAGACATGACTTGGTGACTGAACAACAACTTGTTTTACAGTTTTTGCCTCCTTGAAGTATTTTTTCTTTCAAAGGGATAAGAGTCAGGGAACTTTGCTTCTACCCTCTAGTCCCTGGTGGACTGGTGCCTGGGTCCAATCCTTGGGCAGAGAAATAAGTTCCTGCTTCAAAACTGCTGTCCCTCCAAGAACAAACTCACGAAATGAGTATGCATTTTAGCAGGTGCTATGAAGGAACAACGTTCATCTCAGAGAGTTGTATGGATGACACAGAGCACCTGATCCCTACCATTATTATTTTCATGATCATTTTTAATATTATTAAGAAGTAGGTAAACACAGTATTTTACAACACAGTTTATGAACAAAGTTTCAGAAAAGTCTGCTATGGTGAAATTTATGAGCTTGAAATAAAAATTAAGCCATGCCATGCCACTAATGTCACGAACCTCATTCCATAGTTCATCAGGAACTCTGTCTATCATATCTAGGCCCTTAAATCTATATCTCACTTCCACTGTATAATCATAAGGGATTTGATTTAGGTCATACCTGAATGGTCTAGCGGTTTTCCCTACTTTCTTCAATTTAAGTCTGAATTTGGAAATAAGGAGTTCACGATCTGAGCCACAGTCAGCTCCTGGTCTTGTTTTTGTTGACTGTATAGAGCTTCTCCATCTTTGGCTGCAAAGAATATAATCAATCTGATTTTGGTGTTGAGCATCTGGTGATGTCCATGTGTAGAGTCTTCTCTTGTGTTGCTGGAAGAGGGTGTTTGCTATAACCAGTGCATTTTCTTGGCAAAACTCTATTAGTCTTTGTCCTGCTTCATTCTGCATTCCAAGGCCAAATTTGCCTGTTACTCCTGGTGTTTCTTGACTTCCTACTTTAGCATTCCAGTCCCCTAGAATGAAAAGGACATCTTTTTTGGGTGTTAGTTCTACAAGGTCTTGTAGGTCTTCATAAAACCGTTCAACTTCAGCTTCTTCAGCATTACTGGTTGGGGCATAGACTTGGATAACTGTGATATTGAATGGTTTGCCTTGGAAACGAACAGAGATCATTCTGTCGTTTTTGAGATTGCATCCAAGTACTGCATTTC
>SJYX01023401.1:48237-63968 GCA_006410675.1 Oreotragus oreotragus | reverse complement strand
GGTTGGGGCATAGACTTGGATAACTTTGATATTGAATGGTTTGCCTTGGAAACGAACAGAGATCATTCTGTCGTTTTTGAGATTGCATCCAAGTACTGCATTCCTGACTCTTTTGTTGACCGTGATGGCTACTCCATTTCTTCTGAGGGATTCCTGCCCGCAGTAGTAGATAGAATGGTCATCTGAGTTAAATTCACCCATTCCAGTCCATTTTAGTTCACTGATTCCTAGAATGTCGACGTTCACCCTTGCCATCTCTTGTTTGACCACTTCCAATTTGCCTTGATTCATGGACCTGACATTCCAGGTTCCTATGCAATATTGTTCTTTACAACATCGGATCTTGCTTCTATCACCAGTCACATGCACAGCTTGGTATTGTTTTTGCTTTGGCTCCATCCCTTCATTCTTTCTGGAGTTATTTCTCAACTGATCTCCAGTAGCATATTGGGCACCTAACGACCTGGGGAGATTCTCTTTTGATATCCTATCATTTTGCCTTTTCATACTGTTCATGGGGTTCTCAAGGCAAGAATACTGAAGTCCTGTAAGGGGCCTATATGGGGTCACAAAGAGGTGGGTAGGACTTAGAGACTGAACAACAACAATAAGAGAACAAGACATATATTCTATTCAAATTTAGTATTTCCGTTGCTTCAGGTCAGGAGCTAGCAGAATGATCAGATAGTGATTTCTTTATGCCAGAGGAGAGAATACTTAAAGTCTTTGTGCCACATGAATATACCCAAACTCAGTACAATTTCTACACATATAACATTGATATTACATTGTGCATTGCTTATCTTGCTAATTACCCTCTCAACCTGAAATATATATGAAGTTACTGTATGTGGAAATATCTTTTGATCATCTTCTTCATTAAATTTCCAAATGGTACTTTAAATAATTTGAAGTGTTTGATTCTTAGATTTTAAAATAAAAAATGCCTGATGGGATGTTTTCTGAAAATGATGGCTTCCTCATAATTTGTCAGATCTTCTTTTGTTGATGAAGAAAAATAGAAACACAAAGAAACTGATACAAACAAAAGAAGAAAGGGTCATTTTTTGAATGTTTTACTTAACTAATAGAATTTTGTGAATTACTTGGTGACCATCAAACTCTTTAAGTCTTTGAAAGCAGTATGTAAATATGTGTGGTGGTATTTCCCTCAAAGTTTCACTTTCTTGCTCTGACTCATGTTCTTTTCTGAGAAAATACTATAAAATGCTTGGTAAAGCCAACACATTAAAATAGTATGAAAGTGAAAATGTTAGTCCCTCAATCTTGTCTGATTCAAACCCATGTCTCCTGCATTACAGGCAAATTCCTTACCATCTGAGCCACCAGGAAAGCTCCCCACAAATAATCTATAATCTACTTACTGTTGACTTCCCAAGAGTTGTCTAGTATGTTTGAATTTTATTTGCCGTCAACATCAGAACTTTGACAACATTTATTATCTATTAAGCTATAGAACTCAACAAGTTGTATTTAATATTCATGTACTAATCATATTTCATTTTTTAACTTTAAATCATAGTTAAGTTTGATGGCTAAAAAGTATAAAAACTTCATCAGTGAAAAATCATATGGATTTCTTTGTCCTCGTTATATTATCCCAAGATAAAAGTTCATTACAATAACAATTGAATCACAATTTTATCATATTAACACTTGGGAAAAAGAATCTTTTCTTTTTCAAAAATTCTTCAGAAAAATTATGGTATAAATGTTCAACTTGAAATAACTAACAGAAGAAAAGAAATATGTTCATATACCTTACAGCCTGTGTTATTCATACTAATCTCATGACAAATGACAAATAGGTCATTTTCTGCTCATTTTAAGAATAACAAAATTGAAATTTTTTCCCCAAGGGCACATAATAATTATATGACAGAGAGAAACCTAGAATTTACATCTCCTGAGTTTACAGCCAGGCTTCTTTTTATTACAACTAGCTGCAATTTTCTGGAGACTTACCATCCTTCTGGAGACTAGACATCCTGGGTATGGGGTTACTTTATATGTGAAATCTACAGACTGGAATATTTTTTAAATGAAATACAGTTTGGAATGTGAAGTGCATTTTCCTCATGTAAATATTCCTATATAAGGAATTATATGAATAAAAGTTCATTTGAAAGAGCACAACATGAGGTAAAACTTCCAGAATGGTGAAGTAAGGGACTCAAAAAATACACTCTTCCATAAAAGCAATAAAAACATTCACCAAAATTAACTCTTTCAGAATTCCTAACTAAAGGCATAGAACAGTCCAAGGAGTATTCATTTCAGTAAAATTGTTTAAAAATGCTATCCAGGTAAACTATATTCTTATTTATTTTTTCCCTGCTTGATCTATCAATTAGTGACATAGAGGTGCTAAAATCTCCATCCATAAAATAGTGGATTTATTTGTTTTGCTTTTTATTTGTATCAGCTTTGTCTCATGAATGGTGTTCTTTTATTAGGTGTAAATACATTTAGGATTTTATGTCTTTTCAGAGAATTGATCCCTTTATAATTATGTAGCATTGTATTTTTTTTAGACAAAAATGTATGGCTTTTTATTTTAAAGGTCACTTAAATTGTTATCAAACATATTTAGATTTAGAGTTTGACAATATTGGATAAATTAAGGAATCAAATTCTAGCCCTAATTTGCAGATGGTAAATTGGTAAGAAATGATGTCTTTTTTAATGCTTGATAATATTCCTTATTCTGAAGTTTGATATGTCTGCTATTAACAGAGCTTATCAGCTTCCTTTTGATTATTTTTAACAAGTTGAGATCAACCAATTGTAGCAACTTATCATATCAACAGGCTAAATAAGAAAGATTATGTGATTATATCTGTTCGTATAGAAAAAAAATCATTTGACAAAATCCAACACCCATTCACTAAAAGAAAATCTTGGCAAAGTAGAAATAGAAGAGTGTTCCTCAACTTTATTTAAAAAAAAAAAAAACTACATTAACATCATCCTTAATGATGAAAGACATCATTTGTTTCATTCCTATCAGGAACACGTCAGTGAGGTCCCTTCCCACTACTCCTATTCAACATCATGTGATGTGAGTGAGTCGCTCAGTCCTGTCTGACTCTTTGTGGACCCCATGGACTGTAGCCCACCAGGTTCCTCTGTTCATGGAATTCAGAGAAGCATACTGGAGTGGGTAGCCACTCCCTTCTCCAAGGGATCTTTCCAACCCAGGGATTGAACATAGGTGTCTTTCATTGCATGCAGATTCTTTACCATCTGAGCCACCAGGGAAGCCCATATTTAGATAAAAATCTTACAGATTATGTTCTTATACTTACACAATAAACTACAAAATAATGACAAAAGTAATCAAAAAAGATTTAAATAAACAGGGGAATAGTCCATATTCTATTACTGAAGACTCAATTCATTCAGGGTTTCCTTCTCACATCCATCATAGTTTTGTTATTCTATCTTTGATGAAAACCTTAAAAATCAAATCATGTCTTCCCAACTTAATCTATAAATCAATGGAATTCTAATCAAAATTCTAGGAAAATAATTTTAAAGATGCCAACAAATTGATTCTAAAATTTTCATGGAAATGTAAAGGATGTAGAATAACCAACATAGTACTGAGGAAGATCAGAAAGTTGAACATAAACTGCATGATTCAAGACATGCTGTTGTTCAGTTGCTAAGTTGTGTCCAACTCTTTGTGACCCCATAGACTGCAGCACACTAGGTTCCCCTGTCCTTCCCTATCTCCAAGAGTTTGCTCAAAATTATGTCCATTTATTTGATGATGCTATTCAAACATCTAATCCTCTGTTGCCTCCTTCTCCTCCTGCTTTCAATCTTTCCCAGCATCAGGGTCTTTTTCAATAAGCCAGCTCCTTAGCATCAAGTGGCCAAAGTATTGGAATTTCAGCTTCAGAATCAGTCCTTCCAATGAGTATTCAGGATTGATTTTCTTTAGGATTGACTAGTTGGATTTCCTTACAGTCCAAGGGACCCTCAAGAGTCTTCTCCAGCATCACAATTTGAAATCATCAGTTCTTCAGTGATCAGCTTTCTTTATGGTCCAACTCACTCCATACATGACTACTAGAAAAACCATAGCTTTGATATATGGACCTTTGTCGGCAAAGTGATGTCTTTGTGTTTTAATGTGTTGTCTAGGTCAAGAGATAAAGGCAGAGTAACCATGAGGACATGTAATTGTCAAAAGAATTGCAAATATATTAATGGACCAGAATACAGAGCCAAAAGTAAATCCACACATATTATCAGCTGAATTTTAACAAAGAAACAAACTCAGTCCAATATAGAAAGTAAAGCTTTTTCTTAATCATTTGGACACCTGAACATGGAAAAAAAATAAAAAGAACTTAAAACAGAACTTACGCCTTCAAAAAATTAACTCAAAATGCATGATGGATCTAAATGTAAGGTTTGAAACTATAAAAATGCTAGTAAAAATCACAGGAGAAAATATATGACTCTTGAGTTTGATGATTAATTTTAGGTACAAAGCAAAGATGAAATCCACCAAAGAATATTAATAGATAGGTTTAATTTGATTAAAATAAAATATATTTCACTCTGAGAAAGACACCATTAAGAGAATGAAAGTATAAACCATAGAGAAGAAAAAAAAATTTGTGATAAAAATCTTTTAACCAAAATATGCAACAGGCTCTTGCAAATGAATATTAAGAAAATGAGCAACCTAATTAAAAAAAAAAGCAAAATATCTGAACAGGCATCTCACCGAATAGCTATACAATTGGCAAATAAATATATAGAACAAGGTTCAACATCATTTGTCTTAATGTTATTCCACTGCACACCTAGTGGAATAACCAACATTCCAAAAATAAATAAATAAATAAAAAAGACAATGTCAATTGCTAGCAAGAAAATGAAGGAACAAAGGTTCTTATTTATAACTGATGGGAGTGCAAAGTGGCACAACCACTTGGGAAGACAGCTTAACAGTTTGTTACACAGGTAAACTTTGTCTGTGATCTGTTTCTGGTTAGTTTCTCAGTAGTTTCCAGTTCTTTGTGACCCTGTCCATGAGATTTTCCATGCAAGAATACTGGAGTGGGTTGCCATTTCCTCCTCCAGGGGATGTTGCCAACCCAGGGATCGAACCTGAGACTCCTGCTTTGCAGGCAGATTCTTTACCTGCTGATCCATCAGCGAAGCTCCAGAACAAACATTATCTGTGATACAATCCAATATTTGTGCTTTTAGATCGCTACTCAATTGATTTGAAAATGCACGTTACAATAGTTGTTCAGCTTTATTGTTCATTGCAATACTGGTATTGACCAAGATGTAGGTTAATCAATAAATAACTTAGGGAAAAACTGTACAATGTATTATTATTCAGCAGTAAAATGAAGTGAGTTATCAAGCAATTTGGTCTATTAGGATAGATATGTGACATAAATAAATAGAATACTTCTATGGCATTAAAGTAGAAATTTTTAGATAATTATTTTTAATTTAATGTCTAATTTTAAGAAATTCTCAAATGTTCTTTTTAATGGCATTCATTGAAAATCAAGCCTTCTTAATTAATTGGAGAACAATCAAATTAATTGAATATTTACTCTCATTAGAAATGCATACTAAATAATCTGTTAAAAAGATGAAATATAAAACCATATATTTAACATAAAGAATATGTTATAGATAATATACCAATATGTATAAACATACAGGAAGAATTCTGGCAGTGTTTTGGGGTTCTTAACTATCTTTAAACTATGGNGGACGACCAAGGATGAGATTGCTGGATGGCATCACTGACTCGATGCATGTGAGTTTGAGTGAACTCCGGGAGATGGTGATGTACAGGGAGGCCTGGCGTGCTGCGATTCATGTGGTCGCAAAGAGTCGGACACGACTGAGCGACTGAACTGAACTGACTGATGCCACTAATGGGAAAAAAGAGTGAGCAGAAAGAATAGAGGAGAAAATGACATGGCAGAACATTTTAAGGGAGGTTTTAGAGGGTGAAGACTGACCTGATTGGCTGGAGCAGTTGAGGATACAGCTGGAGAGGTGGGCATATATATACTGTGCATCCTTGTGTGGCTAAGATCATGCTTTATAAGATTTGCTAAATGGATGAGGAAATGAAAGAATAAAGGTCTGTTGAGCTGTGCCATGGTTTTTCAAGTCTGAGGAAGCATGTGAGGCCATGCTGTGAAAGACCCTGAATGCTGATAAGTCTGTACGTTTAATAGACAAGGAAAATGTGCCATTCTTTTTCTAAAAAATGAAATATATGACCAAGACCCTCTACATAATTGTTGGAGCCCCAAAAAAGTAGACTCTTTGTACACAAATTAAGAATTTTGAGGTGACAGTAGATCATTACACAAAACACAGTGCTTAGCACAAGATCTTGTGCAACTGTGTAGTTCACACACCCATCAGGCCCACACACCAAGCAGGTGGCTCTTCATGTTTTAGAAGATCTGACTTTCAGAACATGGGATAGACAAAGAGAGACTGTCTAATCAACAAGTAAAATATTCTGAACAAAGTAGTGGGGAGAAGCTAAATGGTGAGGGGGAAATGATAGGAAACGGATGAAAGGAAAACTGTCAGAAATAGGCTGTGCCAATGATATGATTGGTTGGATAGAGGAGATAGAGTTAGAAAAGGAAAATTGTAAGGCAACCTGAGTCAGAGAAGACCGCGTAGCTTGAGAACTAGTACTGGTTAAGCAGTTCACTGTACCCTCATACCCTATATATTTTATCAAAATTTAATGCTCGAGACAACACATTTGTGTCAATTGTAGCTACTGTGATTTTTAAGATAAAGCAGCAGTGGTTTAAAGAGCCTCAGGCCACAGATCCAAGGAATGCTGTTTGTATCTGGATTTCAAGTTTAAGTCTGTGCTCTCTCTACTGGCCTCTCCCTGTGGTCTCCTTCCGCCAAGAAGATACATGAGTGGTGTCCTGTTTTGAGATGTAGCAATGTGAGTGGCTGTTCTCTGGAGAGATTTCTTTATCATTTACCATTTAACAGATGTTCACTGAGAGCCTCCCATGTGCCCAGATTCTGTGCTCAGGGCTTTGTGATAAAAGGATGAAAGAGATGACTAATAATTCGTATGTAATGAAGAACTCAAGAGTGGTGCCCCTCAAAAATGGAATTCATTCTAAAACTTCCTCTTTTATGCCCAGTTTTCACTTCTGGACTATAATGTGGCAGGTATGTGTCACTGATCAGAGTTGCTAATCCTGACATATTTTATTACTTTATGCATGTATATAACACATACGTGCATGTGTTATGCAACACAGGATAGTGGTTACCGTCATGTCACCAGATTCTTACCACTTAGTAGCTATATGACTGTGGGAAAATTGACTGACCTTCCACACCTCAGTCTCTTAAGAACCGTAAAGATGCCTGTCTTAAGAGAACAAGGGAATCAGCGTTAGGATTCAAGGTGACTAGTACACAGTCAATTGTCAATCAACCTTAACTGTCACTATTACTTCTGTTCTACAATCTTATTTTAGATATGTCTTAGATATCAAATTGGTAAATTTTATGGACAAATTAAAAAAAAAAGACTAGATGGAAAAGCACAAGGATAAAATAATTTATTTTATCCATTACTGGAACTAACATATAATGTAAGAAAATTTTAATGGATAAGTGATAAGAAAAAATAAGTGAGCTATTTTTAGACCAGCAAATCCTAGACAGAGTTTCCCATATGATGCTAGTGATAAAGAACTCACCTGCCAATGCAGGAGACATAAGAGGCAGCAGGTTTGAGCCCTGGGTCAGGAATATCCCCTGGAGAAGGGCATGGCAACCCACTCCAGTATTCTTGCCCGGAGAATCCCCAGGATTCCCCCAGAGGAGCCTGGGGGGCTACAGTCCATAGGGTTGCAAAGAGTTGGACAAGACAAGCGACTTAGCATGCAGGCACAAATCCTAAACAACCAGTGTCTAGTTTGGCAGTAATTATTCCACTAGGCATTATTATATTTTTACCAGTTAATAAAATAATATTATACACGTATAGTTTGTGCTCATGTGCACATATAAGTGCAGGCAAAGTCTAAATGCTGTCAGCACTGTAGTAAGTGGTGACAATGATAACCAATGCAGCATTCTTAAGAGTTTTTCACTGAAAAGAAAATTTGAAAAGTACTAGTAATTAAACGATATACTTGTGCTTGTAAACTTTGAGAAAGTGAAAGTGTTAGTCTCTCAGTCATGTCCGAGGGGTTGCAAAGAGTCCGACACAACTGAGCGACTGAACTGAACTGACTGAAAACAAAAATAACGCTGGTTCCAGGCAGCAAGTATGAATCCCCCAAGTGTTCTCTTTCTGATATTAAAAATTATCTCACCAGGCAAGTTACAAGTTGATCTAATAAAAATTGGTGACTCACTTCAAATGAGAAAATAAACAAGCCAATGGGCAGTAGGCTTGTTTGGTATAAAACAAGGCACTTTGGTATCACTATCTTGGTAGTGAGGGCACCAGGTCTGCAGGAGGAGTGGCTGATCCTGAGGACAGAGTGACCAATGTATCAAGAGCTTTTGTTCTTGCCTTTACACAAGCACCTGGAAATGGGGATCTGCAGACTTTGGGTCCAAGGAGTCACAGGGCACACACATCATCACCTCAGATAATACACCTGTGGTTCTCACTCGCTTGAGACTGCAGGTTTGGGGAAAAAAACCTCCATTACCACTTTCCTGATGTTTGATCTCAGTTAAAAAGGAGCATTCTTTATTCTCTGCTGAGAGTAGGATGCATCAAGAGGGCTTGCTAAGAGTAACGTTCAACCTTGTGGATTAGTTATTGAAAACTAGAAAAACATGTTTACCTCCTTCCTTAAATCCTCCAAATTAAGGGACAAATTGAACAAGTAGGAGAAGAAGGGTTAGCGGGTTACTAGATGGGAAAAGTCTCTAGAAACTGAGCCAGAAAAGAAAGAACATAAGAAACTGGTTGCTTAATCTGGAAAAAAGAATTGAGGGGGTGTCCTGATAAAAATAAGAGAGTTATATTTTTGTGTGTGTGTCAACAGAACAAGCTTTTTGATGAAAATCCTGTACTGGGGTTAGATTTTAGCCTAGTGGAAGGGAAAATCAATCTATTATTCACCAACAAACAAACACAAACTTTGACCATAAGAGAAAATGATTGTTTTCTCACAAAGTAATGATTTCTGGGTCACTGGAAGTGTTTAAGCAGAGACTGAAAGACCACTTTTAGGGAACAGAGCAGAAAAGAGTCCAACATCTGATAATGGTTCAGTTAAATGGCCTGTAAGTTTCCTCTGAAATCAAACATCTAATGTTCTAAGAATGTACCCAATTTTATGCCTTGGGTTTAAGGTTCAGGAAGCCATGTTATTTCTAAGAAATTTTTCTGTGTCCCATTTAGGAAAAATAAAGAAATAGACTAGTTCCTAAATGAAAAAGGAATAGAACTAGGGCTTTATATTTTTCTGGTCAAAAGAGGCTTCCATGTCTTTTGTCTTACTTATTCTAAGAAAATAATACTCTAAATTGTAACACTTTCTTGTTCAATATTACCTTTGGTGAAAGCTAGTCTCATTTCTCACCTTGGAGGGAAAGATTCAGCTCTGGGTTTCATCATCCTTTTTGAATCCTTTTAACTCAGAGAGCAAGGCATCATTTAATTCAGACTGACATGGAGTGCTTCTTTAAAATTTAAATCCTTGGCCCCATGCTAGTGAATGAATCTTCTTTTGGGAAGGCTCTTTTGAATCTTAATGTTTAATGAACATCTTCTGATGACTCCTGTGGATGTTAAAGTTCAAGAATGTGTGCAGTGGATCCTCAAGACAGTAGTTTCAGTATGTCAGCATGGTTTGTTTTCATGTTATCAAATCTCCAACAATCCATTGCTTCTTGTGGAAGGAAGAAATAATTATCTTTAAACATACTTTTCTTTATGTAGTTTTTTCATTTGCTTGCTTTCATTTATCAACTTGATAAGAGGAAAAATTACAATCTATTTGTTTTTTCATTTGAACATATACTTTTAGTCTCATAGGAGAATTGTGTCAGAGAATTGTAAGGGAAGAAAAAAAACATGTTTTATTTTTTATTTGTTCCTGTGAAAATAGTTGGTGGTGAGTTAGCTCATGGTTAACATGCAAAGGTATAGGTCAGATGGCCAATAGTCATGTATTTCACTCCATAGTTTAATTGTGTTTCTCCAGGACTTGATTGCTGGTGACAGAAATGACACTGAAACTAGCTTAAGGAAACAAAAACTTATGTAACTGAGGAAGATAAGAATGGACTTTACACATATCTAGAGCTGAGACTCAAATGACTGGTTCATCCTTAACCATTCTTTAGCTCTAATTTTTCAGGACTAACTTCATTCTGGTAAAGTCTTCCCATGTGGTGGTGAAGATGATCATCATTAAGTCTAGGCCTACATCGATTGCTCTTACTGATGGTCCAAATACTCTTTGCAGAAGTTGCAGAGGTGACCTTCCTTGGCCTGTGAAAGCCACATGCCCACTCCTAACTTAATCTTAGTGGTCACTGGGATGAAGTCCTTGAGTCCCCTGATTGTCCATTCCTGGATCACACATCTATCTTCGGCACCAAAATCTGTATCACACCATGGGGCTCTGCGAATATGTGAGTCTGGGCATGGTTCTCCCAAAGGAGGAGATCTGAGCATAAGAAAGTAGCTGATGTCCTCCAATGAGATGACTTGTTTAGTTCTTTCAACAGACATTTATTGATCATAAAGTTTGGAGATCTAGAGAAGCACCCATGCTGACTTCCTGTCCTTGGAGTCAGTTCAATGGGTGGGGCTGGTCTTTAGCAATTCTTACATTTAGTGTAAAGACTCACTCCAGTACTCTTGCCTGGAGAATTCCACGGAGGGAGGAGCCTGGTAAGCTACAGTCCATGGGGTCCCAAAGAGTCGGACAGGACTGAGAGACTTTACTTTCACTTTCACTTTATAGTGGAGATAGGGATGGGATTCTGAAGGAGCCAGGAGGAGCATGTAACTAGGTGGGACTCAGTAGTGTAAAGAGTAAACACCAGAGATGACAGTGAGCCGGATTTGGAGGATGGATGGGGGTCGTAAGGTGGACACATTGGGAAGGGGAGCCCAGGAATAGGGGCCAGCAAGTATAAAGATACAAACTATAGAAGGGAAAATAAATAAAGCTATCATCATGAATGATAGCTAGCATTTATATCATAATCAAAAGAGGTTTAAAGTTTTTATAAGCCAGCAGTTTGAAAAAAATCATGACTTGGAAAATTTGAGTTGCTTGTTCATTTTGGCTGAAAGCCAGTGCAACTTATCCTAGATAACTCAGCTTCTATTAAACTGAACTGCTTTTTTACTTGTAAGAAAACTCTATAGTAGAAATAATGATTATTTTTTAGCTCAAGTTGTTAAGATAAAAATGTTAGAAAGCTCTTAAAGGCANGTTCATTTTGGCTGAAAGCCAGTGCAACTTATCCTAGATAACTCAGCTTCTATTAAACTGAACTGCTTTTTTACTTGTAAGAAAACTCTATAGTAGAAATAATGATTATTTTTTAGCTCAAGTTGTTAAGATAAAAATGTTAGAAAGCTCTTAAAGGCAATTGCAGTGAAGTTTAACACTTTTACTTCTTACTGAAGGAAAGAAAATAGTATGGCAGCAATTTAGGAAAGGCACACTCAAAACTCAGTGAAATGTAGAAACAATAAAAGTTAAAAGTGAAGAGTTTTCTATAGATTTCAGTTATTAATATTTTTAAATATGGTAAGGACAATTATTGATTCCATATACCACTGCTGATGATTCAAATATGAAATATTCTAAACATTATGCTGGTTCAAACTGTGAAGATAAATGTGATTTTAAATATTTTGAGGTGGATTGGGGGACAGAGGAGCCAGGAAAAGACTGAGTGGGTAGATCACACAATCACAAAATGATGTTTGGTTTCAGTTTTCACCATGGCGTTAGGTTCAATAAAATGGCTTCCTTTAGAGAGACCAAACAATCATGCAATGATGGTGTCAGTGAGGATAATAAAAGCACTGTTTTGAATCCTGTATCTCTACTGCTTTTCATCCTCAAAATGACTCTTTGTTTTAGGCTCAGCATCATCTCACTTTAGTGACGAAATTGAGTAGCTCAGCCAATGTTCGACCCAGGACCTTGACTCACAGAGGGTGATACTGGAGTCCAAATTTGGATAATAATGGCTAATAGTTATCTAAGAGCCCAGATTTACACATGCTTCATCTACTTTTCACAGGTGTCTCGTAAATAGGTATTATTTTAAACCTATTTCACAGTTGAAGAATCACTTGAGATGCTGAGAAAATTGTTAATGTTCGACCCAGGACCTTGACTCACAGAGGGTGATACTGGAGTCCAAATTTGGATAATAATGGCTAATAGTTATCTAAGAGCCCAGATTTACACATGCTTCATCTACTTTTCACAGGTGTCTCGTAAATAGGTATTATTTTAAACCTATTTCACAGTTGAAGAATCACTTGAGATGCTGAGAAAATTGTCCAAGTCCATAAATGCCCAAATCTGGATTTCTGGATTCCATGTTGGCCTCTCCTGTATGGTCATCAGGAACAAGAGGAATCCAGATCTTCATAATATCTCATGAATCCACAATAAATGCCCATTAGTGACAAGAAGTTACTCAGCTGAAACCTTAATTGTAAAGACTCACTGAAGAACATAAATATGGTAGTCACAAAATAGTTGATTTTAACATGTATTTGTGCTATGTGTAGGAGTTTAGGTTTTAAATTTATTTATGATAAAAAGTTGCATATCTTATATACTGTATCTTAATACCTCTTTGAATTGTTCTTGTTTTAAAAAAAGCTCTGAGTTTTTATACTAGTTTTAGATATAAAACTGTTAGATCTCTGCTTATAGACTTGGCAGCATTTAAGAAATTAAAATTTTAGCACATGCTTATATTTTAATGTGGCAAGTTGGATACATGATGATATCTACTACTGAGTTAAAAAACTCATTGTACCAGGAATAAAAATGTAGAAATGGGAAGTGGAAGCAGTGAAAGATTTTATGAAAATGTATGTGGTATTTGAAGAGAGTAATTGAAGGAGTAAGACCTGGTTAAGAAAGTGACAGGAAACCACAGCTTAGAATATGCCCAAAGAGGTTACTTCTCTGGAGGTCCAGTGGTTGAAACTTCACCTTCCAATGGTGGGGTTGTGGGTTTGATCCCCAGTTGGGGAGTTAAAATCGCACATGTTTCATGGCCAAAAAAATCAAAATATAAAAACAGAAGCAATATTGTAACAAGTTCAACAAAAACTTTAAAAATGGTCCACATTAAAAAGAAAAAAAAAAGAAAGAAAATTCCCAAAGAGGAAAACAAATCAGAAGAACCTCACCTTATAAACCCTGGGAGGCATCAAAATTGCACTGGTTGTAAATAGGTATTATTTTAAACCTATTTCATATTTGAAGAATCACTTGAGATCTTGAGAAAATTGGCCAAGTCCATAAATGCCCAAATCTGGATTTCTGGATTCCATGTTGGCCTCTCCTGTATGGTCATCAGGAACAAGAGGAATCCAGATCTCAAGAGGAATCCAGGGTGGGGAGCATGTCAAGGTGAATGTAACTTTGAAAGTGAGGGCATGGAGGGCAGTAGAAAGCCTGTAGCTGGTTAATGTTCATCTTCCACATATCTTTTCCTCCAGCTCAAAACTCAATGCCAAAAATATATCAAACACAACATAATAAATACATAATAATGGACACAGAATATAGAACTGTGTCTGGGGAGCTGGAGGAATGGGAAATTAGTGTTTAAAGGACACAAAGTTTCAATATGGAAAGATGAAAAAGCTCAGGAGATGAATGGTGGTGATGGTTGCACAACACTGTGAATGTACTGAATGTCACTGAACTATACAGTTAAAAATGCTTAAAATAAACACAAGAAAGGAGGCTTCTTATCTATAAGAATGCCCAGTAAAACTAAGTGGTTCATGCGGGAACTGTCCTTCTAGAGTAAAGCCTTCTACATACCTGCCTTTCACAGCAGCCAACTCACCACTGACTCAACAGAAAACAAAACCTGAAAGTTGGTAAACTCTTGTCCAATCCAAAGTCCTCAGCTAGATTTTCTATGTTCTTAACCTTAAATTTAAACAGGCAATAAAGCATGACCAGACAAATGAGGAATATCAAAAAGGAAAGAGAAATATTAACAATTCACAACAATGGACAGAGAGAAAATGATTAATTCAGAAAACAGAAGAGAACTGCACAATCGTCTCTATCAGTTCAGTTCAGTTCAGTTGCTCAGTCAGGTCTGACTCTTTGAGGATCTTTACAGATCTTTTAGAGAGATATTACATTTATTAAACAAGAACAATATGCTGTGAAAAAAAGGAACACACAAAATTGTGACAAACAGAAAAACCAAAGAGTAAATAAATAAATATTGAAAAAGAATAAAAAGGACAAAAAACAAGAAAGGAAAATATGAGAATAAAGACTAACTACATAAGGATAAATCCAAGATTTGCAACTTAAAAATGAAAGTCCCTGAAAGAGAAAGCAGAGGGAAATGAATCATCAAAAAAATGATGGCAGAGGCAACACTGAGCTAAAGCATGAGCTTCCATTTGGAGAAGCCCACCACATGTCTGGCAAAGTGAAGCCAAATTGTTTGCCTACACATGTTGTGAAAATTCAGAATGCTGAAGTTACTAGAAAGAAAAAAAATAATTTAAGAAACAGGATGGTACAAGGAGGGAGGTGGGAGGAGGGTTCAGAGTGGGGAACACATGTATACCTGTGGCAGATTCATGTTGATGTATGGAAAAACCAATACAATATTGTAAAGTAATTAACCTCCAATTAAAATAAATAAATTTATATTAAAAAATAAATAAAATAAATAAAAAATACAAAAAATAAGAAACAGGTCAACTTACAGTTCAACAATTAGAAGACAAATAACTCAATTTAAAAAAGGAACACAAGATCTGAACAAACAAGAAGGTAAACAAATGACCAGTAAGCACATGAAAAATTTCTAATAATTATGAGCCATCAGGGAAATCCAAATCAGAACCACACTGGGGTACTATCTAAGACCACTTGGATGGCTATGGTCAAAGAGACAGATGATGAGTATGGATAGCTTATACTCTCATACACTGATGTTGGAATGGAGAGTGATATGTGCTTTGGAAAGCAGTCTAATAGCGTCTCTGAATATTAAACATAGTTTCTGTACATATGACCCAAAACTCAGCAGTGGCCGCAGGACTGGAAAAGGTCAGTTTTCATTCCAATTCCAAAGAAAGGCAATGCCAAAGAGTGCTCAAACTACCGCACAATTGCACTCATCTCACACGCTAGTAAAGTAATGCTCAAAATTCTCCAAGCCAGGCTTCAGCAATATGTGAACCGTGAACTCCCTGATGTTCAAGCTGGTTTTAGAACAGGCAGAGGAACCAGAGAGCAAATTGCCAACATCCGCTGGATCAAGGAAAAAGCAAGAGAGTTCCAGAAAAACATCTATTTCTGTTTTATTGACTATGCCAAAGCCTTTGACTGTGTGGATCACAATAAACTGTGGAAAAGAGATGGGAATACCAGACCACCTAACCTGCATATTGAGAAATCTGTATGCAGGTCAGGAAGCAACAGTTAGAACTG
>SJYX01023401.1:0-46808 GCA_006410675.1 Oreotragus oreotragus | reverse complement strand
AAGACGCTTACTCCTTGGAAGAAAAGTTATGACCAACCTGGATAGTATATTCAAAAGCAGAGACATTACTTTGCCGACTAAGGTCCGCCTAGTCAAGGCTATGGTTTTTCCTGTGGTCATGTATGGATGTGAAAGTTGGACTGTGAAGAAAGCTGAGTGCCAAAGAATCAATGCTTTTGAACTGTGGTGTTGGAGAAGACTCTTGAGAGTCCCTTGGACTGCAAAGAGATCCAACCAGTCCATTCTGAAGGAGATCAACCCTGGGATTTCTTTGGAAGGAATGATGCTAAAGCTGAAACTCCAGTTCTTTGGCCACCTCATGCGAAGAGTTGACTCATTGGAAAAGACTCTGATGCTGGGAGGGATTGGGGGCGGGGGGAGAAGGGGACAACCAAGGATGAGATGGCTGGATGGCATCATGGACTTGATGGACGTGAGTGTGAGTGAACTCCGGGAGTTGGTGATGGACAGGGAGGCCTGGTGTGCTGTGATTCATGGGGTCGCAAAGAGTCAGACACGGCTGAGCGACTAAACTGAACTGAACTGAACTGATCCTCCCTACCCCAGATATCTAGCCAAGAGAAATGAAAACAAATATTGACATAAATAGTTGCAAATAAATTTCCATAGTAGTACTAGTCTTAACAGCCCCTCATGGAAACAACCCAACTCATGAAAAGATACATAAAATGTAGTGCATCCATACAATGAAATATTATCTGGCCATGAAAAGGAATGAAGTGTATGTTACAACAGAGATGAGCCTTGGAGATATGCTAAATGAAAGAAGGACATATTTAAGAACTCCTTAACATGAAATAGGCAGATTAAGCAAATCTATAGAGACAGAGAAGAGATATTTCCTAGGGATGTGAGGGTTGAGAGAAAAAGGAGAGTGATTTTTGATGGGTACAGATTTCTTTTAGAGGGGAGAAAATACTCCACATTTTTCTAGGGATTATTACATAGCTCTGTGACTATACTATAAGCCATTGAATTGTACACATTAAGTAGGTGACCTGTGTGGTTTTTGTGAATTTTATCTCAATGAAGGTATTTTTTTCAAAAAGTCACATTATCAGACTTCTGAGTAGACTTACATTCTAGAAATTCATATATAATGTGGAAATGAAGAAAGGCCACCAGGATGAGAATAAACAAAGGCTAATTATTCAGATTTTTCTAAAGCAAAGTAATCGGCCACTATCACTTGGTCTTGGCAGAAACTCAAAGGCAGGCAGAGGAGAGAGAGCTTTTTACTGGAAAAAAGAGAAGGTGTGCCCTGAATGAAGTTGGGACACGAGGAAACTGTAAGCAGGCTGGTTAGAAACAGGACCAATACAATATTGTAAAGTAATTAACCTTCAACTAAAATAAATAAATTTATATTTAACAACAACAACAAAAAAGAAACAGGACATCCTGTGTGATTGGTTAGGTGTGTGTCTTTCTCTCATTGTCTTTCTCTTGTTGTCCACTCACTCAATCGTGTCTGACCCCATGAACTGCAACATGCCAGGCTTCCCTCTCCTGCACTATCCCCTGGAGCTTGCTCAAACTCATATCCATTGAGTCAGTGATGCCATCCAACCATCTCATCCTCTTTCATCCACTTCTCCTCCTCCCTTCAATCTTTCTCAGCATCAGCGTCTTTTCTAGTGAGTCAACTCTTCACATCAGGTTGCCAAAGTGTTGGAGCTTCAGCTACAACATCAATCTTACCAATGAATATTCAGGACTGATTTCTTTGAGGATGGACTGTTTGGATCTGCTTGCAGTTCAAGGGACTCTCAAGAGTCTTCTCCAGCACCACAGTTCAAAAGCATCAGTTCTTTGGTGTTCAGCCTTCNCAAAGTGTTGGAGCTTCAGCTACAACATCAATCTTACCAATGAATATTCAGGACTGATTTCTTTGAGGATGGACTGTTTGGATCTGCTTGCAGTTCAAGGGACTCTCAAGAGTCTTCTCCAGCACCACAGTTCAAAAGCATCAGTTCTTTGGTGTTCAGCCTTCTTTATGGTCCAACTCTCATATCCATACGTGACTGTTGGAAAAACCATAGCTTTGAGTAGACAGACATTTGCTGACAATGTCTCTGCTTTGTTTGGTCATAGCTTTTCTTCCAAGGAACAAACAGGTTTTAATTTCATGGCTGCACTTACCATCTGCAGTGATTTTGGAGCCCAAGAATAAAAAGCCTGTCACTGTTTCCATTGCTTCCCATCTATTTGCCATGAAGTGATGGGGCCAGATGCCATGATCTTCATCTTTTGAATGTTGAGTTTTAAGCCAACTTTTTCACTCTCCTTTTTCACTTTCATCAAGAGGCTATTTAGTTCTTCTTCACTTTCTGCCATGAGGGTGTTGTCATCTATGTATCTGAGGTTATTGATATTTCTCCGGCAATCTTGATTCCAGCTTGTTCATCCAGCATAGAAGTTAAGTAATCACCTGTGTAGGCAGGCAGATTCTTTACCACTGGTGCCTGACCAGTCCATGACTGATGCATGTAACAGACCACTCAAAGCCTGTGCACTGGGATAACCCAGAGGAAGGGATGAGGAGGGAAGAGGGAGGAGGGTTAAGGATGGGGGGGGCACATGTACACCCATGGCTGATTCATGTCAATATATGACAAAAAACACCACAATACTGTAAAATAATTAGCCTCCAATAAAAATGAATAAATAAGCTAAAAAAAATCAGCATGTATAATAACACAGCCTTGATGTACTCCTTTCCCAGTTTGGAACCAGTCTGTTGTTTCATGTCCAGTTCTAACTGGTGCTTATTGGCCTGCATACAGATTTCTGGTTGGCATTAAACTGAAAGTAGGAACAAAGCTTAGGTACATTGTCAGTTATTAACCAATTTGTGGCCTCTTGTGCCAATTTTTGGCAAGGTCTCAATAACAATGCATTAAAATTCTGAAGGAATGAAAAAAATATATTAAAAAATATGTCCAAGGAATAAATAAAATCTAAGAGCTGAATATAAACATGCATATTCAAGGATTCATTACTTTCTAAGCTCCTTTCCTTAGAAAGTTAATTGAAGACATTTTCCAAACAATTAGCATAAAAAGGGAAAGATGTGACATCCAGAAAGAGATTATCCAATCCAAAAGAAGAGGTACCTGAAGTTTCAGGAAGAGCACGATTTGGTACTTTTAGAGAGCAGCCCTCCAGAATGAGGGCAAGGACCCAAGATGTCTTCAGGAGTTCTACTTGGGGAGGGAAGAGATGGGGTTTCTAAGAGAGCTATAGTAAAATACAAAGATATTAAGGATATGATCTGAGTGCAAGGGGAAAAAGAGGCAATTTACAAAAGCACTAGACATGCCAAGGAAAACTATAATATAATGTTTACAGTTTTTATGATTTTAAATTATTGTTCAAGTAGAGCTTATAATTAAAAAGGTATAATGATACAAGCACTATTATTTTTAAGTAAGACAAAGTATAAAATTATTGATTATAACCACAAAATAGAACATTAATATTATCCTTGATAAAGTAGACATACAGATGACACAGTAGGGAGGTGAAAAATGAGGGAAAGGTGAGGGAAAGATAGCACATTTCATCATTACAAGACAGGAAGCTGTATCTATAGAGCCGTGTCTATAGAGCTGTGTCTATCGTTAATATGACAGGAAGAAGGTGTGTTATTTTCTTATGGAGAGAAATAATACTATACACATGCATTCACCCACCAGCATAAAACCTGAAACTGAGTCCTTTCTTAACAATACAGTGCAGACATCTCTCAATGTAATAAATAAATGAGTTACATTATCATTTGCAACTGTACCATACTTTTATTGCTAGATTTTTGGGTTGTTTCTAATTATTCACTATTATCAAATGTGCAATAAATGTGTCCTAATTTGTTTTCATTTATGTAATTAACCTATTATTTCCTTGTAAAAACTTCCTTAAAAATCCAATTGTACTTTAAGCTATCTATATTTGAGAATTTGAACCTATAGTTAGATTGGTTCCCAGAAATGTTCATCAACTCATAGTCTCAACAATAATGTATATTTCCTGCCCACCATAATCAATATTTTAATCCATATCCATCTTCCATTGGTGAGGGGTATTACATTGCTTTCCTGGAAAGAAGAGTGCCTGTACCATGATGATCGTCTCAGATTTAATCTGCATTTTAAAATTCTGCCTCCTCAGTGGGAACTAGCTTTAATCAAAATAGTAACCTGAATAATACCTGAAAAGCATTTCAATGCAATTGTCAACTGGAAGCTATCACAGCTCTCCAAGAATACCTTTTAAATGTTTCAGCATGTTTTACTCCTAAATATATATTTTTAAAAAATCTTTGACTTTTCACAGTAGAACTATGCTAGGTAAAAATAGTAGATAATAGACTCATTTAAGCACTTCAGATACCTGTGTCAGAAGAAAAAGTTGTAGATGGTGCAAGTGAAATTGTACTTTATCTACACCAGGTGGCATTTTAGCTAGTATTTTCCACAGGAAACTCAGTGATGAGGCTGCATGTGTGTTCATGTGTGTCTATTAGCAAGCATCACATCTGTCTTGCTGTTTGGTATTCTTTTGATGTCTCATCTATTTTTCTTACTCTTCACTTGAACTCTATCACATTTATAGCATCTGCACTGACAACATTACTCACTTTCCTGGCTGAGATTTCATGGCATTTAACAACCATAATTATACTTTTCAAGTGCTGTACCAATCTTCAGTATTATGTTCCCTGGCAGGGATATTAGTTTTCAAAAATGCTGAAAAGCTCTTAAGAGATTTTAATTTTAAAGATGAGCTGTACTTAGTTTTGATGGCAGTTATTTTGTTTATAACCACAATAAAAATATCAGTCTCATTAAAAGTATACTAAAATTGACAAATCTAAATATGATAGACTAAATTCTATCATAAAGTTCTTAGAAATGATCCTAGAGATTTTAGGATCTCTAGCTCCTCTAGCTAAACTCTCAGGCTCCTCGGAAATTTTAGAGGAGAGATGATGAAAGTAAAATTGTCTTATTTTTTGGGTAAATATAGTTCAAGATTCAAAGATAGGGCGATATATGTCCTGTTTCATATAGCACAGTCCCATTTTATTCTTGTAGTTTTAGTTTAATTACTACTGTCATTCTCCTTCACTCTCAAAATTGTCTTGGAATGGATGATAGAGTATATAGTTACTCTGTTAATAGAATTTCTATTAAATCTGGTACTACTTGATCTAAGTCATTCAGTTCTTCTTTCTCCTTCTTCTGGTACCTACTCTCATTTTATTCTTGTAGTTTTAGTTTAATTACTACTGTCATTCTCCTTCACTCTCAAAATTGTCTTGGAATGGATGATAGAGTATATAGTTACTCTGTTAATAGAATTTCTATTAAATCTGGTACTACTTGATCTAAGTCATTCAGTTCTTCTTTCTCCTTCTTCTGGTACCTACTCTGTTATAAAGCTTCAATGAATTTTTAATTATAGTTCCAAAGTATAAGATTATATATTGTAAGTGTGTGTATATATATATATACTCTAAGACATAAAATGTCAGTTTTAGACTACTCACAAGTATGTATGTCTTTAAAATAGAATAAAGTATACACAGCCCCAAGGCAGATGACTGCATTGTGTTTTTATAGACTGTCCGGCTTCACACATCCTATCTATATATATTGTAACTTGCCTGCTCTACTGATGTGGATCTTAAGGCAACTGTAAAGAAAAATAAAATTTTTTCTCCCTTAAACCAATAAAAACCTGCATAATATAAAACTTTCAATAACATTTGAGAAAAATATGAAAGTGAAAGAAAAATTGGAATTTAAATTATGTAACTATTCAGTTTATTATTTTTTGCAAATTTGACCTAATGATAATATCTCATCACTGAGAGGACAGTATGATAAAGACCAGTACATAGTTTATAATTCTTCTGCCCTGCAAAAAAAACTTTATTGATTTTTGGTAATAGAATTCTTAGGACTACGTGTCAAGGTTTATTTTTCCATTTCATTTGATATATATTTTAACATAGAAATGTAAAACATAATATTTAAATGGTTCATATTCCCATCAACCAGATAACTTAATACCTATTAACATTTAAATGCACCCATTCCCCTACTACACATACATGAAATTTCATCCTTACACATGGGTCTGGCTCAGGGTCCTCCCAGGGTTCCAGACAGGCTGTCAGCTAGAGTGCCATCATCTGAGGGCTTGACTGGGGCGGCAGGATCCACTTCCAGGGTGACTCACCACACGGCTGTTGGCAGTGGGCCTCTGTTCCTTTCCATGGGGTCTCTTCATAGGCCTGCTCCCACGTCTTCAAGACATGTAAGGAGGCCTTCCACTGGGCAAACGATCCAAGAAGAAAACTGCAGAGAATCTTCTGTAACCTGGTCTCAGAAGTTACACACCATCATTTTTGTCCAATGGTTCACTAACAGCAGCTCACTAAACCCAGGCCTCACTCAGGGGAGGAGAATTAATCTCAACTCTTGAAGTGAGGAATAATGAAGAATCTGTGGACATGTTTTAGGGACTCTATATCAACCTAGAAGGTTGGGATGAGGAGGGAGATGGGTGGGAAACTCAAAAGGGAGGGGCCATATGCATATCCATGGCTGATTCATGTTTTGGTTTGACAGAAAACAACAAAATTCTTTAAAGCAATTATCTTTCAATAAAAAAATAAATTTAATAAAAAAACTACTAGACATAATAAAAGTGCAGGAAGCAAGTATTAATCAGTACACTAGTGAGGGAGATGGGTGGGAAACTCAAAAGGGAGGGGCCATATGCATATCCATGGCTGATTCATGTTTTGGTTTGACAGAAAACAACAAAATTCTTTAAAGCAATTATCTTTCAATAAAAAAATAAATTTAATAAAAAAACTACTAGACATAATAAAAGTGCAGGAAGCAAGTATTAATCAGTACACTAGAAACTGAAATGTTTCTGAGAGAAACTAAAGAAGGTCTGAACAATCTGAGCATATTCAGAAAGGGTAGTTTCAATATTGTTATGATCTTAATTTTCTCCAAATTTATTTATATAGTCAGTTCTATCAATACAAACCCAGCAGCTTTTCTTGTAGAAATTGACAAGGTGACTCTTAAATAAATATGGAAATTTAAGAGACTAGAGAAGAGACTAGAATAGCAAGATGAGCATGAAGAAAATTAGAAAACATACCAACACATTTAAAAATTTAATATGAAGTTATAGTACCTAAGATAAGAGTGTTTTTGGTATAGGGTGAAAGTCTCTCAGTCGAGTCCGACTCTTTGCAATTCCATGGAATTCTCCAGGCCAGAATACTGGAGTGGGTAGCCATTCCCTTCTCCAGGGGATCTTCCCAACCCAGGAATTGAACCCAGGCCTCCTGCATTGCAGGTGGATTCTTTACCAGCTGAGCCATGAGGGAAGCCCTTGGTATAGGGCAGATTAGTAATTCGCTGAAGTAGAACAGAAACCTGGAAGGAGACACATAATGTCACTTATTTTTTTGCAAAAGTGCTGAGCAGCTTAACATGTAAAGTCCTAAACTGGAAACAATCAAATGCTGCTGCTGTTGCTGCTGATGCTAAGTCACTTCAGTTTTGTCTGACTCTGTGTGACCCCATAGACAGCAGCCCACCAGGCTCCCCTATTCCTGGGATTCTCCAGGCAAGAACACTGAAGTGGGTTGCCATTTTCTTCTCCAATGCATGAAAGTCAAAAGTGAAAGTGAAGTTGCTCAGTCGTGTCCGAATCTTAGCGACCCCATGGACTGCAGCCTACAAGGCTCCTCCGTCCATGGGATTTTCCAGGCAAGAGTACTGGAGTGGGATGCCATTGCCTTCTCCAAATCAAATGCTAATCACTAGGGAAATGAATCAACAAACTGTGGTATATTCATACTCTGAACTATTTTTCAGCAATAGAAAGAACAAAACAGGATCACTTCTGTGTTCAAGGTGGCAGAGCAGAAGAACACTTGCTTATCTCCTCCTGGGAGAGTACCAAAATTGCAACTAGTTGATGAACAATGATTGACAAGAGGATGCTAGAACGCTACACCCCCCCAAAAAAAGATATCCCACATCCAAAGACAGAGGAAAAGTTGCAGTGAGATGATAGGGTGGGAGGGATCACGATAAAATCAAATCTCATACCCACTGGATAGGTGACCCACAAACAGGAGAACATTAATACCAAAAAAGCAAAAAAGTTCCCCAACTGTTGTGAAAGTTCTGGCTCCATATTAGGCTTCCCAGCCTGGGGATATGACAAAGGTACTAGGAATCTCCAGGGAATCTTAGCTTGAAGACCAGTGGGATTTGATTACAAGACTTCCGCAGGACTAGGGGAAATAGAGACTCCAGGCTTGGAGGGCACAAACAAAATTTTGTGTGCATAAGACCCAGAGGAAAGGAGCAATGACCCTGCAGGAGACTGAGCCAAAACTACTTGCTAGTGTTAGAAGGTCTTCTATGGAGGTGTGGAATGGAAGGACTCATCACAGGGATGGGCGCACTGGAAGAAACAGTCCTGGAAGTTCCTTTTTGGTGTAAACCCTCTTGGAATTCACCATTATCCCAGGGCTGGGTTACCTCAGGCCAAGCAACTAACAGGGAGGGAGCAACATCCCACCCATTAGCACATAATTGAATTAAAGCTTTACTGACCAAAGGCCTGCCTACCAGAGCATGGCCTAGCTTTTCCCAGCCTGCTTCTCCCATCAAGGAGTTTACAGAAAGCTCTTAGCCTTATCCACCAGAGGGAAAATAGAAGAAGCAAGAAGAACCACAGTCTTAACCACAGCTGCTGGAGCAAAAACCACATTCAGTTCAGTTCAGTTCAGTTCAGTCACTCAGTCATGTCCAACTCTTTGCGACCCCATGAATCACAGCACGCCAGGCCTCCCTGTACATCACCATCTCCTGGAGTTCACTCAGACTCACATCCATCGAGTCCGTGATGCCATCCAGCCATCTCATCCTCGGTCGTCCCCTTCTCCTCCTGCTCCCAATCCCTCCCAGCATCAGAGTCTTTTCCAATGAGTCAACACTTCGCATGAGGTGGCCAAAGTACTGGAGTTTCAGCTTTAGCATCATTCCTTCCAAAGAAATCCCAGGGTTGATCTCCTTCAGAATGGACTGGTTGGATCTCCTTGCAGTCCAAGGGACTCTCAAGAGTCTTCTCCAACACCACAGTTCAAAAGCATCAATTCTTCGGCACTCAGCTTTCTTCACAGTCCAACTTTCACATCCATACATGACCACAGGAAAAAGCATAGCCTTGACTAGATGGACCTCAGTTGGCAAAGTCTGCTTTTGAATATATTATCCAGGTTGGTCATAACTTTTCTTCCAAGGAGTAAGCGTCTTCTAATTTCATGGTTGCAGTCACCATCTGCAGTGATTTTTGGAGCCCAAAAAAGTAAAGTCTGACACTGTTTCCCCATTTATTTCCCATGTTACAGAAAGTTAATTAGGAAAAAAAAAAGTAGAGAGTTACGTCCCAGATAAATAGACAAAGTAAAACTGCAGAAAAACAACTAAAAGAAGTAGAGATAGGCCACCTTTCAGAAAAAGACTTCAGAATAATGAAAGTGAAGATAATCTAGGATCTCAGAAACAGAAGGGAAAAGATGTAAGAGATGCTTACCAGAGACCTAGAAGAACTAAAGAACTAACAAACAGAGATGAATAATACACCAGCAGGAGTCAATAGCAAAATAACTGAGGCAAAAGAATGAATAAGTGACTTTGAGGACAAAATGGTGGAAATCAGTGCCACAGAATAGAATACAGAAAAAAAAAGAATGAAAAAAGTGAAGACAATCTCAGAGACCTCTGGGGCAGCATTACACCCACCAACATTCACATTATAGGGGTCCCCGAAAGAGACGAGAGAAAGAAAGGACCAAGAAAATATTTGAAGGGATAATAGTTGGAAAGTTCCCTAACATGGGAAAGGAAAAAATCAATAAAGTCCAGGAAGTGGAGAGAGTCCCAGGCAGGATAAACCCAAGGAGGAGCACACTGAGAGACATAGTAATCAAATGGACAAAAATTAAAGACAAAGATAAAATAGTAAAAGCAACAAGGGAAAATGACAAATAATGTACAAGGGAATACCCATCAGGCTGATAGCTAATTTCTCAACAGAAACTCTACAAGCCAGAAGGGAATGGCATGATATATTTAGACGAGATCGGGCGCGTTCAGGGTGGTATGGCCGTATACTGGCATGATATATTTAGAGTGATGGAAGAGCCTACAACCAAAAATACTTAGAAGACTCTATTCAGATATGATAGAGAAATCAAAAACTTTCCAGTCAAGCAAACGTTAAGGGAATTCAGCACCGTCAAACCAGATTTACAACAAATCCTCAGGGAACTTCTCTAGGCAGGAAACACAAGAGGAGGAAAAGACCTGCACAAAATAAACCTAAAACAATTAAGAAAATGGTAATAGGATCATACATGTAGACTTAAATGTAAATAGATTAGATGCACCAACCAAAAGACATAGACTGGCTGGACAGATGAAAACTTGTGCATGCCTGCACTTCCACTTACCACATCATTCTGCTTGAGTCCCCAAATTGTATGTAGTTATATTGTTAGGTTAATCACGTTTCCATTATGGCTTGCAATTGCAATTATCTTTTATTTTTTGCCTGGCTATTAATTGTGAAAACTGATAAATGCCTTTTATATTATGATTGTGTAATTATTACTCCCTTAATACCATTGTATCATGATTGGTCAAGAGAAAATTAATAGAATTCTATATAACCAAAGCTAGAATTTCAAAGGAAAACCTGTAATCACTTTCTGAAATCCAGATGTGTATCAAAATTATTTTGGAGTTTTTTGAAAAATATACATGTCCAGGTATTGATATGCTTCTCCAGAGCACCGGATGTCTTTTCCAATGAGCAGTCATGTTTAAAAACAACTGAGCCAAAAGACTGTTCTATACATCTGTGTCTCTTTTGCTGTCTCGCATACAGGTTTATCATGACCATCTTTCTAAATTCCATACATATGCATTAGTATACTGTATTGGTGTTTTTCTTAACCTCCAATTAAAATAAATAAATTTATATTTAAAATTAAAAAATAAATAAAAACAACTGAACCATATGATGACCTTTTACTTTTTCTAGTCTGTTTCACGTTTTCTATTTCATATTCAATGATCTCGTTTCATTTAGTTTATATTTTCCTAATTCTCCATCTCTTCTTTTTTATGTTCTTTCTCAAGCCTTTGTAAGCATAGCAGAAGAGCTTTTGTACACACATATACATAAGTATGGTTTCAGTGTGTCTGCCCTCTGATGCCCTCTTGCAACACTTGCCGTCTTACTTGGGTTTCTCTTACCTTGGAAGTGGGGTATCTCTTCACGGCTGCTCCAGCAAAGTGCAGCCACTGCTCCTTACCTTGGAGGAGGGTATCTCCTCTTGGCTGTCCCTCCTGACCTTGAATATGGAGTAGCTCCTCTCAGCCCTCCTGCGCCTGCACAGCTGCTGCTCCTTGGACTTGGGGTTGTTCCTCTTGGCTGCCTCCCCTGAACCTCGGTCATGGGGTAGCTCCTCTTGGCTGCCACCTCTGACCTTGGGCACTCTGAACTTGGGCCTCTTACCTCATAGCTCCACTCGGGCACAGTTCTGCATGGTGCATCACAGCCAGCGTGCTTCTGCTCAGTCTGTTGCAGCCATGGGGCCAATCAAGATGGGAGGGTCATGGTGGAGAGGTCTGACAGAATGTGGTCAACTGGAGAGGGGAATGGGAAACCACTTCAGTATTCTTGCCTTGAGAACCCCATGAACAGTATGAAAAGGCAAAATGATAAGATATGAAAGAGGAACTCCCCAGGTTGGTAGGTACACAATATGCTACTGAAGATCAGTGGAGAAATAACTCCAGAAAGAATGAAGCCAAAGCAAAAATGGAGCCAAAGCAAAAACAATACCCAGTTGTGAATGTGACTGGTGATAGAAGCAAGGCCTGATGTTGTAAAGAACAATATTGCATAGGAACCTGGAATGTTAGGTTCAAGAATCAAGACAAATTGGAAGTGGTCAAACAGGAGATGGCAAGAGTGAACATCAACATCCTATCAGCGAACTAAAATGGACTGGAATGGGTGAATTTAACTCAGATGAACATTATATTTACTACTGTGGGCAGGAATCCCTTAGAAGAAGAAATGGAGTAGCCATTGTGGTCAACAAAGAGTCTGAAATGCAGTACTTGGATGCAATCTCAAAAACGACAGGATGATCTCTGTTCGTTTCCAAGGCAAACCATTCAATATCAGGGTAATCCAAGCCTATGCCCCAAACAGTAATGCTGAAGAAGCTGAAGTTGAATGGTTCTATGAAGACCTACAAGACCTTTTAGAACATACACCCAAAAAAGTTGTCCTTTTCATTGTAGTGGACTGGAATGGGAAAGTAGGAAGTCAAGAAACACCTGGGGTAACAGGAAAATTTGGCCTTGGAGTACAGAATGAAGCAGGGCAAAGGCTAATAGAGNACCCCTCCTCTGCCGCTGCCCCTCTGCCCAAGATCTCCGCGGGCGCGAGCCGCGGCGCTCTTACCCCGCTGAGGGTTCTAGGCAGAGTGATCGAACACCCCAGCCTTGCGATCGCCCTGAGGCCACTTGGCGAAAATGCGCAGCTCCCAGGGTGGGGGCAGGAGGAGGTCACCAAGCGCCCAACGCACTCGGTTTCCCCGACGTACGGCGATCGAACCCTGCCCTGCGCGCCGCCTCGCCCCGAGGGAAAGGTTCGGTCTCTTAGAACTCTGAGTCGGCCCCTGCAATACGCCGGCAAGGGCGGGTGGGGCGGTGGACTCTGAAGTCCGACGCGGCTTCGCCCCCCACCCCACCCAGCTCCCCGGGACTTCTCGATCCCGGCGCTGTGCCTCCCGGGGGCGCACGCCGCGAGCGTGGTCCCGGCGCCGTGACAGTGGCCGGTTGGCTGTCACGGCTGCCCTCAGTGGGCCCTTTCCTGCTCTGTAGCGTGCAAACCTTGCCGCGCAGGGGCCAAGGGACAAGTTGGAGCTGTTGATCTGTTGCGCAATTGTTATTTTCCCCAGGGCGGCTTTGTCTTTGGATTTAGCGTTTCGGAATTGCAATTCCAAAATGTGTAAGGCAGGATATTCTGTTCTCTGCTGTCAAGGGTAAGAATTTCGAGTGTAGATTAGCATTTCTGTTGTTTTTAGGCTGTTACTAAATTTTGTGCTTTCATACATTGTTTCTCTTCTGGGTGCTTTATGTAGTTTTCCTTTTCTGTTTGAGAATTTGGCTCAATTGCTTTCCTAGTATGTTGCTTCTTTTGAGAGGGCAGAGGGTGGGACAGCTGTGTCTCATAAAGCTTTGCTAACAAGTTCTGTAAATGTCGCAAATGTGGAAACAAGTTTCTGTATATATTTTGTAGGGACTTTTTAAAGGAGTAGATAGTTTTATTTCCAATTTGTGTGTGTGAATGCGTTCTTCGGAAAAATATTTAGTTCAAGGAAATGTGTAACCTAATAGGAACGGTTAATATATTTAAGCTCTTAAACATCAAGTTTTAGACTAATCCTGAAGTAAGGTTTTGATATATTGACAATGTGGTGATTGTGCCTTTTTTTCCCTTTGAAGCTGTTTGTCTTGAACTTTCCCCCAGTAATGATTAAGATTGTATTCCTTCCTCCCGACGATATAAAGAAGAAATTGTGCTTTCCGATTTAGCTGCTGTTCAATCCCTATAGCCATTTCTTTAATAATCTATATGACCAAAGGATATATGGTGCTAATGGAGTTTAGTTTTCCTAGACCTGGGTTTGATCCCTGGGTTGGGAAGATCCCCTGGAGAAGGAAATGGCAATCCACTCCAGTATTCTTGCCTGGAGAATCCCATGGATGGAGAAGCCTAGTAGGTTACAGTCCACCTGGTCGCAAAGAGTCCGACACGACTGAGCGACTTCACCTCACCTCACCTTTCCTAGATTCAGGAATGTAGCCTAGAGTGTTATATTACTGAAATTTTTTTTTTCTTTCTTAACTATATAATTTAACATTCCATATACAAAAGTGGGTAAAGCATCTTTACTGCTTTTTCTTTTAAATGTGAACTTTCCAATTGTTTGTTAAGGTAACTCCCTTTCCACCCTTTGTAATCAGACCTCAGTTTGCACATGTGAAGAGTATAAAAGAAAATGGAATAAAATTTAGAGTTAATGTCATGTCTGTAACTAAGATTCATATTAAATCTTTGTAGGCCAGGAAGATTTGGACAGAGTCATAAGTGGATTCTAACCTTTTGTCAAAGAAACACCAGGCGTGAGGTGGTACAAGGGTAAAAGTTCCTCCCCCTTTGTGCAGAGGAGTTGTTGGTGTAGAGCAGTAGAGCTTTTTTCTGAATTTCCATTAGCTTCCGGAAGGAATCACCCACCCTTTTCAAAGCTGTCTTGGAGAAAGTATTTTTGCATATGAGGAATGAAGTTGATCTTGGACTAGATAGGTAACTTCTAAAGAAAAATAAGGCATCCCTCTCATCTCCAGAAGGTTGAGCAAAGAACAACTTGACTTTTTAGATATTTGGAAAAAAACCTCTTGAGAGATTGTGAAAGATTGTAGGAGGATAAAAACCAACTCACGCCAGTCTTCATTAAAAGTAGCTTGGGTCATTTTGGACTCTTTCTTGTCAACCTGGGTTTTTATAAACAGTGCTGGGAGGGGAAACCCAAAAATCTGACTTTCTTTAGGATAATCGGGAAGAATTGAAAGCCAAATACATTATTTGTCTTTATTTTTATTCAGGACGAATTATACTTACAGAGCTGCATGAGAAAAAGAAACCTCTGTGGGCTAGAAGCACTTTTTTTTTTTTCCTCTGGGAATTTCCTCTCCACTGTTGGAACACATTTAAAGGCGGTTTTGCGTAAATATTTCCTCTTGATTTTTCCTTCATCTGGGGTTAACTTGCCAGTGCGTGCATATTCTTGGATTCAGGAGTTTGGCACTAAGATCATCGTAGATGAGTTATGGGACACACACTTGTGTGCCAGGCAGTACGATAATTGCTTCACATGTATAATTTCACAGTCAGCCTGTAGGAAATACTGTCTCCAGTTTCTAGGTGAGGAAAGAGGCATAAAGCAGCCAGAGTCCTGGGTCCTGGTTAAAGTGACTCAACTGTGGAGTGGCAGAGGTGGGATTCAAACCCTGGTAGAAGGACCCCACTTCCGAAGTAGACCGAGACTAGTTAACTTTAAACAGCAGGAAACTCTTACACTTGAAAAAACGGACAAATCGAGAAAAACTACAAGGACAGGTAGGAATTTAAAAGATTAATCTTTGTACCTTTTCCAGTTACCAAGAAATTTAATAACTGTGTTTGTGAGGGGTGAGGTCGAACTTGAATACAGTGAAAGTAAATACAACCTGAAACTTTTAAGAAAGACTAATAGGCCTAGCGGGGTTTGATTTAGAGAGGCAGGACCATTTCTTAATTTAGTAATAGTTTTAAAAATGTCTGATATTTCAGCAGTATCTGAGATTCTGCCTTACATTTTTCAGGGACTGTTTTTCAAATCTCTTAGCTCCTGGTGACTTTAATTTTATTTGCCTGTAGTTGTAATTTTATTTGCATGTAGTTGGTACATGCTCCTGTTCCATCATCTCTTTTTATCTGGAAATAGTGGTGAAAAATAAGTTTGGTAGTGAAGATGTTTGGTAATGAATATGGTGAAGAGTGGGACGGACAGGGTTAAACCTGGTTGAAGGGAAGTGGAGAGAATGGGGAGAATTTGACTTGAAAACAACTAGTGGAAACCTGTTGGTTCAAATTAAACACTCATCTCCTGTTTCGGCATTTCTGAATTGAAGCAGGCATAAGGGCTCAAATCTGTCTAATTGAAGCCTTCTTGGGGTTTTGTGACTAGTACATTTCAAAATTAAATACTTTATTTCTTAGTCTTTATCTTTAAACTGGAGAAGGAAATGGCAACCCACTCCAGTATTCTTGCCTGGAGAATCCCATGGACAGAGGAGCCTGGTGGGCTACAGTCCACGGAGCCGCCAAGAGGCGGACACAACTGAGTGACTTCACTTTATCTTTAAACAGGTTGTCCTCAGAATTATTATTGTCTTGTTTGTCCGAGTTAGGATGCTTCAGGGTTTTTAGGATTCAGTGGATACTATGCCTAAAAATTAATCTGATGACTAACTCCCGGCATATTTCAAAGCCTGGCCCAGCCACTTGGGAAAGTTTGCTGGAATCTGTTGTTGAACAGCAGGGTTGTTCGCTCTTTAGTTGCTAAGTTGTGTGACTTTGCGACACCGTGGACTATAACCTATTAGGCTTCTCTGTCCATGGGATTCTCCAGGCAAGAATACTGGAGTGGATTGCCATTTCCTTCTCCAGGGGATCTTCCCGACCCAGGGATCGAACCCTGGTCTCCCACATTGGAGGCAGACGGTTTAACCTCTGAGCCACCGGGGAAGCCCACACAGCAGGGTATAGGAGGGTAAATGTACTGAAGGCAATATTCAGCAGCTTCCTTCACCAATGGCTATAGGTTTCAGTTTACTGTAGAATGGAGAATAGAGTTTATATTCTGATAATACGATTTCTATGAGTTTTTAAAATGTAATTACCAGCTGCTTTTAAATATGCTCTAACAAACATTTATTAAAGGGGCTCTAAGATACAGACCAAGGCTTCTTTCATTGATAATGGTATGTTTTCTGGAAATGAGAGCAAAAAAAAGTTCACATGTATAACATTCCCAAAAAGTATTAGCAAAATACAAGTGTTCTTATGCTAACTTTCCCCGCCAAGACAAAGCAAGATTGCTAAACAAAATCCTATCTTGCCTAAAGTTGGGGTTTTCTCTGTGTCAGCCCCTGCCACAGTAAACAGTTTTTCACTATTATTATGAAGAATTTTAGGAACATTGAGGATTGGAAGGACTTTTTAAAAAATTGGAGTGTAATTGCTTTACAGTATGGTGTTAGTTTCTGCTGTACAACAGTGCGAATCAGCTATAAGTAAACATATGTCCCCTCCCTCTGGGACCTCCCTCCCATCTCACCCCTGGGTCGTCACAGAGCACCAAGCTGAGCTTCCTGGCATATGTCCTATAACACCTGCAGAGCCTTATAAAAGCTTTCTCTGTGTGTGAGCATGTAAGTTTATTTGGCCCAGACTGTGGTAGAAGTGAAGACAGAGCCAGGGCCTAAGATATACTTAAGAGTACCAAATCCGTCCTTCAAAGACCTTGCTGATAATCCAAAGTCACTATCATTTAGCAGCAGCCTGTGTTTGCTTTTGCTGTTGTTATTGTTGTTTGGGTGTTTTGGAGCTCTCCATGGCTTGTGGGGATCTTCCGTGACCAGAGAGTGAACCCGGGCCAGCAGCGAAAGCCCTGAATCCTAACCACTCGGGCCACCAGGGAATTCCCAACAGCCTGTATCCTGAAGGATTAAAAAAAAAATGGCCTGGCAGTGCTAAGTTAGTCATTCTTTTTCTCACAAACCTGGTTAATTGAGCCTCCCAGCCCTGTGACATCGACAGCATACTGATGAGATCCAGCCTCTCCGTCGCCTGTCTTCAAATCAGAGAAGAAGAATTGGGTAATGAAAGAAAACTGTCAGATGATTTTTGGCTTTGAAGCCTTCTTCCAAACTTAAGAGTTTATTTTCTGCATCAGGCAGTTCTCCTCAATCACTTTTAAAATCTCCGATACCTGTCTTATATATGTAGCTGTTCTTTCCCTCTACAATTCGACTATAAGTTCCTTGAGAGCTGGGCATAGAATTTATGTTTGTCTCTTCTTTAAATAGACTTAAGAGATGTAAGCCCCATACAGTCCACCCATTTAAAGAGGACATTTCGGTGACTGAGTGTGTTCAGACTAGTACAGCCATCACCACAGTCAATTTTAGAACATTTTCATCACCCCAGGAAGAAACATGCCCATGAGCACTCAGCCCCCATTTCCCTTCAGCTCTCTTAGTTCCTAGTAACCACTTATTGTACGCTCATCTCTGTGGATCGGTCTCCGGGATATTTCATGTAAATGGGGTCATAGCCTGGGTGGTTCTGTGTGACTGGCTTCTTTAACTTAGCGTGTTTACATAGTTCGACCATACTGTATCATATGTCAGGACTCTGTACATTTGATTGCTGAATACTATTCCATTGTACGGATACACTATATGTTATTTGTCCCTTCTTCAGTTCATGGCCATTTGGACTGTTTCTACTTTATATATATTTTTGCTCCTGATAGCAGTGGTTCTTAAAATGTGCTGTATGTTAGAGGCACCACCCGTATTTAAAATACTGATGCCCAGGCTATATGTCTCGTTAAATTAAAATCGCTTTGGGTGGGGCATCAGTATCTTTTTCAAACCTCTGAAGGAATTCCATCATGCAAGTAGACTGAGAACCAGTGTTCTGGAGGAGTTGGCACGGTTCTTGGTACCCGTGAAAAGTATGTCTATAGGGATTTAGAAAATCTGGTTAGGATGTTGCTTAATTCATGAAAGGAAGTGTTTTTATGTTTGATCACTGACCTTCACAGCCTTAAGATTAATAACCTACATCTGAGAACTGTGTTTAAGGTACCTGGTGAATGTTTGAAATTCAGTAAATATAACTTGTGCTCTGTAATCCCTCATGGAGATTTGGGTGATAATTTTAGTAGAATTCCTCTGTTTGGTCAGGAGTGTGGTGACAGATAACCTGCAGTGTAGATTATTTGGGAATCATGTAGAGAAGGCAGTGAGGACCAGCGCGAGGCACTGGGGAAGACGGAGAGCCTGGAAGCTGGGCTGCAGCACTACCTCCCCCCACGAAGCTCCGGGCTCTGCGTTCCTGGGCCTCCTTATCTTCCTCCAGTGAAAACAAAAACTTCAGTCTGGGAACCGCCTGGCAGCCCAGAGGCAAAGGCCCCAAGCTCCCAGCGCAGGGGGCCTGCGGCTAGTCCCTGGTCGGGGAGCCAGATCTCACCTGCCGCCACTAAGACTCTGCGTGCTACAGCTAAAAGATTTCTCTGTTTCAGAACTAAGACCCAGTGTGGCCAAATAAATATTCAAAAAGAAAACTTCAATCTACAAGGCCACTTTTAGCAGCTCAGCTTCTTGATTCTCTGTATATGCTTTGTAAGTCACCTTTATATTCTGACCGCAGTGGCCACCATTTGTACTTACCTGGATGGTTTCTGGTTTACACATTTGGAAACTAGGGCTAACTTCTGAATTGTTTGCGAGTTTGTGTATGTGTGTTGTGTTGTGCATCACACTCGAGGGCTGGTTCAGGACCTTCTGAAACTGTCTCAGCCCTGCCTTGTGACAGCGTGGGAACAGGCCCAGCAGGGAGTGGGTGCTCCAAGCTGGCACTCATTTCTTTCAATATGGGGCTCCTCTTTTGTGGGGCCCAGATCCAGTCTTTCCCAGGCCATCACCCACTGGAGGGGTACATTTAGTCTTCCTTTGAGAGCTGTCTGCTTTTCTAACTCTAGTCATCAGTAGTTTGAAATTCTTTTAATATGTCCCTCCTATTTTTGCTCTAAGATTTAAAAAGCAGTACATTCTTTCATTTATTTTGTGCTGAATGACATACATATGTGTTTAAAGTATTGATACCTTAAAACAGAAGAATTTTGATGTTAACACTTAGGCTATATGCAGTGCAGACTTGTATTTCAGTGAGTGATCCTTCCTATTAAACGCCCTTCCCCTCCTTTGCAGGATGGAGCCAATGTTCAGCGTGGGTAATGCCACTCTACCCCTCGTGTTTGTGTGGAAGGCACTGTTAGCTGTATGGAGGTGGCCTGCTGATAAACAGTCTAGACACTTGCTTCGCTTCAGATTTGACGGCCTTTTGTCTGCTCTGCTTCAGCACAGAACTGCAGTATCACCCGTGCAGGCAGGGCCCAGCCTATCCCCAGGGAATTCTGAGGGATTAGACTGCGGGGAGCAAGGATTGATCCGGTTCTGTGGCCTTCTGGGAACAGAATAGGAGCAGAGGTGTGTCCCAGTGTCGGAGGGTCAGCTTAAGAACATGTGCGTTTTGCTGCTTGGTTTTACAGTCCTAGAGCAAGGGGGCCTTGCTGCTGTGGCTAGAGAGTATTGAAGAACCCGGAATTCTTTTGGCCTAGCCCCTCCAAAATTATTTCACTCATTACAGTCCTGGCAGTGAAAACCACCAAAAGTCAACACTGTCATTTTCTTTCTTGCACTAGGAAAAACTGTCAGGTTTTGAAGACATCATTTTGTTCTTGGGGCTTCTCAGTGAGACGTGATTAAAACGTCCGTTGAGAAACCAGCCCCGGAGGACAAGAGCCGGGGCAGTGAATTTCGTGCTGGCCCGGCTGCTCCTATGTTTTTCCTCCTTTGGTTCCCAAGCGGAGACCAGGCCGAGAGTAAGAACCGAACTGGGGGATCAGGTTCTTTCTTTTCCTGCAGAGACAAAGGTTCACCACGTGCTAGAAACTTCTTTACCAGGCTACATGTTTGGGAGGATCCTTGGGGCAGTGGAGACCCCAGGGTACCTTTCACTTGGAAAAAAGGTTCTGGAAGTAAAGGGGGAGGGGTTTAAAAGATTCCTTGTAATGAACCCAGGAGGGATACAGCTCTTTGGTCCCTTCTGTAACTCTGATTTGCTCCTCAGTGTGCGCCTCGTGCTCGGGCCCCTCGCGTGAGAGAAGGGAAAAGCATTTGGGACGTTCACTGTGCCGTGTTTACGCTCACTGTCTTTAGTTCTGTAAACCACCCTGTTAAGGCAGGTTTGTCGTTGTTGAGAAAATTCTTTGGAGAGGCTAAGAAGCAGTCCAGAGCCTGGGTTAAGAACTAGAAAGCACAAGTATTTCAAGCAGAAGGATTTTATATAAGAAATTAATTATACAGGGGAGCTGAGAAACCAGCCAGCCAGCCTCAGGAAGCCACCTGCCAGTCCTGGGGCTGGAGGGGCAGAGAGAACAGGCGGCATTCGAGGAGCTGGGACCACGAAGAGAGGGGCTCTGCCTCCCGTCCTCAGCCTCTCTCCCTCTCCCAGAGCCTCGGCGGACTGTAGTTGGGAAGGGAGCCTGGGGACGGAGCAGGGGCAGGATGGGCAAGGGATCTGGAAAGTGGTCGGTCAGTCATGTCCTATTCTTTGTGACGCCATGGATTGTAGCCCACCAGGCTCTTCTGTCCGTGGAATTCTCCAGGCAAGAATACTAGAGTGGGTTGCCATTAGGCAAATGACCAGAGCAATCACGTAGCTGGTAAGAACTGGAGCCGGGATGGGAACATTTGCCATCAAAGCCCTTGGACTTCTGTCCAAACCATCTAGTGCTTTGCCTTTGGGGCACTTGTCATACCTGCTTAGGGGCAAGTGGCATGGGCATCCCATAGACCGCAGTGCCTTCTGTGTTCTGACTTCACAGCGCATTTGTGCTGTGTATCCCTTCTGGTGAGTGGAGCGCACCACATGTGACCACAGAGTAACTCAAAAAAATGGAACGTTAGAAACTCCTCTCAAGAGTGCACAGGTGGAGGGTCGTCGGGGAGTTCCCAGACTCACAAGCATCCCACCGTTGCTGTTTCTGTGCCCCTCCCGCCATGAGGTGCCTCCGAGATGCCATGGCGGGATTGATTATATATACAAGTGTATGGTGTTGCTGAAAGACTTGGGCCTCTGGGTCTTGAACTTGGGGGGAGGAGGTTCAGAAAAGAGGGAAAGTATCTAAGAGCAGAGGGAACCTCGCATCTCTTCCTTTGCTCGGGATTAATGAAGCCTTTTCTCCCCGGAGAGGTGTGGGTGGATTGGTCCCCTCTCCTCTGCCCGGTGGGACCCCGGGAAGCCTGCGGCCCACAGGGCGTGGCGCTTGCCCTGTGCTGGGGCTTCCAGAGTTCGCCAGATAAACACATGTTGTGCCTGCAAGCTGCACTGATGGTATGGGTGCTGGCCAAGATGATAATGGAGACTGAGGGGACAGTCTTTCACCCTTCAAGTCACAATGCACTTGAAACGTTGTAAAGAGAACCCCCCTTTAGATGTTTGAAGACATCGGAATATAGGCAACTGACAGTTTCAGGAAGAAGAAAAGGAGAAAAAAATGAACGTTTACTGAACAGCTGTTAGTACTGTACTAGGTCCTGGGGTTCTCTTACCTGGTCTTGATAAATCGGTGTCGCTGGTGGCTGTTAACCCCCGTTTTATAGACAAACCTATTCCAAGAGGTAAGGTGACTTGTCCAAGGCCATGCTACTCTCGCTGGCAGGACAGGGATTTAGAAAGTGTAATCCCTGCGGTCCCTTCTTTCTTTCCTTCCAGTCTCATGATTCCGGGTGTTTTGTTAGATGCTAAAGCATGAGGGGCTGCTTTACAAAGATTCGTTAGTTCTCAGGAAACCTCGGGATATTCCTTGTTCTTTGCAGGGAGGCCCACTGCCTCCTCAGATGGCAGGCTGTTCACACCTCCTTTTCTGAGCTGGAAGGGGTTAGAGAGAATGCAGAAAGTGATGAAAGTTCTAGAAACCAGAGGGACCAAGTATATTTGATTTATTCAATGTCTGTACCAGCTTCTTTAAAACAGAACAGTTTTATTTGAGCCATTGATGGTTACCACTGGTATTTGCCCTTTCTCCAGCCCATGGCTGCAGGGGACTGGTCCTAAAAGCTAAGCTAAATGTTTTTAAAAATTTCAAGGTGACATTAAAAGTCATGCCATCTCTCAGGGTCTTGACTGTCTTTTCTGCCCAGTACTTTTTGAAGTAGTTTGGGAAGATAGTAAAGGAAGTTGTAGAACAGCTGAAGAGGTTGAGCTATTGTGGTGATAGATTGATGGTTTAGAAACAAAGTCTAGAATGGGGAGGGAGGCAAGATTGCCCACTTTCTTATCCTTTTCCTGACCATCAGCTTGAGGGAAAACAGCTTAGTGTCCTCTAAGAAAATACACTTAATCTGCATTTAAATTGAATTATTTGTTATATTATCCAAGTTACAAAATTCCTTAATGCATATTGGAGAATATTTTCGTATCTGTTCTCTCAAAATCAGTTTTATTGTTAACTTGAAGGAGTGTGTTTTTCAGATTCTTTAGGCATAATATTTTTGTTTTTAATCAAGTACACAAAGAATAATTTGAAGTTGATTTTTCTGCAACTAGTAGCTGTGGTCATAAGTGATATTAAATATGAAACCTTTGTTAACAGAAGTAATTCTTTAACCCCAGACACTTTAGATACACAATGAAAATGCTGAAACCTAAGCCTAACTCTAACTTACTCATTCCACAAATATTTATTAGGTGGTAACACACCCTAGGGAACTTTCAGGGCATGAAGTTGTTTTAATCTTCCAAGATAATGTAGCAAATATTTTGTCCTCCTTGAAGGACATTTGCTTCTCAAACTGCCCCTCCTCCTAATTAATCAGGCCCTTTGTTCTTTGTACACCTGGATTTTAGGGCAGGGCATGTTTCAATACTTAATGAGTATAAATTAATCTCTGTCTCTCCTGATTAAGGTATGACCTCCTGTAGGGTAGGGATTGTGTCACAGTCATTTTTGTAACTGGTGGCTGGCACCATGCCCAGTGCTTATTTAATGGTAACTGCTCAGCAAATGTGAGACCGTGTCTGTTACTGCCCTCTCGGAACTTGGTATTTTTAATCTGTGGTAGATGAAAGGACAGAGGAGAAAATGTCGCTTCCAACTGAGATGCTCAGAGAGGACATCCTGGAGGAGGTAGCAGTGTATCTAGTTTGTTTTTTGTTCTTTTTTTAAGCCGGTAAGATTTGTTTTGGTTCAAACTGCAGTTGGAAGCCAGAGGAAGCATGCAGGCATGAACCGGCCTGTGTCCGTGTGTTGGGTCACTAGGGCTAAAAAGGTGAACCGGCTGAAGAGGGCCTTCGGTGCCCAAGTGTGGTGTTTCAAATGTATGAGGCATCTGGAAATCACCAGAGGTTGTGGAAAGGGTAAGACACATGAGCTGGATGTGGACAGGAAGTTTATTCTGGCCTCTGCTGGGGCAGGTTAGGTGCGGAGAGATGCTGATGCCTTGGCATCAACCCAGTACTAAGGATCTGTAATTAATACTCCAGTTTGTGCCTCCTTTGTTAGCCTTTTAAGGAGAAATTTTTTATCCCCCCCATTTTAAAGGAGGGAGCAGAGTTTTCTCTTAACATTAGCTCCATCATGAAACCATTTGTGCTCAAGTTTGCACACCCTGCAGTTCCTGGGTTTTAACAGAAACTCATCGCCAGTGTATCCCTCACTCCACTGATGAAGGGAGAGGAAGGAGTCAGAAGTTGCCGGGTTGCCTTTGGGATGGGTTGTTCTCTTCCCTGGTGACACAGGGGTAGTTTCTCTCTTCCTGCCCTTTCCCACGATCCATTTGCTCTCACCATCTTCATTCAGAGGGAAGAGCATCATCCTTGCCTTCCAGCCCCAGGGATTAGCAGTATTCACCCAAAAATGAAAACACAGACAATATCCTGTCTTTTCTTTTCCATGGGCTTTGCTTCTGCACCCCCCTGAGCTAAGAGAGGTGGGCATCTTGCAACATTGGCAAAGGCAGCTGAAGTTTCTGGGGCTCTCCCACCGCCAGCCAGGTGCTGTGTGCCTTCACATACTAACCTTGCCCCGTGGACTCCTTACTCCGCTCTGTGAGGTACGGAGCCTTATGCCTGACTTGTAGGGAGAGAACCAGGGTCCAGAGAGCTTGAGTGACAGTACAGTGGGACTGCCTCAGCTTCATCATCGTTAGATGTGGGCGAACCCATGTACAGTGTAGAATTAAGTAAGACGGGAACTGGGCATGAGATCTGGCCCACAGTATACGCGTGGCAGCTCTGAGGATCGTTATCATAAGTATACATCTTCATCGGGGATGTTTGGGTGTGTGGGATCTGAGATTTCCTTGGCCCAACTTGAAAAAAAATCCTTCCCTGAAGCCACGCCCCTTGTCATTCTTTGCTGTAAGCCTCTCATTCCCCCGTGGCTTGTCCTGGTCTCACGTCAGGGCTGATTGATGCAGAGACGGAAGAGCAGCCGTGGCAAGGGACACAGAGGGGCATACGCTGCCCTGTCTCCTCTGTGGGGCCCTCTAGCCTGTCCGCTGGATGTCCTGCTTCCATGGACTGATAAGCCGTCTCTGTGAACTCCGTCACAGACACACTCCTTCACTGGTTGTAGGACTTATTCTGGGGTTCTGAGCCTAGAAATGGGGCCATGTCCACAGGCAAGTTGTACAGACAGAAAGAGTTGGAGGGTAGGAGTGCCTAAGTGGAAGGTTAAACCCAGCTGTGGGGCTTCCTGGCGGCTCAGTGGTAAAGAATCCCACTGCAATGCAGGAGGCTCGGGTTTGATCCCTAGATCAGGAAGATCCCCTGGAAGAGGGCGTAGCAACCCATTCCAGTACTCTTGCCTGGAAAATCCCACGGACAGAGGAGCCTGGCAGGCTATAGACCAGAGGGTCACAAAGATTCAGACACAACTTAGCAACTAAACCATAAAACCCAGCTTTGAACTTAGCTGACCCCTGTGGCCTTGCCCTCTTCCCAGCCCCCACCCATCTTTTAGGCTTCAAAGATTAAAATACATCTTTTGTAGTAACTGCTGCCAAGTAACTCTTTAAAAAGGTGAAACGGTCAAGCGAAACAGCTTCCCATGAGACCCACGATGGAGATAACATGGCTGAAAATGTTGACACCGATTGCCCTCCCTCGTTGCTATGTGATGGGTAATCCTTTTCATGATATTTTTTATTGTAAATAAAAGCTTATTTGTGAGACGTAAATAAGTTTGGAGCGCACCATCTACTTTTCATAGAGTGATTAGACCCAGAAGCTCCAAAATTAGATGCTTCTTATGTTCATTGGGCTTCCCTGGTGGCTCAGTGGGTGAAGAAACCGCCTGCCAAGCAGGAGACATGGGTTCGATCCCTGGGTGGGGAAGATCCCCTGGAGGAGAAAATGGAAACCCACTCCAGTATTCTTGCCTGGGAAATCACATCCCATGGACAGGAGCCTGGCGGGCTACAGTCTAAAGGGTCTCAGTCTGACTTGACTGAGCAGCTGAGCCCCGCCCATGTCCATTAGACCAGTGCAGCAGCGGTTGAATGTACTGGGAGCATTACTGCTTCACCCCTGACATGTCCCTGTATTTTTAAGGGGCACTCACATACCTTTTCCCCACATGGAAAACAGTTCTGTGAGGACAGGTGTCTTAGTCTGGATTTTCTCTTACAGCCCAGAGCTCCCTGTACAGTTCGCCCCGGCAGGACGGCTGTGTGTGGCCTCCTTGAAGAGGCCTTGGGTATGCTGAGTAAGGGCCTCTGTTCTGTGACTGATCCTGTAGCACAAACGGGGGATGGATCTTAGAGGTGGGTCTTCAGGCAAGATCACTTAACCTCTCCATGCTTCAGTTTCCTTGCCCCAAAAGGAGATAATAATAATACCACCTTCTTTGCCAGTTGGTTTGAGTACAAGTGAGCTCATGGAGATGAGTGCTTGGAAAGTACCGAACACTTAGAAAGTTACTAGGTTGTGTCACACTTGCCTTTACCTAGCTTTAGAATACTGACACTGTGATCTCTCAAATCCTAATGTGAAGGCTCACTAGGTAACCGATGTCCTTACGTATTTATTTAGCAAGTTAACTGAAAAGATTTACCTTAGAGACTCCTGTACTGATTTTAAGAGAATGAAATGGGACATATATACTAATTATCATTTCCTTTTTAAGAGGCCCACATTACTGCCTGGCAGTTGACAACAGTGGGTTTTGTGCATGTTCAAATGTATACATTGGAAGCAGTTGAAATGGAATTTCCAAACTCAGGACTAATTCATATCCTTGGCTGGAACAGATAGTGTTGCTGGCCAAAATCTTGGCTTTCTTTGTCCACCAGAGCCGATTAAAAATGGAGAGAGAATTTGGAGGAAATGGAAAGGTGGCTTTAATTCTCAGCCAGCAGAGAGGGGCACACAGTAGGCCCATGCCCCAAGAACTGTGCCCTCTCCACGAGGAGGCCAGGGGCTTGTGTAAGATGAGGCCTCGCGGTCGGGAGTCGGTGATGAGGAACAAAGGTGTTGTGACTTGTCAAAAACAGTCCTAGGCTGGCCTCAGTAGCCCAGTAATTGAGTCTGGCAGATCTGTGGCTCTGCCTTCTTTCTGATACGCAGCTGCTAGGGGAAGGGTGTTCTAAGGGTAAACACCAGATGCAGGATGTATTTAGCATATAGAGTCAAAGGAAAATAGGTGCGGAAGTGTAGCTCCTGCAAAGTTAGGGGGAAGGAAAGCAAACTTAGTTACAGACATGCAGAGTTAGGAGCAGTTTAAAAAAACTAGAACCGATCAGGCCTGCTCACTGGTCTCTATCTTCTTTGTTCTCTGGGAAAGGGAAATTAAAAAACTAATTCCTTTTTTTCCCCCCTTTTTCACGGCAACAGTAGTACTATTACCTAAACCCCTCATTTCTACCCATTCTTCTGGATGACCTTTGCAGTAATCTGGTAATCATGTGGCCTCTGGACCATAAATTGCTCGTTAATCTCAAGGTGATTGTGTAGTATTATGAGCTCTGATAGTAAGTAACTCACAGATTTGCATTCTCAGGTCGTTGAAGTAGCTTTTTGCAAACAATGGCTAGCAATATAAATACTACCTAGTGTCCTTTGGAAGGGTTACTGTTGCCATTGTATTCTCAGGAAATAATGTACAGTACAGAGGAGTTTGGTTCATTAGAATTCGCCTGCCAAGAAACGTGGAGGGCCCACCCTGTAGGTGCCAGAGCTGAACTGTCACTTGCCACTGGCCACTTCTGAGCCCTTGAAATGGGACTCGTGTAACTGAGGGGGTGCATTTTTAAATTTTAATGAATTATGATTTTAAATTTAAAACAGAAGTAGGATAAGATATTTTTCTGTTGAATATAACTATTTTGGTGGGACCACATTTTATGTGATCATGTCATTTGATCTTTGTTACATTCATTGAGTGTTTTGTCACTTGTAATAGCTCATTAATAATTTAAATATTTTGGTTACAAAGTAAAATGATGTTTTGATATATTGGGTGAAATGAATAATATTGTTTAAATCAAATTAACTTTTTTTTGGTAAGGCTACTAAAATCATATTGGGCTTCCCTGGTGACTCTGACAGTAAAGAATCCTGCAGTTTAGGAAACCTGGGTTTGATCTTTGGTTGGGAAGATCCCCTGGAGTAGGGAATGGTAACCCACTCCAGTATTCTTGCCTGGAGAATTTCATGGACAGAGGCGCCTCGTGAACTCTAGGCCATGGGGTCACAGAGTCCGATGTGACTGATTAACACTTTCCCTTTTCTCTAAATTGTTTAAATCACACATATGGCTTGCGTTAGATTTATACTGCAAAGTACTGCCTTAGAGCATCTATTATAGGTTGCTGAAATTAGCTTGTTCTAAAGTTCAAAATTAAGTTCCAGGCTTACATTTTTTATTTTATGGAATCAGAGGTGTTTAGGTGAAGGGATCTTTGGACTCACCTAACCCAACCCTGTCCTTCTGCAGATGGAGAAACTGAGGTTCAAAGTTACTGTCGCATGGCACGCCCTGACCGTGGATGGGTGTGGAACTTAATGTGCTTTACCGCCTATTGCTTTGCATCCTGGGCTTTCTTGGCGTTGGAAACATGGTGTGGGCATCAGGGCTGCAAAGAACTTCCACCAGTTCCAGATAGAAGGATTTAAAAAGCAATTATTTTAGGCAATGAAAGAATTTTTGTACTGTCTGCCCCGTGGACAGGATGATCGATTCCATGTTTGACATGTAAATTTTTGTTGGGTAGTATAATGATACATCCATGGGGAGGAGTAATAAGGTACAAGTAATTCTCACACTTTGTGCAAGCACTTAGTTTGGAAAACTCCGTACACCTGGCTTTCATATTTTCTAAGGAGTTCTTTTCCCAAAACCAGAGATTTTAAACCAGACCCACAGCTTTCGTCTTTGAGAAGACCGAGAGCTTGACTTCATGTGTTTGTTATTTAGGTAGCTAGCCTGAGATCATCCGGTAAAAGTTTAGGCCTGTTTTATGGCATTGTTCGCTTATTGGTAAAACTGACTTAAGAAGCCACCAACAACTAAAATGAACACCCTTAGAGAAAACCAGAACTTTTTGTCTATTTTGGGGAACCGAGGAGGAAAGGGAGGCATGATGAGTCACTAAATGGTGATTTAATTTATAGGTCTGTCCATCAGGTTTTGAGAGGGCTCCTTCTGCCACAGACACAGTTGATAAGTCAGATGACCTTTGATATTTAACCTTTCTGAACCTATTTCTTCATCTCGCTAATCTTCACACAGAGTAGTGTGAGGATTAATTGACACAGTCATGCAAGTGAAAGTGGTTTGTGCTCTAAAAGCATTACAAATGGAAGAGCTGCAGTCTCGCAGGGCTTCCTTTCTCCAAGAAGATGTGGAACCATTTCTGGGGTCACCCTTGGCCTTGGTGACCCGTGGATGAGTCAGTCAAGTTTGGGATGTGCATTCGGTGGTCCCGTGGCCTTGACCCCATGATCTGGGACTTCTCAGGCTTCCATGTTAATTTAAAGCACTTCTTGCTCTTGGTAGCGGAGATGGTCTGCGTGAAGTCAGGATTAGAACTGGAAGCCCTTTAGTCCTACTGTGTTGAATATGGGCAGAGTCTTTAGGTACCACCGAGGATTTAGAGATTAGGAGCAGGGAAAGGAAAGTTCTCTGCAGAAAAATGCAAGTCACACTTTGGTCACATGACAGGGTTCTGTAGGCCAGGGTTCTATTTGGTTGCAGGATCAAATGCCACACAACAGTTGTGTACACTTCTGTTTTCAAAGTAATTCCTAGCATTTCAGAAATTTAAGGACTAGAAATTGCAATTGGAAAGTCTAGTTTGAAATCTAATCTTTGTGAGTTGGCCAGATGACCCTTCCTGGGTTCAGCTCAGTCAGATGAGACCTAGCATCAGCTACCCATTTAGTGTCTCTGGGCTTTGGGATACTCATGTACAAACTTGGCGTTTGGTCTGTGTTCCACAAGCTCACTGTCGGCTCTTCTTAGTTACTTGTGTGTTCAGTGTAATTGAATAGCCAGCCCACATGTTTCTGAGAGACACTTCCCTAGAATGCCTTTTCCTGGCCTTCAAAGAGCTAGTAGACATAGTCAGCCTGGTTGGACTTGCTTTCTCTTTTATAGCTTACACTCCATTTAAAGTTATTATAAAATATTGATGATACTGCTTGTGCTGTACACCGCATCTTTGTGGCTTTTTATACCACTAGTAGTTTGTACCCTTACTCCTCTTTCCCCTATCTTGCCCCTCCCTTCCAACCCTCTTTTCACTGGAAACCATTAGTTTGTTCTCTCTATCTGTGTTTTGTTATATTCGGTTGTATGTTATATTTTTTAGAGTCCATACAGAGGTGGAAACAGAATTTGTCTTCCTCTACTTGACTTACTTCACCAAGCATAATACCTTCCGGGTCCATCCATGTTGCTGCAAATGGCAGAATTTTCTCGATTTTTGGCTGAGGGGTATTCCCTTGTGTATATTGACAGTGTCTCTTCTGTGTCCATTCATCTCATGGACAGGTCGGTTGTTTTCAAATCTTGGCTGTTGTAAACAATGCTGTGGTGGACACTGGGGTGCATCTCTTTCTTCTCAGATCATTTCAAGTGGCTTTTGTTTTCTTCAGATGTATACCCAGCTATGGAGCTGCTGGACCGTATGGTAGTGCCTTTTTATTTGACTCGGTTTTTCCTTGGGGATCCGCCTTGTCTGGTAGAAGGGCTGAGGCTGCCGGCTTTGCTTGCCTCACCTGGTGGGACCGCCTCACCTCTCCCTGTGTGTACTCTGGCCTTTATGTTTCTTGCCCCTGCAGGCTGTTTTACCAGCTCCAAAGGCACCAACCAAGGTTACCTTGGCTGGACAGAGACTGGTGATTAAAGAAATGTTTGCTGGACAACTATGTACAGTATATTCTCTTTAATTTTATTGTCTTATCTTTAAAAATACTGAGAGGGCTGATTTTGAACTGAGTCTGAAATTAATATAGGAGACCTTATATCAATAATTACTGTGTATTTATTGGGTGAGCACCATGTGCCAATGTGCTGCAAGGTGTGAAGGACACATGACTGGGGAAGAGTGGGGAAAATGGGCATTTCTCATTGTATAATAAAATGTATATACTCCTTGACCAGCAGTCCTGAGTATCTGTCCCATAGGTAATCCTCACACATTGTTGAAATGACTTATGTACAAAGATAGCCACGGTAGCATCATTTGCCCTAGCAAAAGATTCAGTTCAGTTCAGTTCAGTCGCTCAGTCGTGTCCGACTCTTTGCGACCCCATGAATCGCAGCATGCCAGGCCTCCCTATCCATCACCATCTCCCGGAGTTCACTCAGACTCACATCCATCGAGTCCCAGCCATCTCATCCTCTGTCGTCCCCTTCTCCTCTGCCCCCAATCCCTCCCAGCAGCAGAGTCTTTTCCAATGAGTCAACTCTTCGCATGAGGTGGCCAAAGTACTGGAGTTTCAGCTTTAGCATCATTCCTTCCAAAGAAATCCCAGGGTTGATCTCCTTGCAGTCCAAGGGACTCTCAAGAGTCTTCTCCAACACCACAGTTCAAACGCATCAATTCTTCGGCGCTCAGCTTTCTTCACAGTCCAACTTTCACATCCATACATGACCACAGGAAAAACCATAGCCTTGACTAGACGGACCTTAGTCGGCAAAGTAATGTCTCTGCTTTTGACTATACTATCTAGGTTGTTCATAACTTTTCTTCCAAGGAGTAAGCANGAGTCCGTGATGCCATCCAGCCATCTCATCCTCGGTCATCCCCTTCTCCTCCTGCCCCCAATCCCTCCCAGCATCAGAGTCTTTTCCAATGAGTCAACTCTTCGCATGAGGTGGCCAAAGTACTGGAGTTTCAGCTTTAGCATCATTCCTTCCAAAGAAATCCCAGGACTGATCTCCTTCAGAATGGACTGGTTGGATCTCCTTGCAGTCCAAGGGACTCTCAAGAGTCTTCTCCAACAACACAGTTCAAAAGCATCAATTCTTCGGCGCTCAGCTTTCTTCACAGTCCAACTTTCACATCCATACATGACCACAGGAAAAACCATAGCCTTGACTAGGCGGACCTTAGTCGGCAAAGTAATGTCTCTGCTTTTGAATATACTATCCAGGTTGGTCATAACTTTTCTTCCAAGGTTAACATCTCATTATTTAAAACTTTTAATTTTCTGTGGGCTTAGAAAGTAAAAACATCTATCTGCTGCTAATGGACGCTCTTTTGGGCCAAAAGCTAGGAGATTTTCAATCTGTTTTAAGGGAAGTTGGTTAATGTCCTCTGCCATCCAGTCTCCTCTTTTACTTTTATGGGAATTTGTGCTGAGGGAAATCTTTGTGAACATTTTCTAACTCAGGATGTGTATATTGCCTGAGAAACTTAAAACAAGTCTCATGTAAAACTTACTTTCACGGAATTAAATTTGTTTCATTGTAAATTCTGGTGACATTAATGCCAGTTCATTTTTGCAAAGATATATCAATCCTCTATGGATTCAGGGAGAAGAAAGATGAGACAGAACACTTTTGAAGACTTTAGCCAGTCCCTTGAGGCATGCTGAGGGCTCACTGGAGATCTTAGATTTAGACTAATAGCATTTAGCAGAATTCTGTGACTTTCTTCTCTGGGCCTGTGTGTGAAAGAGTGGAGAGAGAAAGTCAACCAGGGTGTGGCTTTACCATGTGAGCAGATCCCTGTGAGAGCAGGAGGAGTTTTCACTCAGGGAGGGAATGGTTCTGACAGTTGAACACGGAATTTACACTGGTGAAGGAGGTGAGGCCAGACAAGAGGAGGCTGACAGAAAGTGAGAAGTTGGAGGATCAGCGGTTATCAGGTCTCATTGAGGTTGCTGGAGTTGGGGTACCAGAAGTGGGAAACTGACAGGATGGTGGTGGTTGGAGATGAATGTGGGGAAATTTCAATTAAGAACTGGTATGTGTTCTTGGAGTTAGGGTGGAGGACAGGGACTGAGACGTGGGGGATAAGAAAGCTCATCTGTGTGGACACTGAATTCACCTAGAATCATGGCCACCATAGTGATGGAGTGTGACAGGGTGCCAGGAAACCATTTCTTCCTCGACTTTGGGGGAGTGGATGGTACAGTCTGATTTTGTATGATTCAGAACTCAAGAGCTTTTATGGAAGAGAAGAGGAAGGACAGTGGGCCAGATGTGGTAAAGAGAAGCATTAGGACCTCCACCCTACCTCTAAGCCCTATGGTTTGAGAATGCGGGAGAAAATAGATACCACTTGCAAGGGCTGGAGTGTAGTGTCCTCAGGGAACAACCAAGGTAGAAAGACAGAGGGAGCATTCAGACAGGAAGGGGGTCTTCCTGATGGCTGCCTGTGAGTCCCAGAGAGCACAGGAAAAGGGCATCAGACACTGAGAAGGAGGGGAGATAGAAGGTCAAGAAAAAAGTATGAAAGAGGCTGTTTGGGTATAAAAATTGGAGGAATGAGAGGTGACCTGGGCATCTCATTGTGTCTGTTGTCAGTAGGAGTAAAAGGTATAATGAAATGAGTCCTGATAGTCCCAAGGCTTTAAGTATAGGGGGTGGGTTGGGAGGCAGGTAGTGTGGATATTAGAGCATCTGGGGTTCTGGGTCTCCAGACAGATTCCTGCTTGAGGGGTCTTACACCAAACAGAGAGGGCTCCCGTTTAACCCCAGCTAGACAAGTGCGTGCATGCTAAGTCACTTCATTTGTGTCTGACTCTGTGACCCCGTGGACGGTAGTCCTCCAGGGCCTCTGTCCACGGGATTCTCCAGGCAAGACTATCAGTGTGGGTTGCCATGCTCTCCTCCAGGAGATCCTCCTGACCCAGGGATCAAAGCTGTGTCCCTTAGGTCTCCTGCATTCACAGGCGGATTCTTTACCACTAAACTAGAGGAGGGACTATCTTAATTCTAAGCAGTCAGCTCATCCTTACCCCTGCCTTGGGAAGGGTAAAGAGCTGCAGGGGAATATGAATGCTATTCTGCTTTATTCAGCTTTGTGAATCACTTATTTCACACATAACATCCCTTTGGCTATGACATATTTCTGCTAATCACTTTGTGCCTGATAAAGAGCCCTCATTCTTTTCTTTTTTCTTTCCTTTCCACTTACCCATTTGCACTACTTATGTCTACACGGATGAGGCTGTAATGGGTGCTAGTCTATAGAACTCTACTCAGATACTGTCAGCAAGAAGGCATTTGGCTTAAAACCAGGGATCACTTTTGCTAACCTCAAGGGCATCAGTTCTGTCTTTTGGGCAATCCAAAAATATTCCATAGTACAAACCAAAAGAAACTAAACAACTAAATGTATGAACTGACCTTTAGGTAATCTATTTTGAGAAAATTAATTTGTGTTTAATTCATTGTAAGCACTGGATTTAAAATTCAAAATGAACTCCTTGATAAGTCCTGACTGTCTACCTGTGGACATATGGTAGTGTCTTAATTCTCACAGGAAGAGATCCAAGAGAGATTATCAAAAGGACCTAATTTTAATTCTAATTCTTCTTTCTAGAATCCTGCTACCTTTACAAGGATATCACACGGAAATGACATTTCATGAAACATTTGAGTTGTTTTAACATTTCTCTACTAAAGGTCTACTTTGTATATAAGGGGACTTCTCATAAATTAATCATAGATTTCAAAACAAAGGAAGGGAACAAATATGTATATATAGTTTGATTAGAGAAGGAAACTAATTTTTCTTGTGGAAAATTACAGCATATGGTAGCAGTTTCAACGATGGACTGAAGCAGGGGAAGATGGCACTAATGAAATCATGATTTTAAAGGTACCCCTTCCCTCCTTAAAAAGAAATCTCTCCTACAGATCCATTAGATGATATGTAAATAGTAAACACAACACAAGCTGATTTTCTGGCATTTTTTTTCCAACTTTGTATTGACACTGCCTTATATCTGCAATAGTCTTGATCATAGTTTAGTCCCTGCAAAATTCTGGAAGTCCTGAAATAGGAAAGTTAAATCAGATCCCTGCCAGGCAGTAAACATTTAGAAAGCAGGACAAGACCTTTTATGTCTCATACGCTGACGTTGGGAAAATGATCTCACCCTTTGGGGCGTGCTAGATGCTAAAGCCACAGTGAAGTGATATTTAAATGAATGTAAATGTGTTCAATGTATATTTGTTGAATAAATTAAACTATGGTCAGTGTATTATTTAGTATTGTATCAGTTCAGTTCAGTTCAGTTGCTCAGTCGTGTCCGACTCTTTGCGACCCCATGAGTCACAGCACACCAGGCCTCCCTATCCATCACCATCTCCCGGAGTTCAATCAGACTCACGTCCATCGAGTCCGTGATGCCATCCAGCCATCTCATCCTCGGTCGTCCCCTTCTCCTTCTCCTCCTGCCCCCAATCCCTCCCAGCATCAGAGTCTTTTCCAATGAGTCAACTCTTTGCATGAGGTGGCCAAAGTATTGGAGTTTCAGCTTCAGCATCAGTCCTTCCAATGAACACCCAGGACTGATCTCCTTTAGGATGGACTGGTTGGATCTCCTTGCAGTCCAAGGGACTCTCAAAAGTCTTCTCCAACACCACAGTTCAAAAGCATCAATTCTTTGGTGCTCAGCTTTCTTCATAGTCCAACTCTCCCATCCATACATGACTACAGGAAAAGCCATAGCCTTGACTAGACGAACTTTTGTTGGCAAAGTAATGTCTCTGCTTTTTAATATGCTGTCTAGGTTGGTCATAACTTTCCTTCCAAGGAGCAAGCATCTTTTAATTTCATGGCTGCAGTCACCATCCACAGGAATTTTGGAGCCCAAAAAAAGAAAGTCTTTCACTGTTTGCACTATTTCCCCATCTATTTGCCATGAGGTGATGGGACCAGATGCCATGATCTTAGTTTTCTGAATGTTGAGCTTTAAGGCAACTTGAATTTAAGCCAATATGAATTTACCAAGTGATTTGTAAATACACCTTGAATTTGAAAAGATGTATTTGTAAATTCACCTTGTTGTGAAGCCAAGCTACAAATTTGTAGGAATATACCCACTGCAGTCAGTCTTAAAAGAATTTCTCTAGTATTCACATGCTAATGGAGTCCCAACTCCACTATGATCAGCAGATTTTTACTGGATCATCATGCCCTGTGCTTATACTATTCTTTGAGAATTGTACTATTATTATAACTATACTGTTACACTATACAATATGATACTATTACAGTATATATGCATGTGTGGTTGCTAAGTCACTTTAGTCGTGTCTAATTCTTTGTGACCCCATGGACTGTAGCCTGCCAGGCTCTTCTGTCCATGGGATTCTCCAGATAAGAATACTGGAGTAGATTGCCATGCCCTTCTCCAGGGGATCTTCCTGACCTAGAGATCAAACCCTGAATCTCTTGTGGCTCCTGCATTGTGGCAGATTCTTCATCATTGAGCCACCAGGGGAAGCCAATTACATTATATATAGAGAGATAGATAGATAGACAGATATGGATAGATATAGATATATACACACCATATATGTATATATATAACATTTCCTTCTCCAAGGGATCTTCCCAACCCAGGGATCAAACCCGGGTCTCCCACATCATAGACAGACGCTTTACCGTCTGAGCCACCAGGGAAGTCAGTATCTTCCTAAGGACACAAAAAACTGATGCCAGTAGTTGGCTTGGGAAAAGATAACTGGGAGATTACTTTTGTAGCTTTTAAATGTATCCTGTATACAGATGCCATCTATTAAAAAAGATATTGTCATGCCCTGAAGGAGTTTGCAATTTAGTTGGGCCATTGTAACAAAGCCCAGATAAGATATACAGAGAAAGTACTGGTGGTGAATATTAGCTTTATGGGAAGGTTGATTTAAATGCTAAGCTGTGCTTGTGCAGTTGACTGGATTTGCCTAGTTGTCAGGACAGGTGGGTCTGAGCATCTGTGAGCTGGCTTCCAGCCTTAGCATCCCACCGGGCAGAGGGCACGGGGGTGAAGCAGTGTGCAGCCTTTGTCCTGTGGTGGTGGGAAGTGCCCACAGGCTGGACATCAGATCTGGATTGGGGTTCTAGCTCTGCCGCTTGCCAACTTGCGCTTTGGGGCCGGGATGCTGGAGACCCAGAGCCTGATTGTGCTCATCCATAGATGAAGATAAACCACCTCCCTCATGCTGTGCGGCTGCCACTCCTGCAAACCACCGTGCTTTGCAAACACCAGCGGAGGTAGAAGCTGCGAGGAATCTGCTGACTGGCAAGCTGGGACCAGAGGTGCAAATTTAAAAATTATAGCGAAGCAAAAATGTATCTTTTCCTCCCCTCTGCCAAATAACTGGGCAGGAGTCATAAAATCAGATGTTAAATTAGAAAAGTAGACCATAGTAGGTTTGGAATCCTTGACCTTTGATCTCGAGACAGTCATTTCACCCTTTAGGCCAGTTTCCCTGTTTGAAAATGAAAGGGGCTATGTGCGTTCTCTGGGCCTCTCCAGTCACCACATTCCGTGACAGTGTGGCATTAGCACTAATTCCCATCTCATCTGAGATGAGTCATACTGACTGAAAAGTCCACATGCAAGGAGGAAGTCTCTGAGAATTTTCCTTGTGCTGGAGAATCTGAGCTTCTGGGGAGAAACTGGGGGTGTGGGCGGGATTGCTGCCACGAAGAGGGGAGACCAGAAAGGCAGGCTGAGTGGAGATGGGTTGTCTTCTCCACCTCCAAAACCTCCTTTGATTTCCAGTATTCATACAGACTAGATGTTTGGGAAACCCCAGCTTACCCCTTGCTTAAGTGGGTGGGATGTCCATGCGCTGTGGCGGTGAGCTTTGTGGCTCCTCTGCGAGCTCTCTGCAGTTGGGGGACGCTTCCTCTGTGCTGTCTTGGCCCCTCCGTGCTTTTCTCCCCATGTCTCTAAACTGAGATCAGAGACTGTCCTCTGTTGACCTCTGTGTCCCCAGCACCTAGCATATTCCAGGTCCCTGAGAGGTGAGCTGTGTGTTTGTATTCGATGGGTTGCTGGATTAATGATCCATTTATGGACACTAATCGTATTAATCTTGACTACCACCTTTATTATAATTATCACCATTCTGGTAAAGTGACATTTCAGCCATCAGTAGCTTATTATTTTGAGAAATATTTCATACTCAATAAAGTTAACACTAAAAAATAAACAGACCTCCCCCCACCCTTTGTAATGTTGTTTCAACAGGATGTACAAAAAAAAGCTAACTATTTTAGACAGTCTCTGTACATTCCAATATATGCGCATCTAAGATTCATCACTGTCACCTCCACAGGCACGCACGTCTTGAGCTGGCCGCAAGTAACAGCAGGCCTGAATCCCTGGCCCAGTTCTTACCTTTTAGAGCTAACTGTAAGCAGTTAAACCTGAAAAGGAGCTTTTAAGATTAAAATAGATAATTTGTTTACAAATGCAGGATCCAAAGAAGGTGAAGGATCTTTAAGAGGGTTTAGAAGTGGCAAGAGTAGCTGAGAGTTCCAGGGGTTCGAGCATGCGGGGGCACTGCCTCGGTTAATGTCAGCGTGTATGTTGAGTGAAATTAAGAGTGTTAGAGCCAGTGGTCCTGCAGGTTCTGTTGGTAAGAAAGGGTATGTGTGTTTTCCTATAGAATCATTCTAGTAGTGATAACAGACCTATTCACAAAGTTACTTTCATGTGTGGAGTGCAGCATCCAGAGCTGAATACCTTCACGGCTTGTTCAAAAATGGAGGTGAAAAAAAGTGGGTCCTGAAATTTGCTTATTAAACGAAGCCACTCAACATAGTGACTTACCCTTGCATAAGCCATTTGAGGCCCAACAGCTGCTGCTGCTGTCACTTCAGTCGTGTCTGACTCTGTGCGACCCCACAGACGGCAGCCCACCAGGCTCCCCCATCCCTGGGAGTCTCCAGGCAAGAACACTGGAGTGGGTTGCCATGTCCTTCTCCAGTGCATGAAAGTGAAAAGTGAAAGTGAAGTCACTCAGTCATGTCCCACTCTTCGCGACCCCATGGACTGCAGCCTACCAGGCTTCTCCGTCCATGGGATTCTCCAGGCAGGAGTACTGGAGTGGGTTGCCGTTGCCTTCTACGGAGGCCCAACAGCAGCGTCCTGCAAAAATACCATAAATGAGCAGAAGTTAACTCTGCTGGCATCCAGGTGTGAAACTTCCCATGGAAAAATCAGATTCACTTTTGCAATCAGTAGCAGTGGGATCACCTGTTGTTTTGGAAATTAACTGTCCTTTCTGGCTTGTTTTTGGCCAAAAACATATATGCCTCTTAGGAAAATAAACAGTCCAAATTCTTACTCTATTCACTTTCAGGCTTTGCTTTATCTTTGCATCATGCTTTGCAGTGTACAGACAAGTGTAATAAATGAGAGTTCCAGTAAACTGGCTGGATCATGTTTCTTAGATTGAGTCACTGCTGAGAAACTTGTGAGCAGGAAGCAGCACATGAAAATGTACACAGTAATAAGCTGGACTGTGAGGAAATGGGACCATTTTCTAGCTGAAAGACACAAGGGTAGGAGGATGTGTCTGCAACCCAGAGAATAGCAAATTTGTGATCTAGGATTTTAAGTCATTGAATAATTCATGTTTTGGTGTGTTTGAGATTTTTTTTTTTTAATGCTGTTAAAAACTGCTAGTTACTGAAGACTGGGGAAATAATCCTTAATAAGTTTACTCTAGAAGGAAAACTTGGATTGGTGGTAACTATTATTACCTATTAGGGGTCTCTGCTGACATATAAACTGGTTGCAAGGCCAGTTGTTTTTCAAAATAGTGCTGTAGTTACACAGAAATTAACCCAGTGACATTTACACTTGACCTCGGTGTCTGTAGGCCTCTTCCACCTGTGACATTCTGTGATTCTGTATAAATGTTTTTACCTTGTTTTTAACCACCTGCTTCACAATTATTGTAGCAATATGTTCAGAAATTAGCAAATCAGATCAGTAGAATCAAGAGTACCTGAATGTGGGCAGACTGTAAAGAATAACCAGTCGTCTGCCTTCTCTCGAATTGAGAGAGAACTACTGACCTTGTCTTGTGTATCTTCTTGTAATGACGCAGGAGAGAAGTAAGTAGATAAATATCATGAAATAGAATAGTCACCAGTGAGATGTATCTCGCACACACACCTGCTTGGTGTTACTTTACCTTCGTGGTAAGGAGCCACACTGCAGGGTAGAGCCTTGTACACCAAGGAGGTCGTTTACGCTGTCTAATCAGTTCTTCAGGGTTTCAGCGCACCCTCGCTTGCTTTTGCACCTTCCTACAGCTGTTGATTTGACCTGTGTTCTTAAGGGGCGGTAGGATGTGATTCATGTTCCATCCAGTTTTGCCCGAAAATATTTGTGCAGCTTCTATGGAAAAAAATATTAAACCAGATTTGGCTTTTAGGTTAATAATATAACTATCTGGGTATGATATAGACTGAAATGTCTGAAAGAAAAGTATTACTGGGTGTTATTTAGACTCTGAATGCTAGTTGTTAGTATTTGTCAATATCAGGAGAATAAACTTTAAAAGATTTACTGTTTTTTTAGTGGAATTACATGATTTTAAGAAGGAATCACCTGGGATGTTGTCTTAACACTTACACCGTGCGACTGGAAGCGAGGATCAGTTTTTATTGTTTACAGAATTATCCTTGCAATTTTTAAAAAACATTTTATTAGAGAAACTTACGTTTAGAAGGAAACACCGCTGCCCCCCCCCCCCCCCCCCCCCCCCCCCCCCCCCCCCCCCCCCCCCCCCCCCNTGCTTCCAGGCTGGTACTGATACAAGCCTAAAACTTAACTCTCATAATCTCATCTCTCAATGGTCACACTCTTTTTTTTTTTTTGTATTTATTTATTTTTTTTCACGAACTCCCAGACATGAACCCCCCCCCCCCCCCCCCCCCCCCAATCACCTTCCCTTCATCCTCTGGACAAAACAGAGGATGGGAGAGGGGAGAGAGGGAAACGGTTGGGGGTACTGGTTTCATTTATACATGTGAATGTATGTGATAGAAACCATTTCATTTTAGATACTTTTCTAAAGCCTTAGCTAACTGAATTGCTTTAATTTAGGAGTTCATAATACCTTTGCTTTATCTTTTCTGATTTGGGGGGAAATCATCTGAGCATGATAAAATGCTAGTTTATTCAGAGCACTAAAATTAGCTTGCAAAAGATATTATTCTGGGATTCATGTTCAAGGGCTTTCTTCTTTGTTTATCCTGGAACAAAGATGTTTGTTTTAAAGTGGTCCAAGTTAATAGTCCAACTTCAGATTTCCCATAAAACGAGTAACAGATTACCCAGATGGCAAATGATGATATATATACATTTTCCAGTTATGACTATTTCCACTGGGCCAGATGGACAGTTCAATGTGAACTGTCAAACATTTTTTAGTATTAATAATTGTCTTATTTTGTCAAAGCCAAGCTAGCAACATAACTCGGGGGTTACAAAAGAACAACAGTGTGGCACGTGAAGGCTTACACCCAGTGCCACACTGCCCTCAGGAACACTTGGAAGCTTAAGGAGATGCCTGTTGAAAAGCCATACATTCCTCCTTCCTCCCCAGACCTTTCTTCTCTGCCCTGTTGCAGGGCAGCTATGCTTCCTCAGTGCCTCAGGGTGAAGTGTGCAAGAGCAGTTTCATTCTTCCTTGGCCATTTTCCTTCCACCCTGTCCATCGTCATGCTCTTGTTACAGGAACCATCCCAACTATTTCCCCTTAGATAGTTTGAGAGCTTTGTAGAGAGATGGGTCCTCTGTGGAGTAAGTCACATGCCCAGTCACAGGGCTCCTTCAAGACAGCTTACTACAGTCCTGGGGCTGCGGGACTCCCTGCCAGTGAGACGTGTGTGGACAAACTTCTGCTGTTCTCAAATATTTGAATATTTCAAACAGTAACAAATGCCCACAGATTTTTTTCTTCTGAAACTCAGGTGAAAATCTGAGTAACACATGTATATCAAGGCTATGACAAGCAACCCTTTGTTGCTGCATTCTGAATTTGATCAGAACACTTGTTTTAGGAATTCAAAGTGGTTAAAACTCAGCTTTTATTTTCAAGCAGATGTTTTCTTTTAGAGAGCTCTCATGGCAAGAATACACATATAAACTTAAAAATACAGAGCAAAACCTCTGAGAACACTTTGAAACCTGTTTTGTTGTGTGATAATCTCTATGAAGGCTGCCCAGCCTGCACTGAGCAATTTGATGTTGTCACTGGACATTTTGTGTTTTGTTTCCGGTTTGTTGATAAAGGATCTGTCAAGGTGCCCTTGCCTAATTATGTTATGGGGAGTTTTAAAACACTGAATTGGTTTGGTGCTGTGCATTGAAGGGCAGTCATATCAAACTGAGTAGCAATTGAGAGGGTGTTACTTGGGTACATAAAAGTGTGTGTTGTTTAATTTACAACACCCATTGCACATGCCCAGTGGTCGATTTCCAACCTTCTTTGAGAAGGAACCAAGTAGCTTCAAGACCGAGTGGTGTTTCAAGGCTCCCACTCTGATTAGGTCTGCAACTTCACTCTTTTCCTTTGGCCTGGAGTTTGGTGTCACTTATAGCAAGCAGGACCCATCCCCATTGGGAGGCGTATCAGTACTCACATATACTTTACATTTATCGAGAAAGTTCCTCCACGTTTCATTTGATCCACCAAAATCTGTATTATAGGAGTAGGATGGAATAATTTATAGCTTAACTATCTGATCCCACTCAAGACATCTCATCTGATGAGGAGAGCAGCGAAAGGGAAAGAAGAGTTATATCAACTCTTGGTGTGATTGCCACTGATAGTTTTAGAATAAATTAGAAGTTTTCCTCCTGCCCATAGTTCTGGGTTCTAGGGATACTTTGGACTCATCATATTTGTGAAGTGTTTCCAAAATAAATTCTTCAGTGCTCTTTCTTTTGTGGGAAAGCCAAAACTGGGTACTGGTTTTTATCCTGGGACCTCTTAACAAGAAGCCGCAGGCTGCGGAAGGTGAGGGAGGGGTGTGGTCCGTGGCCCCCAGGTGCAGAGACAAGTATTGGGATTCCTCTGTTGTGAATCTTCTGGAGAGTTCAATGCGCTTTCCATGTTCCGTTCTTGAGAAGGGTAGGAAACTACAGAGCTCAATTGAAACTGTATGAGTACACATTTAATTTTTAGTACGAGCCTTTAGTAGGAGTGAACATGCCAACCATCTCCTTACTTAGCACCTTGTTAGTTCCAGTTTGGAGAATGGCCCAGACAGGATACTCAGCTATATTTAGATTTCCCCAAGAAGATATGGCCCAACCTAATTAGAATTTTAGTGTAGGTTTCTGTATACCTTGGGCCTTTCTCTTTCACGTGACCTTTGTGTAGACATGTCCATTGAAGGCAAAACAGTTTTTAAAATGGAAATTATTCTCATGTTTTAGTGGGGAGTCTCCTGAGAAAAGTCACATATGACTGAATGCTCCACGATTTCTATTTTGTTGCTTGTGGCCAGGAACATAATCCAGGTGAAAAGAAAGAGTTAGTGGCTCAGTCGTGTCCAACTCTTTGCAACCCCATGGACTGTAGCCCACCAAGCTCTTCTGTCCATGGGATTCTCCAAGCAACACTGGAGTGGCTTGCCATTTCCTCCTGCAGGGGATCTTCCCAACTCAGGGATCGAATCCATGTTTCTAACATGTCCTGCATTGGCAGGTGGGTTCTTTACCACTAAAGCGCCACGTGGGAAGCCCCCAACATCTCTCTGTTCTGGCACTTTGCAGGAGTATCCAAGCCTCAGTATACTTACCTGTAAAATAGGGATACATGTTTTCTTCATGTGGTTTTGAGACTTGGTGTGTATATATCTGAAGTACTTAAAACAATGCTTGGCACATATAGAAAGATCTTAATAGATATTGCCTTAAAAAACAGGTATACCCCAGCCAGTTCTCAAAAGCTACAGATACTGCTTTAACTATACCTGCTGCTGTGTCAGAGAAGACAGTGGCACCCCACTCCAGTACTCTTGCCTGGAAAATCCCATGGACAGAGGAGCCTGGTAGGCTAGCGACTTTACTTTCACCTTTCACTTTCATGCACTGGAGAAGGAAATGGCAACCCACTCCAGTGTTCTTGCCTGGAGAATCCCAGGGACGGGGGAGCCTGGTGGGCTGCCATCTATGGGGTCGCATAGAGTCAGGCACGACTGAAGCAACTTAGCAGCAGCAGCTGCTGTGTGTGCTTTGTACTCTTTAAGTTATACTGTTTAAAGCTAGGATAACATCTCATGGGTGGGATTTCATAGCTTTTAAGGTTCAAACACCAACTTTCAGTCAAGACTAGAGATGGCCTCTACTCTCCAGCTAGCTGGGCTGCCTCTAGGTTGGGTGATCTGTGCTTGTACTCGGTTGGGTGAAATAGCCTGACTGCTCAGCTAAGGAACTACCATGTTGTTCCTGTCCTTTGGAGGCTGAAGATTAATAGAGCTGTAAATGCATTGGGCACCCCAGTGCTGCCAGCCGTTGTCTGAACTGCAGTACAAAGCTCGATGTTTGCACACTGAGTCTACTGGCCTTCAGCCCCAATTCCCTTTCTCTGTCTTGATTTTTCCAACCTCCATCTCATTGTTTTCAATGTAAATGATCTATTAAATAGAAATATTTAAATTCCCCATTCAGAATTTAACAAAAACTTAAATTTTAAATCAGAAAAAAATTGTTTTTGACATTTATAGTTAGAAAATGTGGCCTTATAGTTAGAAAATGTGGCCACGGTACCTAAGCCTAGGCTTGTTATATAAATCAGAATAACCAATCCCTCATTGTAAGATTCTCCCCTTATGTTAGAATGCACCACCTTCCACTGTTCCCTGGAGCCATTTTTTTTGGCTATTTATCAGGAGTGAGCCTAGTGGGCACTACCCCTTTTGCAGTTCTGACAGCCTCTTGCTTTACCACACATCACAAGATTAACAGTCCCTAGGACTTGACCTTACCAATGTGGTCCTACCTCAGGAGCTAAAGATCAAGAGGAAATTGTTTTTAATAAGTAACCACGGAGACAAATGTAGCAAGAAATGCTAAGCAAAAGATAATCCACTGTAGGCAAAGACCAAAAGAAAAGTGGTTTCTCACAACTGCAGACAGTCTACCTTGCAGTTTTTTCCCCCTCTGTAAACTGGCATTTGCTAAGCAAGTTTAGGAGGAAATTCCACATATTCAGTCATGTTCTTCAAACTCCATTTCTCATGATAAACCATTGGCTCAGGGTGCTTGCTCTAATTTTTCTGTTCCATTAAACAAGTGTGGGGTTTCTTTTGATTCAAGAACATTAATGTGCAACATCTGTTAACTTTGCTTTTAGTGACCTCTACCATCACCCAATTCATTAATAATCCAAGTAACTAATAAATGATAAGAATGGATAGCTGTGTTTGAAGGCGAGAAAAATGAATAGATGCAGACACTAGATACAATTACTGTGCCCTTCCAGAACACTGGATTTATGTTCCCATTCAGATTTTATTTGTAATCTCCCTACCCACTATTATCAGCAGTGGTATAAATTGTTTTATCTACTATTTTAAAACCGTTTTAACCATGGTCTCTCTCCATCCTTTTTTGTTTTAAACATAGGACATGGATTTGATTGACATACTTTGGAGGCAAGATATAGATCTCGGGGTAAGTCGAGAGGTATTTGACTTCAGTCAACGACAGAAGGAGCATGAGCTGGAAAAACAGAAAAAACTTGAAAAGGAAAGACAAGAACAACTCCAAAAGGAGCAAGAGAAAGCCTTTTTTGCTCAGTTACAACTAGATGAAGAGACCGGCGAATTCCTCCCCATTCAGCCAGCACAGCACACACCATCAGAAGCCAGTGGGTCTGCCAACTACGAGACCGGCGAATTCCTCCCCATTCAGTCAGCACAGCACACACCATCAGAAGCCAGTGGGTCTGCCAACTACTCCCAGGTACAGGGCACACTCAGTTCTTGGGCAGGTATGGGACAGGACCCAAAGAACATGGACCCAGGGGTTAATCTGAGTTCCAGCTTTGCCTTTTACTTCAAGGCCCTATTAAAAGTCAACCTCCCAACTTCAGCCCCCTGATGAGTTCAATGCTTGACTTACCTCACCTCAGAGTATAATAATTAGGACATATATATTACAGGGAGGAGCTCTTTATAAGCTAGAAAAAACATTGTATGGATCAAGCAGCTGCAACAGTACTGACAGTAGCAGAACTGTTGTAGGGATTACTCATGGTACTGGGACAAGTACTGTTTTAATATTGATTAATCAACACAAGTTATATGAATTACCATTATCCTACTTTACAGATGAGCAACTGTAGCTCAAAGAGGTTAAATAACTTGCCCAGAAACTGGGCAATAAATTGAGGGGGCCACGATTTGAAACCCGAGTTTGCTTTGATTCTGTGCTCTTTACTAAATTGACTTCTGAAGAGATTATTTGATTAACTAGATTGTAAACATTTTATGAACACTGAACAATTTTTTTCTTCTTCTGTGTCTTTCCCTTTTGTGCAGGTAGCCCACATTCCCAAAGCAGATGATTTGTACTTCGATGACTGCATGCAGCTTTTGGCAGAGACATTCTTGTTTGTAGATGACAATGAGGTATTAACATCTGGTTAACAGCAGGTCTCCACAGCTGTATCTAACACACCCTGTATCGGTCCCTTTGGTTGCAGTGGTCCCCAGCCTTTATGGCACCAGGGACCAGTTTTGTGG
>SJYX01023399.1:487390-547759 GCA_006410675.1 Oreotragus oreotragus | reverse complement strand
CCAAGAGAATGCAGTGGTCACAGCAAACACCCTCTTCCACCAACACAAGAGAAGACTCTACACATGGACGTCACCAGATGGTCAATACCAAAATCAGACTGATTATATTCTTCGCAGTCAAAGATGGAGAAGCTCTATATAGTCAGCAAAAACAAGACTAGGAACTGACTGTGGCTCAGATCATGAACTCCTTATTGCCAAATTCAGATTTAAATTGAAGAAATAGGGAAAACCATTAGGCCATTCAGGTATGACCTAAATCAAATCCCTTACCATTTTACAGTGGAAGTAACAAATAGATTCAAGGGATTATATCTGATAGACAGAGTGCCTGAAGAACTATGGACGGAGGTTCGTGATATTGTATATGAGGCTGCGATCAATACCTTCCCCAAGAAAAAGAAATGTAAAAAAAGAAAAATGGTTGTTTGAGGAGGCCTTACAAATAGCTGAGAAAAGAAGAGAAGCTAAAGGCACAGGAGAAAAGGAAAGATACACCCATTTGAATGCAGATTTCCAAACAACTGCAAAGCGAGATAAGACAGCTTTGCTCAGTGATCAGTGCAAAGAAATAGAGGAAAAAATTGAATGAGAATGACTAGAGATCTCTTCAAGAAAATGAGAGATACCAATGGAACATTTCATGCAAAGATGGGAACAATAAAGACAATAGTCTTATTTTCTCAAAATATAAAAAAGGTGGAAATATAAAGTTGAAGTCTTAAAATGTTATACAGTTTCCTAGGCCATGATTTATGTCATGCCTGATGCAAAAAAATCTTCCATGGCAACACCCACAATAAGCACACACTTTTTTGAATAGGAGGATAAATATGACTGGAGAAACCAACTGAAAGAGAAGCAGAAAGTGGTGGGCCTGCCTGATATCTCAGATGGTAAAGAATCTGCCTGCAATGCAGAAGACCCGGGTTGGGAGGATTCTCCTGGAGACGGGAATGGCTACCCACTCCAGCATTCTTGCTTGGAGAATTCCATGGACAGAGGAGCTTGACGGACTAGAGTCCATGGGGTCTCTAAGAGTGGGACATGACTGAGAGACTAACACTTTCTTCAGAAAGTGATATACAACATGACTCTTACTATAATCCAGATTTAATACAGTACTATACTTGTTTAGTAAACAAGTACTATACTATAGTATACAAGTACTATACTATACTTGTTTAGTAAAATGTATACTCTATTGCAAACTGTGTGTCTATATCTGGAATGTATAGTATTCTACTGAATTTGTTAGATTAACCCATTTCATGGGGGAAAATATTTGTTTATAAATAATACATTAGCTTATATTATCCAGAAGCTTTATCCACAAAGGAAAACAAGTAAAGCACCAACTATTTTGTGGGTCCCCACTTTGTGGGACATAGATTAGGGTTTCGAAACAGGTTAGATTCTGAAAATTTGTTTCTAAATTTCTGTGTTCATAAATTCAAAGTAACACTTTGTATACAATTGGTCGTAGTTTAGTCACTAAGTCGTGTCCGACCCCATGAACTGNCACCAACTATTTTGTGGGTCCCCACTTTGTGGGACATAGATTAGGGTTTCGAAACAGGTTAGATTCTGAAAATGTGTTTCTAAATTTCTGTGTTCATAAATTCAAAGTAACACTTTGTATACAATTGGTCGTAGTTTAGTCACTAAGTCGTGTCCGACCCCATGAACTGTAGTCTGCCAGGCTCCTCTGTCTATGGGATTCTCCAGGCAAGAATACTGGAGAGGGTTGCCATTTTCTTCTCCAAGGGATCTTCCCAACCCGGGAACTGAACCTGCGTCTCCCGCATTGGAGGCAGATTCCTTACTGACTGAGCCACAAGGTTATTGCTGCTTTTCAACTCTGTAAAGAGTATATTTTAACTTTCTTCTTTTTGTCACAAGCTTAAAACAAGATGCTATTCTGAATATGTTATAGGCTGTTGATTCAGATGAATAAGACTAAAAGAACTTTACACAATTTGTAAAACCATCTGTAGGTGGCCACCAAGCTGAAGTATGTTTCCTTGACCCACACCTTTCTACTAGCCAATAAATACATTATTGACTGAAAGTTTGTAGCTGAGAAGATTTTATTATACACAGAAACTGGAAAATTTATCATGTCTAGTTTAGTACATGAATAACCTGGTAAGTAGGTTAGAATTTTGAACCAAAATTTTACAGATATTACAATAAAATCTACATTCAAAAACTGGATATTATAATTAAAAATACTATAGGAATTGAGAGAAATAGAAGTTAATTGTGATTTGGGTTAATTTGGCAAACCTCTCCAAAAAAGAATGGATAGGATTTGAAAGAGGAAAGAGAATAAAGAACAATAATTACATGGCTTGAGGAAGAGCATAAATAAAAATATAGAGAAAAGCATTGTTATTACAAGTGAGGAGAATATGAAATAAGGGAAGTCACTGGAATTTTGGGCTCCTCCTGAGTTCTAGTGAAATTTAGGGTGGGGAAGTGAGGCAAGTCTGCTCACGAAGCTACGTGGTGAAAGGGACTTAGATATAATATGAAACATAGCAAAATAATATAAGAAAACAAGTCATTTAGNAAGAGACAGAGGGAAGTCACTGGAATTTTGGGCTCCTCCTGAGTTCTAGTGAAATTTAGGGTGGGGAAGTGAGGCAAGTCTGCTCACGAAGCTACGTGGTGAAAGGGACTTAGATATAATATGAAACATAGCAAAATAATATAAGAAAACAAGTCATTTAGAAAAGTTAGTGTGACACTGATAAGTAACCATTATCAGCAGAGCCAACGTCCAAAGGTAGATCCCAAACACACAAAATGCACCCTCTTTTAATATTACTAAGGCAGATCACACATTTAAACAGGAAGTATGGTATAAACCAAATACAGATGAATTCCTCTTCCTTTACATCATGTAGCTCTTCTACATAGGAGAATATAAGCAATTCTGACTATTTCTTGCAAAACAAATTTTTACTAAAATTGGTATCCAAATATGATATTATATCAGAATGTCACATAAGAGATTTTGGAGAGCAGAAGTCTCAGTAAGGAATGTTAACAAACAAGATGAAGGCTTACAGATTTTACTGTACCTCAAAACAAAGGTATTTAAAAGAAGTATATGTGAAGTATCATCATGTGATATCAATTATTATTTGAAATATCACATTATTATTTGAAAATCAGCCTGTAAATATTAAGAAAGATTTCATAAAGGGCAATAAAGTCACATCATCTGACTTCAGATCATGGTTCTAATGAACTACAAACTGCATAACCTTAGTACTCTTGCCTGGAGAATCCTGTGGACGGAGGAGCCTAGTAGGCTGCAGTCCATGGGGTCGCTAAGAGTCGGGCACAACTGAGCAACTTCACTTTCACTTTTCACTTTCAATCATTGGAGAAGGCAATGGCAACCCACTCCAGTGTTCTTGCCTGGAGAATCCCAGGGATGGGGGAGCTATGGGGTCGCACAGAGTCGGACACGACTGAAGCGACTTAGCAGCAGCAGCAGCAGCAGTCAAGTTAACCCCTCTACTCATCATTTCCTTTTTTTTCTTTTTTAATGTGAAGAACTGAGGACATAAAACAAGATAAGACAGGACTTGATATTTATTATCAGTTCTCCTCCTCACCATGGAGCAATGTTTAATTTGGCCTTTCATACTGGTAATTTGCTGGAAATAAATATGCTTTAAGACTATAAAAGAACAAATGGCAGCTCATGGCTTATACTTTCCATTCTAATGATTCTTTTTAATTAACAATTTATAGAAATCAAACATCTTATAGTTCTCCTATATTAAAAGGAAACCATGTATGTTATTTTCATCATTACATGACTTCAGAATATGTCTGTAAGAAATATATTATAGCCATGATCCTCTGTTGCAGCTAATCTTCTGTGAAAGTTACTATTAAAATGATGATTAAAAAAAATTAGTTTTCAGGGGAAACTACCACAAGTACTGTCTTTGTATTGGTTAAAAGAATGGAGACTCTTTTTTTTTTTCCCAAAAAGTACCTTCAAATGTTGATGAAAAGCTTTCCCTTTCATGTACACTTGTATCCAAAGGATTAAGAAATCTGAGCAAGGCATTGTTTTTGGAACTGAATACATTTTGTTTAATTAGCAGTGGAATTTTCATTTCAATAGTCACTTGAATAACACACATACAACATAAGCATAAATAGATCTGCCAAAATTTAATTGCTCACTGTGCAATGTTTTTAGATAGACTTGAAAACAACAGAAGGCATAAAATCAGTTCAAATTCCATACCAAAGTATCAATAGAAATTTTTTTCAAATTTTATAGGAAGAATAAGTCTTCTTCCCTAAGTTTGAGGAAGAGATCCTAAAACTGAGATTTTAGGATCTTGTCAAAAGATTTGGAGGAGGAAAAGGATACTGTGACTGTAGTACAGGGAAAGAAGTAAGAAAATAGCAAATTTTTATTAATTTTCCTGTTGCAGACATATTTTTATTTCTCACACTTCAGCTTATCTTAGAAAATCCTATATATTAGACAAGGCAGGAAAATATTTTCTTATTTTAAATTGTGAAACTATGTATTTACTGAGAAGCAAATCTAGCTGGTAGGAACTGCTTACAGAGTATTCCTTGTGTCAGATAATAGATTTATGAATTATCTGAAACATTTTATAGAAACTAAATGTGATAAAAGTACTTCATACAGACTGCTNATCTTAGAAAATCCTATATATTAGACAAGGCAGGAAAATATTTTCTTATTTTAAATTGTGAAACTATGTATTTACTGAGAAGCAAATCTAGCTGGTAGGAACTGCTTACAGAGTATTCCTTGTGTCAGATAATAGATTTATGAATTATCTGAAACATTTTATAGAAACTAAATGTGATAAAAGTACTTCATACAGACTGCTGCTGCTGCAGCTAAGTTGCTTCAGTCGTGTCCAACTCTGTGCGACCCCATAGATGGCAGCCCACCAGGCGCCGCCATCCCTGGGATTCTCCAGGCAAGAACACTGGAGTGGGTTCCCATTTCCTTCTCCAATGCATGAAAGTGAAAAGTGAAAGTGAAGTCACTCAGTCGTGTCCCACTCTTGGCGACCCCATGGCAGCCTACCAGGGTCCTCCGTCCATGGATTTTCTAGGCAAGAGTACTGGCGTGGGGTGCCATTGCCTTCTCCGTCATACAGACTACTAATGTTTAAAGGTTTTATAAAACACACTTATAGCATGGGTTATTTTACCTTTAAAATGATCTCATGATTTAATATATCCAGCTTCTTTGAAGAGAAAGAAAAGAAGAAGGAAAGGAAAGAGGTGGACCTCTGTTTTCTGGCTTAATACAAATATGAACTAAGTTGGAAGTTCCTGAATCCAGATGTGGAAGTGAAAACGGAAACCTTTTCAAACACTTTACTCAACTGCAATAGCAAGTTTAACAGCTTACACAGCACTTTTACTACATGATCACACTTAATACTCCCAACAGCCTAAGAGGATAAATATTGTTTTCCCTTCACAGGAAAGGGCTCTGTCAAAGGCCATGCATTTTATAGGTGGTAGAGCAAGGGCACAAGCTGAGGAATTTTCAGATTATTTTCCCTCTCATCATCACGGCGACTCTATGATCCTTTTTTTTCTTTTTTAACTGAAAGCGTAAAGGGGGTCTTCCTATCATAGATAAAGCTCAATCACAACCATAATACCAAGTCCCAAACTGTGTGTACATATTTGTGTGTGTGTGTGTGTGTATGCTGGCATACTATTATGTCAGGTATCACAAAATCTTGTATTCATGCGCACTAGAAGCCAGGCATATGTACTGTGGACAGCTTGAAAAGCTAAAAGAAAATCTGAATACAAACAGAAATGAACTGAAGAGATTTCTTTCTCCATCAGAAATTAAGTGATGATAGTCTAATACTCAAATATGTTTGCATTTGATCATTTACATGCCTTAAAACACAACCCCAGATGTACCATCAACTGGGGATTCGAAACAGAATCCTTACAATTTATGGGGCACTTTTCATATGGTTGCCATTTTGCTCTATACTACACATCATTATATCATTTAGTCCTATCAACCATCAGCCCTGATAGGAATAATGACCTGTGTTTTCAATATAAGAAAAGCTCAGCATTTCTTGCACTAAGTCACACAGCTAGTTAATGCAGAACCAGTACTGAAACTGAAGCTACCCAGCTCCAAAGCCGGTGTTCTTAGACTCTCTTTTAAGTTGTCTTCCATTTTATTCACCCATCAAAACTTAATTTTAAGAGCACATATGAATGTCCTCTCTGCTCAAACAAAACTGTTTTTCCCAAATAAGTGGAAATTCCCTTGAAAGAAAGTCAGATTAAAAAATATTAACGCATATGTATAGAATCTAGAAAGATGGTACTGATGAACTTATTTGTAGTGCAGCATTGAAAATGCAGATGTAGAGAACAGACTTATGGCCAGGGTAGGGGACAGGAAGGAGAGTGTGAGATGAATGGAGAAGGTAGCATGAAAGCATATACACTACCATACGTAAAATAGATAGCCACTGGGAATTTATTGTATGACTCAGGGAACTCAAACTGGGGCTCTATGACAACCTAGAAGGATGGGAGATAGGAGAGAGGCTCAAGAGGGAGGAGACATAACCACACCTATGATTAATTCATCTTGATATATGGCAGAAATCAAATCAATATTGTAAAGAAACCATCAACCGACTAAAATTAAATATAATTTAAAAATTCATTCTCAGAATTCCTCTTCTACAAAAATCACTATAGTAAATTTTCCCTTTCCTTCTCTATGTATTTTCCTCACCTCTGTATTTTTAATTATTTTTCAAGCGGTAGTCTCTTCTGTTAAAAATATTGACAAAAAAGAGAGTTTAAGATTTATGTGAGTTAAAGGTAGTATAGAGAAAACCTAACATGAAGTAGTAATAACTTGAACCTGAGATTTTCCTTCCAGAATGCACAGAAGTGAGAGAGTTGGGTCACGTTTTAGATAGGCTGATGGCAAATACTTTTCATGAAGTTATTATGGCACAACTAAATCTTAATAATCTTGTATACTGAGGAGGGAATTTGAGACAGAAATATGTACATACTCAGCAATGCCAACTAGGCTATACAATGTTTACTCAAAGTGATTTGCATTGCAAGCATCCAAGTTACTCAGTGTATCTGGGGTCATAGTGGCACCTTAGAGACAAGAGTTAAGATCCCTCAGTCAGAAAACCAGAAAAGACAGAATATTTGAACGGAGGGAAAACTTACAGTGTTAAAATGCTTCTTAGTATGCAACAAAGTAAAATTAATTTACAAGAAACTAGATGAAACTGAAGCAAAGGCGGTGGTATGGGGAATGAGGGCAGGCAGCAAAGCCAACATTTCTTGTGAACAAAGGGTATAGAAATTGAAGCTGACTATAGTAACAATCATTTCTAACTTAGGACATAAATTATAGCAAGATTATAGTCTTAACGTGCAATGTTGACTCTTTTGTTTTGGAAATTAAAAAAAAAACTGATTTATTACAGTTTTCTAAATCAGACCCACCCACAATGTTACTCTTCATATATGTTTAAGTGAACCAATTGCAAATATTCACATAGCAATTATTAAAACTAACTCCAATCAGGCTGGGAAGGGCAACTTGATTGTCTAACAGTATACTGGAATAAGGCTGACTGTATTTTAATAGAGGGAGAATGAATAGTCACTGAACTGAGCTTTGTGCAGTAGGTCACACCATTTCTAAAGAGTGAAGATAATACCATTAAGAGAAATAATCTCACCAATTACTTATTAGCAATAGTATATAATTTTAGGGCTTCTCCAGTGGCTCAGCAGTAAAGGATCTGCCTGCAAGGCAGGAGTTGTGTATTCAGTCCGTAGGTTGGAAGATTTCCTGGAGATGGAAATGGTACCCATCTCCAGTAGTCTGGCCTGGAAAATTCCATAGACAAAGGAGCCTGGTGGGCTACAGCCTATGGGGTCACAAAAGAGTCGGATATAACTTAGCAGCTAAATAACAATAATATCATAATTTATAACTCCCGATAAATATAAAATAAAAGAGGAAAATATCAAAGAAGCTGAGAACACACTATAAAGTGTTCAGATAAGACTAAAAGTGATCAACTAATATTTGCCAAGAATACTCAATGGGATCTGCTCTACACATCTGTGTCTCTTTTGCTGTCTTGCATACAGGGTCCTCATTACCATCTTTAACTTTTGTTGAAATACAATAAGTAGTTACAGCAGTTAATGATTATGGTTACTTATTTAATAAAAGTTTATGAACATAATGATTGCATGAGAAAGATTCGTACTGAATTAAATATTCCTGTGAACACAGTCATTAAATTCTAACAGGTATTGCTATGGCTTCAAAAAGATATAGGTTTTGAGATTCATCAAAGCAATTTGGTTTATCTACAGCACAATATTTAGCCTTGACACTCATGAAATTGTGGGGAGCTGTCTTTATCGTGTATAACGCTAGCAGCATACCTACCTTCTATCTGTCTATGCCAGTAGGACTCCTCTGTCCCTAGTGTGACAATGAAAATTATATCCCAATATTGCCAAATGTCCCTGGGAAATAAAATCACCCCGATGGAGAATCTGACATACAACTTCCATCCATTCATTTGTCAACTAATTTAAAAATGATATTGAATGTTTACACCATATCTGGCACTATTCTAGCACTAGGAACACAGCAATGAATGAAACAGAAAAGCCTCTACCTTAACAAAGCTTCTATTATGGAAGAATAAATATAGAATAAATAAAGTAATATATAATATAAGGTAAGGAAGTGAGAGATGATATGAAGAAAATAAAATTGGTATGCAGATTATATTAACAATGTCTTTTATTTTCTGCATTCTAATATCTTCACATCTGAGAATTTCTGACCCTGGAGTGATTGTCCTTTCTAGGGCTAGCCAGTTCCTAGCGGTATAAACAGCTTGCTGGAAAGTGTGTTTTTAAATGCAACCTACACAGTGAGAGCCTCACCCTCAAGTCCTTTCTCTATGGGTTCTCACCCTGGACCATTATCCACCTGCCCTAATCAGCTCAGGGCCAGGTGCCGGGCAGTTATGCACAGCCCTTGTACCCCAGAGATGCTGAAATTATGCAAAGCAGGCAATCCTAAACCTGCTTACCCTGTCTCTCCTGTTCCTTCCTGAGAAAACCACAGTAAAGGCGTTTGCCCACAGTGACCCCAACCTGTTCCCTTGGTTTCCTGACCAACCCTGGTGCCTCTCCGTGTGCCAGCCCACCCATTTCATGGCATGCCCTCTCAAGGGAACTATGAGTGATAAACTATCTTTTCACTGCTAATTGTCTCCTGATCTGTTGGCCTCTCTGTTACCTCAATACACCATATTTTAGGAAAAGATTAAAGATCAGCAGGGTTCTGTGTTAGATGAGGTGGTCAGGAAAGGAGTCTGTGAAGGAGTGACATTTGGAAAACCAGAACAGGATGAATGAACCGCGCTAGTACTGGAAACAGTAGAAACCGGAGGCAAAGGTCTTGAGGTAGAGGCACATGCGCGGCTAAGGAAAAGCGAGGCCCGTGAGACTGGGGCGCAGTGTGAGGGACAGAAGGGGAACTGGCGGGGTAGCCAAGGGCCAGATCGTATAGGACTCTGTGGGCCTCTGTAAGGTTTCTAACTTTGAGTAGGATAAGAAGCAAATGTAGAGCTACTAGCTGGGAACTGCATAATTAGACTTACATTTTAAAAAGATTCCATGTGACTTCTCTGGTGGTCCAGTGGCTAAGACTGCACTGCCCAGTTTCGATCTCTGGTCAGGGAACAGAATCCCACATGTCACAACTAAGATTTGGCCCAGCCAAATAAATAAATAAATATTAAAAAGAAAAAGATTTCTGCTGATGCTGTTTAGAGAACAAACTGTAGTGGGGGAAAGAGAGAAAGCGAGGAGACCAATTAGGAGGTCAGGAATTGTGAAATAGGGGACTAGCTATTGAGGGGGACACATTTTGAATGTAGAATCAAGAGACTCAATAGAATTTGCAGTGAACTGGATTTTCTATGTGCGAGAAAGTTAAAGTTTTGATCTTAGGGATCTAGTGATGACATTTGCTGATATAAGGAACACTAGAAATAGAGCAAATGAAAATCAGCAACTTAGTTTGGGGTATTAAGTTCAACATCTAAATATGGATGCTAAATAAATAATAAGCATCTGTGTATATATATAACTGGTATCCCAAGAAATAGTAAGGGCTAGTGATATAAATTTTGGATTCATTTATATCACTATATAAATGAATGAGTATATAGATAGTATTTAAAGCCACTGAGATGGATGAGATCAACTCACAATAGTATATTCTGCTTATAGGCCCAGAACAAGAAATGAAAGCATGTATTACAATGAGTTTAGACTTGGAAACTATGATGTAGAAAATGTTTCAAACATCATAAGGAATAAAGAAAAGAAAGTCCAATAAGATTTTAGGGCTTCCCTCATAGCTCAGTTGGTAAAGAATCCACCTGCAATGCAAGAGACCCCAGTTTGATTTCTGGGTCAGGAAGACCTGCTGGACAAAATCCCTGGAGAATGAATAGGCTATGCACTCCAGTATTCTTGGACTTCCCTTGTGGCTCAGTTGGTAAAGAACCTGCCTGCAGTGTGGGAGACCTGAGATTGATCCCTGGGTTGGGAAGATCACCTGGAGAAGGGAAAGGCTACCCAGTCCAGTATTTTTGGCCTGGAGAATTCCATGGACTATATAGTCCATGGGATCCCAAAGAGTCAGACGCCACTGAGTGACTTTCACTTACACTTTCTTTCTTTCATAGATAATTAGCAATGGTAAAAGTTTTTAGAAGCCTTTACTTCAATCTTCTGTAGACTTATTGGTAGATTTATTGGTAGCTGTCAATTTATTTATCTCCTTGTTGAAGTATAGATTTATTGAAGGGGGAGGATAGGAAATAGGATAGTGATTTTTTTTTCTCCTTCTATTACATATTTATAGCTTTCACACCATCACTTGAAGGCTTATTTATTTGTTTATTTCAAATTCTTAACCTGGCTTATTGTTCTTCCCTCCCTCCTTTTCCCTTTTAAAATTTCTCCCATTTGGCAGAGTGTTAGGCAGCAGTACTCATGATGATAAAGCATAGAGCAATAGCAATTCCAACTGGTCTTTGTGGATTCACATGATAATGCGTCAGTGATGAACCCTGACTGCTTTTCTTAAAAATGCACTGCTAGCATCAACACCAATGAGTCCTTTGGAGCCATTACCATTTGCCTGTGTCTTTGCTAGACTGAGGCAAATATCCAGAGAGTACAGTATGCTAAGTTCAGGTTATATCTGCATCCCTTTCTTGACCTATTCTTCTAGCTCTTGATAAAGTCTCAATATAAAAATTAGAAAAATATTCAACACACAAATATGAAATACTTTTTCTAATTAGTATTTTGTATATATGTGTATGTGATTTTTGGTAAAAGTTTTTAGAAGCCTTTACTTCAATCTTCTGTAGACTTATTGGTAGATTTATTGGTAGCTGTCAATTTATTTATCTCCTTGTTGAAGTATAGATTTATTGAAGGGGGAGGATAGGAAATAGGATAGTGATTTTTTTTTCTCCTTCTATTACATATTTATAGCTTTCACACCATCACTTGAAGGCTTATTTATTTGTTTATTTCAAATTCTTAACCTGGCTTATTGTTCTTCCCTTCCTCCTTTTCCCTTTTAAAATTTCTCCCATTTGGCAGAGTGTTAGGCAGCAGTACTCATGATGATAAAGCATAGAGCAATAGCAATTCCAACTGGTCTTTGTGGATTCACATGATAATGCGTCAGTGATGAACCCTGACTGCTTTTCTTAAAAATGCACTGCTAGCATCAACACCAATGAGTCCTTTGGAGCCATTACCATTTGCCTGTGTCTTTGCTAGACTGAGGCAAATATCCAGAGAGTACAGTATGCTAAGTTCAGGTTATATCTGCATCCCTTTCTTGACCTATTCTTCTAGCTCTTGATAAAGTCTCAATATAAAAATTAGAAAAATATTCAACACACAAATATGAAATACTTTTTCTAATCAGTATTTTGTATATATGTGTATGTGATTTTCTTTTCATGTATCTACTACCTACCTCATTACTTAGCTACCTTTCCATATATCTAATGTCAATAATAATGANTATCCAGAGAGTACAGTATGCTAAGTTCAGGTTATATCTGCATCCCTTTCTTGACCTATTCTTCTAGCTCTTGATAAAGTCTCAATATAAAAATTAGAAAAATATTCAACACACAAATATGAAATACTTTTTCTAATTAGTATTTTTTATATATGTGTATGTGATTTTTTTTTCATGTATCTACTATCTACCTCATTACTTAGCTACCTTTCCATATATCTAATGTCAATAATAATGAAAAGATTATATATAGATGTCTATTTTTAGAGATAAAGTTTTTGAAGGCCTTGGACATAAGTAGAAAAATGAGAGGGACTTCTTTTATATAATGAAATTTTCTACAGGGCTAATAACTGACAGTAACAACAAGAGTGGGGACATGCTAAGTTGAGGAATTATATTTACCAAAAATACATCAGGCGATGAGCAAATTATGTATAAAATGAATAGAAAGCCAGAGCCACAGAAGGAAATCTGGAAGATTAAAGCAAATGGACAACCCAAGACACAAAGTAAGTAGCTACGTGAAGTAAAATAGTTTTGGGACTTCCCTGGTGGTCCAGTGGTTAAGACTCTGCCCTTCCACTTTAGGAGGCACAGATTTGATCCTTGGTGGGGAACTAAGATCCCCAACCAAACAACAACACCAAAAACCTTGATGACCAAGGAACATTCAAAAGCTCTGAATACATACCTTTGGTCTTTTTCCATGTGTGAGAGAAATAAAATTTGTTTTTCAAAAAGGAGAGAAATAGTTTTATAATGGAGAGTACTTAGAAAAAAGCTTAAATTCATACATACCACTGAACAGATAAAACTAATATTCAAGAGAATAAATATTCAATTTTACTCACATATGTACTCATATATAACACCTCATCTCACAAGCTAGTGAATGCCAAAGAATGCTCAAGCACAATTCCACTCATCTCACAAGCTAGTTAGTTGGAGAAGGCAATGGCACCCCACTCCAGTACTCTTGCCTGGAAAATCCCGTGGACGGAGGAGCCTGGTAGGCTGCAGTCCATGGGGTCGCTAAGAGTTGGACACGACTGAGCGAGTTCACTTTGACTTTTCACTTTCATGCACTGGAGAAGGAAATGGCAACCCACTCCAATATTCTTGCCTAGAGAATCCCAGGGATGGGGGAGCCTGGTGGGCTGCCGTCTATGGGGCCACACAGAGTTGGACACGACTGAAGCGACTTAGCAGCAGCAGCAGCGTAGGTGTTTAGACACCTATGCACTCATCATACTGCACCAACAGTTTGCTGTTGTTCAGTTGCTGTTTGCTGTGGTTGTTATTCAGTTGCACCAGCAGGGTGAGACATACAAATACCTGTTAAAGGGGCCCTCTTAGCACTTTGCTAGGCACAGCAGCATATCAATGTGAATATGGATGAAATATCTCCAAGTAACTTTCTTCTTAGAATCCTCTTGATTAAGTCAAGGACTCTTGAGTAGATTCTTTCCTTTGTCATATATCTTCTTGATCCATTGTTGTCAAGGAAAGTTGAGACATATTTGAGCTTGAGATGAAGATGCTTAGTTTACAGATGAGCTGATTTGGTGTAGTTGAGGTGAAAATCTTTTCCATCGCCAAAGGTCTTTGCTCCAGCAGAGATGTTTTCTCTATTTGGCTGCTAAGACTTAGTGAGTGGTAAAATCTTGGTAAATCCTGGTAAAATCTTACCAAATCAGCTAGGGTGCCTTTTGGTTTTGTTAAGTCGTTAACAATCCACTGAATTTTCAGTTGTCAGTTGTTAACCAATTCACTGAATTTTCAGCCTGTTTAAACATAAATGCAAGTACAAGTAAACCAATCTGCAGACACTCTCAATAATGTATGTAGCCTACTCATTTACTCTCCTTGATAACTGAACCGTAAATGTAGGTTAATTATTAGCCCAATACCACTAATATGTTTTATGTTTGCTCGTTGTAATTGTTGTACCATCATTCTTATTGATTGCTCTTGTTATGGTAACAAGAACCATTACAATTAGTACTGTCCTAGGTGACCCATAACAACTACTCTCTATAGGTACAAGCCGAGTTTGAATGCATGTGGGGAAGGTCAAAGCCAGTTCATAATTCAGCTAATGAACACTGAGCTCCGGCTAAAGTTTTCCTCTTATGGGTGATTTAGGATTTCTATTAGAAAGGTGTGGGCCTCAGAACAGCAGAATCTGAACATAGATCTTAGAGACAAAAATTCACACATGGGAGAGCTCTAAATAGAAGTGTTATGTACCGATCAATATTTTGTCTAACGTTGTTGTGTAAAAACAAAATATGTTCTATCCTGGGCAGATTTATCAATCTTCCCCAATTCTAATGCTATATGTAAACTTGCTATATTAGTTTGCTAGGGCTGCTGTAACAAAACACTTCATACTGGTTGAATTAAGCACCCAGAAAATTATTTTCTCAGAAATATGAAGTCTGGACAAGTTGCTGGGAAGATGAAGTTTTCTGGGGACCATGTGGAAGGGATCTGCTCTAAGCCTCTCCCCTTGGCCTAGAGTTGGTTGTCTACTTCCTGTGTCTTGACATTGGCTATACCTGTTGGTGCCTTGTTATCTTCTTTTTAGGGCTTCCCTGGTAGCGCAGCTGGTAAAAAATCTGATGCAATGTGGGAGACCTGGGTTCGATCCCTGGGTTGGGAAGATTTGCTGGAGAAGGGAATGGCAACCTGCTCCAGTATTCTTGCCTGGATAATTCTATGGACAGAGGAGCCTGGAGGGCTACAGTCCATGGGGTCACAAATAATCTGACCAACATTGTCTATGCATGTCTGTACCCTAATTTCTTCTTCTAAGGACATGAGTAAGATTGGATTGGGATTTAATCAAATGATCCCATATTAACTTAATTACCTCTGCAAAAACCCTGTCTCCAAATATTGTCACAATCTGTGGGGTACACAATTCAACCCATAATACCAACTTTCTTGGTAATATTAAAAAAAAAATCTCCTACAGCTCACATCCCTGTATCAGACATACTGTTTGTGTACAATGTAGATAAGCCAAATACATTTTTAAAGGTGTATTATCCTTCTTAATGAGGTCAGAGTTCCCAAGCTATTGCAAAGCAATTTGAGGGTCCTGTAATAGATGGACACAGGTTTCTTTTATTCAACAACTACTTAGTGAGCACCAACTATGTATCATGTACACTTCTAGGCCTGGGGGATACATAAATTAATAAAACAGATAAAGCCCACTGCCATTACAGAAGTTACATTCTCTCTGGGAAGCACAGACAAAATAGACCAAAAAAAGTAGACACAATAAACAAGTAAATTTTATTGCAGGTTAGAAAATGCTAAGTGATATGGAAAACAACAGAGCAGGCTAGGTGGGAATAAGAGGTGATAGGCGTCTAGGGTTGATGAAAATTATAAATGGGACAGTCTCAGTGGGCCTAACTGGGAGGCTGGCATTTGAGTCAGGGTGTGAAGAGAAAGGGTAGAATAAACAAACATCTAGGAAATGAGCTTTCTAAGTGAAGACCCTGGTTTCCACTATTGCTAACCAAACATTCCTGTTTACTGGACTTTGCTGGCATTAACTTTTACTGGAAATGGAGATTTCACACACATCCCCACAAAATACATGACTATCTGAATCTTCATCATCAACCATCCTTAACTATAGGAAGACAATTGCCTCATCCAACAAGCTGCATGCTACACTCTCTGTTTAAATATTTCCCACCTTAGGTAAAATAATCTAGTCTTCTCCTAAAATCCTCTTGATGTCTGCAAGAAGTTAACAGCACACTCTAATACTCATGTATTTCTGCTAAGCCTTCTGAAAGTATGCCATTCATAGGCACAGAGCTTGGATCTTATATAACAGATAAAACATTAGGCAGTTTTTGCTGCCACTTAAGAAAACTTTGCCAAATTTCAGCCAGGAAAATGGGGCTCTGTACCAACGCAACTTGTCTATTTAATTGTCTATCTCTTTGGATAGTGTGTTCCTGGTACCAATTTTTAAAATAGTAAGGCCCCAAATGACAGCCTCGGTAGAATTATGGCATAGGGAGGGCTTGTTCTAAGAAAGAAGAGAGTGTGGACAAGAGAAAATGCTCTTACTGTAGTTGTTCACTAGTATTGGTCTAGCTTTTCCCACTGCTGGGCATACACACTGAGGAAACCAGAATTGAAAGAGACACATGTACTCCAATGTTCATTGCAGCACTGTTTATAATAGCCAGGATGTGGAAACAACCTAGATGTCCATCAGCAGATGAATGGATAAGAAAGCTGTGGTACATATACACAATGGAGTATTACTCAGCCATTAAAAAGAATACANTGGGCATACACACTGAGGAAACCAGAATTGAAAGAGACACGTGTACCCCAATGTTCATCGCAGCACTGTTTATAATAGCCAGGATGTGGAAACAACCTAGATGTCCATCAGCAGATGAATGGATAAGAAAGCTGTGGTACATATACACAATGGAGTATTACTCAGCCATTAAAAAGAATACATTTGAATCAGTTCTAATGAGGTGGATGAAACTGGAGCCTATTATACAGAGTGAAGTAAGCCAGAAAGAAAAACACCAATACAGTATACTAACACATATATATGGAATTTAGAAAGATAGTAATGACAGCCCCGTATGCAAGACAGCAAAAGAGACACAGATGTTTAGAACGGACTTTTGGACTCTGAGAGAGGGAGAGGGTGGGATGATTTGGGAGAATGGCACTGAAACATGTATACTATCATGTAAGAAACGAATCACCAGTCTATGTTTGATACAGGATACAGGATGTTTGGAGCTGGTGCACAGGGATGATCCAGAGAGATGATATGGGGTGGGAGGTGGGAGGGGTGTTCAGGATTGGGAACTCATGTACACCCGTGGCTGATTCATGTCAATGTATGGCAAAACCAATACAGTAACGTAAAGCAAAATAAAGTAAAAATTAAAAAAAAATTTTTTAAGAGTAAAAATACTAACCCTGTTAGGGAAAACACTGACTGAAACTGCCCACCCTGGCCAGGCACCACAGTAACCATTTGTGTGAATTATTTTACAACAGGAGATCCTGGTAAGGAACACGGAACTAACAAGCCACCACGAACCAGAAAATGCAGGAAATGGTCAAAAGGAAATGCCACATGTCCTAGCAACCTCCCAGAATCCTCCCTGCTGGAATCCATCTTGACTGAGCAACACGTGCACCACCAGGAAGGATCCTGCATCAGAATGATTGACAGAGACAACCCAGAAACTATTCCCATTGCCATAAAACCTGAGACTGCGAGCCACATGCTAGGTTAGTCCTTCTGGGCTCCCCTACCCTGCTGCTCTCCACCCAGGCAGCCTTTCCCAGTAAATTCTCTTATTTTGTCAGGATGTGTATTTTCTCAAGCAATTTCTGAGTGTTAGGCAAGAGTCCACTCTCGGGCCCTGGAAGGGGTCCCTCTTCTTGCAAAAATCCTGTGACCCCTTTTACTCAGAAGCATCATTAACTACCCATCACACTAAGATAAATCCATGGCCAAGGTACTCACTCCATGTCCTGGTCTCTGCCCACCCCAGCCAGCCTCACTCTTACCCTTCTTGCTATGCAAGTCTTCCTGCTGTCCTGCAATCACTAAAAGCATCTCAGGTCTCTGTGCCTGGAATATTCCTTCCCCAGCTGCTGGCAGGGCTGGTTTCCTCCCTTCATGAAAGCCTCAATTCAAATGTCACCTCCTTAAAAGACAAGGTAGCCAACTCCAGCCCACCCCCTCAATCTCTGCCTTAATTTCCTTCCTGGCACTTATAGTCTTTCCAACTCACCCCATCAGTGCTCTTCTCACACTCCCTGGATCCCTTTATTGTTTGCTCTGGTCATGCCATCCTCCTGTGGCTTCGTCTCCCAACAGCCAGGACCTGCATTGCTTTGTTAACAGGCCGCACACAGGCTGTGGAAGAGACTTTTCCTGTACATGTGATCTCAGAAAGACAGCAGAAAGCAGTGCTATGAAGTGAGATCTTAGTTCCTCTGCCCAGGAACTAAACCTGGGGTAGCCTGGATGAAAACCAGGAATCCTAACCACCAGACCAGAAAGGGCTAGTGGCCAGAAGCAACATTTCCCTCTTTGCCCCACTGAAAAATGCATTTCTCAAGGAGGCAAAAAAAATGTAAAAACAGGTACAAGGTTTATTGTTAGAGACACAGCATTAAAACAAGTGGGAGAGCACATAGAGAAATAATTTATTTAAGACAGAAGCAAAAGGTGTGGGAGTTCTCCCTAATGAAGAGGAGCGCTGTGAAGAGGCAGTTAAATCACTTACGTAGGCAGTTCTTGCAGGTCTTTGTTTACCTTTGGCCAATTACCTGACTTCTTTTTCCACACCTGCCCTGTCCTGGGACCCTCCACAGCATGTATGCACAGCCAGACACCTTTTCCAAGATGGATTCCAGCTCAGAGCCCTACGGGGCAGCCTTAGCATCACATATTATGGGGTGGTGCCCCCCTCCCCTTGACCCCCCAGGAGACTTTCTGTGCATGTGCAGGGTCTCCCTTGCTCCAAGAATGAGAAATGCATGACCTAGGTGTAACCCCTCTCTGTTTCTGCCATAACTGCTATCTTAAAGTGTCTGCAAGAGACCAAGCCTGGCTATTTACCCTGTTTCTGTGGATATTTCTATTTCAAAGTACAAACAGGAGGCTGGTTGTAAATATCTAAACAGAAGCCCATCTATCTCCTGCCTTATGTGCACAGGGCCAGAAGTGCCCAGGGATGGATGTCCTCACTGGGGACAGTCTTTAACCAGTGATTGACAGGTGGAGTATAAATACTCCAGGTCCCCCGCCCATGATAGGGACCTCTCCAAAGTGTGAACTACACCATCTCCATGGCTCCCCTGTGGGTCTGAGTCACCATTGCCCTGGTCTTCCCTTCCCTGGGTACCTACTTCTCTACCAGTTTTTCCTGAGATCACTTCCTAATGAAACATGTAGCATGAATCCTCCTCCCAGAAGCAACCTCTACTTCCCAAACCTCGTCCTCCTGTCTCCCCATCTCAGGAATGATACCTCTGCATATTCAGTGATCCAAGCAGTGACCAAATCCATCCTCCCCTCCTTCTCCATCCAGCCCCACCCATCAGGCCCCCTTGTTCTGACCACTGTCAGATTTCATGCACTGACCTCCAACCCTGCTCCCACTGCCCACCTCAGACTGGCCCCCATCACATTGGTGACCTCTTGAAGTCTGATGGTCACGGGAAGATAAACATTCTGCAGACTTCTCATTCTTAGCTCATCAAGCAGAGCAGTCATGGGCAGGCTCAGTCACTAAATCATATCGGACTCTGCAACCCCATGGTCTGCAGCCCACCAGGCTCCTCTGTCCATGGAATTCTCCAGGCAAAAAATACTGGAGTGAGTTGACATTTCCTCCTCCAGAGAATCTTCCCGACCCAGGGATAGAACCTGCACCTCTTACGTCTCCTGCATTGAAGGCATATTCTTTGCCACTGCGCCACCTGAGGAGTCAGAGCAATCTCAACAATCATGTCCATGAGCTCATCTCCACCTTCCCTCCTTACAGGACTTAACACCAAAGCATCTACTTATAGTTCATTGCACGTTACTGTCATTTGTGTTTTATGATAATCGATTCCTCCTTCACTTGAGGAGAGCCAATCAACCAGCTACATTAGCCAAGCACTGTGCAAGAGGCATGTGGTATGGTTATAAAAGGCACAGCTCTAAATTTTGGAAAGTTCATTGTTTGGGGAAGAAGACAAACAAACAAATACTTCAATACAATGGTTACAGTATCACGTGGACCTGAACTCTATCATATCCATCTTTAAATCCCTCCCACACTGCCTAACACAGAGTCAGCTGGTTATAAATGAATGGATTTTGCCCGGTAAGTCAAGTGGAAGTCTTTCCAGAAGTGACATTTATGCTGGGCTTTGAAAAATGAGAAAGGAGAAAAAGAGCTTCCCAGGTAGGTGTCAGAGTATGTCAAAGACATGGGGAAATGAAAGAATGAGTTGTTTTAAGGAAGGAGAAAATTGCACAGAATAGCTAGAAAATCACACACCTAGTGAAGAATAGCTATGATGGGTTCAAACCAAGAGTGAAGGAAGGTGAATACAAAGTTCATGACTTTAGACTGGATCTTAAAGCATCACGGAGCCATGGAAAGTTTTTGAGCTTTGCTGCTGGGTAGGAGCCCAGGGACACGAGATCATTAGAGTCTATTCTAGTCTCCAGTCACATAAATGACACTGAAAAACTCCTCTAGTGGCTCATACTCTTTCAGCCTAAATAGCTGTACCCCTAGTTCCATGTCAGCATTGTTCTGATGGCGCTAAATCTTGCATCCTTAAAAATCCATCACGTGGAACTCACCAAGGTTGGTGATCACTAAGTAAGGCCATCGTGTCTCCAGTTTCTACCCAGATGGACAGAAAATGGGTTCTGCTATCAGATGAGACCAAACCATAATCCTCAGCATTGGGAGGCAGGTGTGTGTTCATGCGTGGATGCATTTATGTAAGCACGTAACTGTGTCCTTGGGTCTGGATGTGAATCCAAGGATGGGTTTAAGGTGTCTGAATGCACACACATGTGAATTTTCATGTGTGCACATTTGCCTGGGTGTATGGCCCTTTACTTTGCCAACAAAGGTCCGTCTAGTCAAGACTATGGTTTTTCCAGTGGTCATGTATGGATGTGAGAGTTGGACTGTGAAGAAAGCTGAGCACCGAAGAATTGATGCTTTTGAACTGTGGTGTTGGAGAAGACTCTTGAGAGTCCCTTGGACTGCAAATAGATCCAACCAGTCCATTCTAAAGGAGATCAGTCCTGGGATTTCTTTGGAAGGACTGATGCTAAAGCTGAAACTCCGATACTTTGGCCACCTCATGCAAAGAGTTGACTCATGGGAAAAGACCCTGATGCTCAGAGGGTTTTGGCACAGGAGGAGAAGGGGATAACAGAGGATGAGATGGCTGGATGGCATCACCAATTCGATGGACATGAGTTTTAGTGAACTCCGGGAGTTGGTGATGGACAGGGAGGCCTGGCGTGCTGCGATTCATGGGGTTGCAAAGAGTGGGACACGACTGAGCGACTGAACTGAACTGAACTGATGGCCCCATTGCATGTGTGTGTACTTGTATGTGTGTGTTTGCGTGGGAGCATGTTCATATACGTACTCATGTTTGTGTCTGTATGTGCCTAGTGGAAGCATGCTCATATGTGTGTGTCTCCACACGTGGCACACCCATCTTCATCTTGGGACATTTTGTCAGGGACCAGAGACTGCCTTATAACACAGCCAACCCCATCCCATTCTGCTCCCTGGTTCCCCTGCTCATTAACGCAGTCTGCATTGGTTACACCTGTGGCAACGGGCTTCTGTAGAGAGTGTTAAATATCACAACTGTTTATTGTTTAATATTTTTCATGATAATGGCAGGCTAATTCACAAGGATTCGGAGAAGTGTATAAAACACCTTCTGCTGACTGCTCATTTCCTGCCAAGAAAGGACTTGACAACCAACAGCCCCTGCCCAGGGCCTCGTTGATGTGGTCTGTGATGCCACACTGCCCCCCATTTGGTTTCCCTGAATAAATTTGCAGCCAAGCTGAGTACACAGCAAATAGCAATACTTGCATTTCTCTGCTGAGTGGGTGGTGGGGAAAGGGAAACCTTGTCAAATCAGTGTGCTCAGCTCGGGAAAAACCAACTTTAAGACAGGAGAGGGGAGGTGGTACCAGAAAAGGACCTGGAAATGACCGTAATCAAATTGTCAACTTAAAAAATATTCACAGCCTAAAAGCTGAGAGTTTATGTGGTGGGAATCTGGGGGACTTTAAGCCTGGGAGACAGCATCTCCAAGTAACCCAGAAAGAATGCCGAGGAAGAGGGGAGGGCTGGAACCACAGGTTATAGAGAAGTTTTGCAACAAAAGGTAGGTAGTCTGAACATCAAAAAATTACTGTTAATTAAAGAAAACCAGATAACCCAAGTTAAGGAATTTAGTGCTTTTCTGTGTATGGGAAGATGCAAGAGTCTAGGCTCACTGAAATCATTCCTCTGATACGCACCTCAGCTGTCTGGGACCAGCACCCTTTTTTCACAGCCTGAATTTCCTTGAGGTTTGCCGCAGGGAGTAGTTGCACTCTGATGGTTGCTAGATGGCAAGTGTTCTTTCCTTCCTGAATTCCTTCAGAGCTGACCCACTCACCATCCATGGTGGTGACTGCGGCATCCTGTTTACTGATACGGCAGAAAGTATCCCATTTCTCAAAACCATGTCCATGTTTTGATGGGCCACCATCCAGGACTGTGGCCAAAGCCTGTTTGACAATCACCACTAAAAAGCACATGCCTCTCACATAGAGTCTCCAACAGCCACCATTCGTTTTCCGAGATCTGGCTATTTCCTTGCTGGCAGTAGAGCAAGTTCTGCACAAGAAGTTTCTCATTTGATCTTCAACCGTCATTCTTTTAAGCAAATAGTCATGTCTCCGTTTCACTGATAAAGAACCCAGAGTTCAGAGGGTTTAGATGACACTGGCAATCAGGGCAAAGAGCTAGTGAGCAGCGGAATCAGGAACCAAGCCCTGGGCCTTCTGACTCTACATTCCAGTTCAGTTCAGTTCATTTCAGTCGCTCAGTTGTGTCCGACTCTTTGCGACCCCATGAATCGCAGCACGCCAGGCCTCCCTGTCCATCACCATCTCCCGGAGTTCACTCAGACTCACGTCCATCGAGTCCGTGATGCCATCCAGCCATCTCATCCTCGGTCATCCCCTTCTCCTCCTGCCCCCAATCCCTCCCAGCATCAGAGTCTTTTCCAATGAGTCAACTCTTCGCATGAGGTGGCCAAAGTACTGGAGTTTCAGCTTTAGCATCATTCCTTCCAAAGAAATCCCAGGGTTGATCTCCTTCAGAATGGACTGGTTGGATCTCCTTGCAGTCCAAGGGACTCTCAAGAGTCTTCTCCAACACCACAGTTCAAAAGCATCAATTCTTCGGTGCTCAGCTTTCTTCACAGTCCAACTTTCGCATTCATACATGACCACAGGAAAAACCAGAGCCTTGACTAGACGGACCTTAGTCGCCAAAGTAATGTCTCTGCTTTTGAATATACTATCTAGGTTGGTCATAACTTTTATTCCAAGGAGTAAGTGTCTTCTAATTTCATGGCTGCAATCACCATCTGCAGTGATTTTGGAGCCCAAAAAAATAAAGTCTGACCTGTTTCCACTGTTTCCCCATCTATCTCCCATGAAGTGATCAGACCAGATGCCACATTACTAATATTCTGCACTGTAGAGATTGCTGATCTGAGCCCAAATTGATCCCATACCTGTGCTTTGCTTGGCTCATAAAGTGCTTTTATAAATGTTTTGTTAATCACCAGTATTTAAAAATTGGAAAACTAGTTATAAAGCTCAAGAGCTTTTTAAAATATTTATTTATTTATTTGGCTGTGCCAGATCTAAACTCCATCATGCAGGACCTTTGATCTTCTTTGCTGCGTGCGGCATCTTTAGTTGCAGCATGTGGGATCTAGTTCCCTGACCAGGAAACTAACCTGGGCCCACCACTTTGGGAATGCGGAGTCGTAGCCACTGGACCACCAGGGAAGTCCCAAGAGTTTTAATCTTTCTTTCAAGGTTGAATTATCTAGTAACCTTGAGCCCTCATTCCTGCTTGATAACTACTGGTTGGAGCAGTTCCAGGTGGCTTTTCTAGATGGTACACATGTGCTACAGTTTGCCACACTCCTCACTACTCCCTATTACATACCTCTCTTTACTTATTCATATGACTAATCCAATACCTGCCTGGCTTTTTAGATCTTTTTGCTCAGGAAATCTCTTTATTTTTCAGGGAAGAGTTCTGCCTTAGAAATGATTTCTGTAGGTTCCTATTTTTAGACATTTGCTTTCAAATTATTCTATGGTCAGGCCAAAGTTTTCAACAAGAAAAGTAGTACAGATCATACTACTTTATTAGCAAATTTTCAGGGTTCAGAAATGAACCACTGAGGTGGAAAATATGTGTATATACATATACATATTTCTGGCTCATACTTTTCCTTGCATTCAATAGGAAAAGCATATAATTAAGTCGCATGTGGACGTAGATATTCCAAGGACTTAGATCATCTAGTGATTAAAATGAAGTAAAAACAGAGAACATTTGAGTACATTAAAAAAGCAGCAACATGAGAATTCTCTATCACATTTCTCTCTGAAAACTGGCATTGACTCCTTCAGGGAAATCAGCAGGCCATGAGTGGCCCAGAGAGGGTGGGATTGGTCAGAAAACCACAGCCCTGGTGTGGCCCTCTCACAGTCAAGGCTGAAAAAATCACTCTGTGTCAAAACAATGGATTTCACGGATAAGCTAGGAAAACACAGCACTTCTGTAGCCGCAGCCTCTGAGACTAAGAGCATCCTCAAGGTCTGTGGCTGCAAGATGGGAGATCCACACGCCCACAGAGACTGATGGTCACAGCAGGAGCCCCTCCTCAGCCCAGCAATTGCTGCTGTGCAGAAACATGGTCCAGTTATGTCAGCAATCCTCCAACCTCTCAAGAGAAGCTAGAAATCTGCATTTTATATGAAACCTCCAAACTGCTGAAAGTGAAGTCACTCAGCCATGTGCAACTCTTAGCAACCCCATGGACTTATAGCCCATGGAATTCTCCAGGCCAGAATATTGGAGTGGGTAGCCTTTCCCTTCTCCAGGGGATCTTCCTGACCCAGGAATTGAATCACGGTTGCCTGCATTGCAAGCGGATTCTATACCAGTTGAGCTACCAGGCAAACTGCTAAATGCTAACAAATAAAGTACTGCTGGAGAGTCTTCTTGTAAACTTTGATCTGGAAGAAGATAATGAAAGCTCCCTACTGTGTGCTGGGCCTGAGCAAAGCCCGTACTAAGTAGCTTCAGTCATGTCTGACTCTTTACAATCTTATAGAATATAGCCTGCCAGGCTCCTCTGTCCATGGAATTCTCTAGGCAAGAATACTGGAGTGGGTTGCCATGCCCTCCTCCAGATGATCTTCCTGGGCCAGACTGAACCCTCATCTGTTGTATCTCCTGCACTGGCAGGCAAATTCTTTATGACTAGCACCACCCGGGAAGCCCCAAAGCATGTAGCATTTGCTAATTTAAATAACTCCCACTGTGCATCTCTGACTAGGCCCCATGCCCTCTTCTAAGCACTTCATTCACAGTAACTCATCCGATCCACCTCATTACCTTAAGCGTCCTCTTTTGATAGAGCAGGAAACTGAGACTCCGAGAAGTTAGTCACAAAGCTAGCAAAGGTAGAGCTGGGATTTGAACCCAAGAACTCTAGGTTCTAGCACTGGCTCTCAGCCACTCCACTGCCTTGCCCCAAAGGATTTTCCCAACACTTACTATCAGCCCCAATTCACAGAGGAAAAACTGAGGCCAGAGACAAACAACCACTCCCCCGGGATAATGGGCGTGCGGGAGCCATTTGATATCAGTGCTGGTCTTAAGGGAAACACATTGATTGAAACCTTCCACCCTGGCCAGGCACCGCTGTGATCATTTGTGTGAGTTATTTTATGAGAGGAGGTCCTCGTAAGAAACACGGAACTAAGGAGCCACCAACTAACTCTTCCACCAACCAGAACAGTTCAGGAAAGGTGGAAAGGAGAAGCCATGTGTCGTACCACCTCCCAGAACCCTTCTCGCTGGGATCCATCTTGGCTGAGCAATGCGTGCACCACCAGGAAGGATCCAGAGTCAGAATGCTTGGCCAGAGACAACCTAGAAGCTTACCCCATCACCATAAAACCCAAGACTGCGAACCACGTGACTTAGCAGTTCTCCTGGGTTCCCTTTCCCTCCTGCTCTCCACCCGGGCACCCCTTCCCAATAAAGTCTCTTGCTTGTCAGCACGTGTATCTCCTTGGACAATTCATTTCCGAGTGTTAGACAAGAGCCCCCTTTTGGGCACTGGAAGGGGTCCTTCTTCCTGCAATACTGGGGTCTTTCTGGAGAAACCTCAGAGTCCTTGCACAAGGCAACGGGGGTTGCAGACCATTAGAACTGAGGGAAACATTTCTAAGAGCCCAAATGTCATCTTTCTTTATGAGAAGAAAAAGGCTACTCTAGCTGTCAGACCGTAAGCTGCAACCTTTATGTTTACAAAGCAAAAAGGGCAATTAAATGAGACAAAATAAATCTTCTTGGGTCTCCGTCAATGGGCCTTGCAAGTCTGCGGTCTGAGGGCTGATTGACAGGACACATTACATTCGGGAGCAGACTCAGCCTCTGACATTTCTTTGAGGCAGCCCTGAAGCATGAGGGCCATTTTCTTAAAGGGCCCCTGCCCCTTTCCAGTCTGCAGGGATTTCCACCCCCCAGGCAGAAGCAGGGAGGAAACGACAGGTGCAACGGTTGGCTGGGAGGGGACGTGATGGCCACGTTCATGGTGGAGATGACAACGACAATCATGGTGACGACACCTTGACAGCTGGCACACATTGACCATAAGGGCTCACTCTGTGCTGGGCACTTAGCCACATCCTTGTCAGTGAGGTGAGTCCCTTTGTGGTCACCATCTGTCAGGTGCCAGCAGGGAATTCCACAGCATCACATAGAATGGCTTTATTGGAGATTTTGAAACCAGGGTTGGTAAGAGGAGGCAAAGTTCTGTGGGCCTCTTGTCATCCACAGGCAGGTGTGTGCCAAGGCCATGGCCAGACTTTCTCTGTGGGCATGTATTTGGGGAAAGACGCCCCCTGTTACTCTCCCTTCTCATAGGGTAAGTGTTAGAGCAACCTTGACAGGGGGAAATGAAGACTGGCATTGGGAATTACGGTGGGAAACCAACCAACCAAATAGTCGCTCAGTCATGTCTGACTCTGTGTGACCTCCATGGACTCTGTGCGACCGCCAGGCTTCTTTGTCCATGGGATTCTTCAGGCAAGAATACTGGAGTGGGTGGCCCATGGTGGGAATCCGTGCTAAGTCACTTCGGTCGTGTCCAACTCTTTGCTACCCTATGTAGCCCAGCAGGCTCCCCTGTCCATGGGATTCTCCAGGCAAGAAAAGTGGAGTGGATTTCCATTTCCTTCTTCATAGTGAGAAAGACCCATAGAAAGTTGGGTTTGTGCACAGTGCCTCCATCTGGGAGGAAGAAGCCATACATTCCACGAGAAAGAAGGTTTGAACCCAACTGCTCCTTCTGGCCAAGGAGAGCCCTGGTCTTGATTAATGAGTATCCAACATTCACTTTAGACAATTACCCTTGGATTCTGTTATATTTCATTTGATCATCAAAACAGTGCTTTCAGGTTGGCGTTGACCAGTCTCTGTTTTCAGTCCTGGCCTGGAGTACAGCTTGTTTTTCTTTTACACCCACATTCCTGATCGTGGGCATCAGGGACATATGATGTAGTGACACAGGGGTTGGGTTTCGATTCTACTGATTGACTGTCTAATGGATCCGTTGGTGACTCTTTCTGCTTCCATCTGAAGAGGCAGCGTAAAACTTAGGCTCAGCCCCAAAGGGGACTGGGCTCACATTCTTGGCTTCTGCAAGGACTCTAGGCAGGAGTCCTGTGTGACTCCACACAAGCCAGTTAATGTTCTGTACTCAGCTTCCTTTTCTGTCAGTTGAGGACAACAGCAGAGCCTATTTCATGGGGCTGTGGTGAGAAGTCAAATGAGTTAGAGTGTGCAAAGCGCCTAGCAGCTCACTGAGCATATAGGCAAAGCCTAGCACATCAGTTCAGTTCAGTCGCTCAGTCGTGTCCAACTCTTTGCGACCCCATGAATCACAGCACGCCAGGCCTCCCTGTTCATCACCATCCCACGGAGTTCACTCAGACTCACGTCCATCGAGTCCATGATGCCATCCAGCCATCTCATCCTCTGTCGTCCCCTTCTCCTCCTGCCCCCAATTCCTCCCAGCATCAGAGTCTTTTCCAGTGAGTCAACACTTCATATGAGGTGGCCAAAGTACTGGAGTTTCAGCTTTAGCATCATTCCTTCCAAAGAAATCCCAGGGTTGATCTCCTTCAGAATGGAGTGGTTGGATCTCCTTGCAGTCCAAAGGACTCTCAAGAGTCTTCTCCAAAACCACAGTTCAAAAGCATCAATTCTTTGGCGCTCAGCCTTCTTCACAGTCCAACTTTCACATCCATACATGACCACAGGAAAAACCAGAGCCTTGACTAGACGGACCTTAGTCGGCAAAGTAATGTCTCTGCTTTTGAATATACTATCTAGGTTGGTCATAACTTTTATTCCAAGGAGTAAGCGTCTTTTAATTTCATGGCTGCAGTCACCATCTGCAGTGATTTTGGAGCCCCCCCCCCAAAATAAAGTCTGACCTGTTTCCACTGTTTCTGGACCTTAGTCGGCAAAGTAATGTCTCTGCTTTTGAATATACTATCTAGGTTGGTCATAACTTTTATTCCAAGGAGTAAGCGTCTTTTAATTTCATGGCTGCAGTCACCATCTGCAGTGATTTTGGAGCCCCCCCCCCAAAATAAAGTCTGACCTGTTTCCACTGTTTCCCCATCTATTTCCCATGAAGTGATGGGACCAGATGCCATGATCTTTGTTTTCTGAATGTTGAGCTTTAAGCCAACTTTTTCACTCTCCTCTTTCACTTTCATCAAGAGGCTTTTTAGCTCCTCCTCACTTTCTGCCATAAGGGTGGTGTCATCTGCATATCTGAGGTTATTGATATTTCTCCCGGCAATCTTGATTCCAGCTTTTGGTCCACTGGAGAAGGGAATGGCAAGCCACTTCAGTATTCTTGCCTTGAGAACCCCATGAACAGTATGAAAAGGCAAAACCTAGCACATAGGTTCTTGATATTCTACTTGCTGTTGATGATGCTCTGGAGATGATATTAATGGCAACAGTGTTGATGATGGTGATAACATCAAAGTTGTTGTCCTCCAGACACTTTGTACCACATTCTCAGAGGAAAGAGAAGTTGGGAAGAAGGATGGCATCTGGGGTTTTGCTTTTTCTCAGTAAGGACAGAAAAGCCATCTTGCTGGGAAAGACTGAGGGCAGGAGGAGAAGGAGGTGACAGAGGATGAGATGGTTGGATGGAATCATCAAATCAATGGACGTGAGTTTGAGCAAATTCTGGGAGATAGTGAAGGACAAGGAAGCCTGGCATGCTGCAGTTCATGGGCTCACAGAGTCGGACACGACTGACTGAACAACAGCAAAAGCCATCATTGGTTCATGGGGGCTTTAGGAGTATGGATAGAGCTGAAAGACCGTTGATGTAGGATATGGCTAGAGCTGAAAGACCATTGATGTAGGAAAGTACAGAATCTGAGCAGGCACTGGGCTTCTTTCCCAGTTTTATTTGAGAGCCAGAGTTACTCCAGGATCTAGACTGAAATTATCACTCGTTTGGGGCTGTTGCTCACAGCTGTTGCTGGTGTGGGCTAGTGAGCACTCTTGCTCCAGCCTGATTATACCCAGTGCTCTGCCCTTTAAAATGTTGCAAACATTCATGGTGATGTTGGAATCCACTTAGTGATGTCCCAGTTACCCACATTGTCTTAGATTTAGAAACCAGAGGCAAAATTCCTCCAATGCCAGATGAACTCCCAGGTCCCTCAGCATGCCATCTGGCATGTGAACATTCCAGTGTGCTCTTTCTGTCTGAGCCCTAATGAAGCAAGCCTTACTGGTCATAGAATTTTTACAGGGCAAGAAGGAATGCACAAAAGCTGGCACATCTAAACCATGACTACAGAGTTCACGGTGTTCCATCCGATGGAATCAAGTAGAAAAATACATGAAAATCTACCACCACCACCCAGTGCCTGCTCCAAAGTGGACACTGTGGTCAGGGATTCTAAAACAGAAAGTCTGAAGACCTGGGTTTGAATGTCTGCCTCTCCATGGCCTCCCAGATGACCTGGGACAATCACTTCTGTTGGAACCTCACCTGTCTGGTGCATGAAACGGGACAAAGATCTCAGCCCAGGCCATCTTCCTAGGTTGTAATGAAAATCAACTGAGATAAAGGATGTGCATGACCTTTGAGAGCTATAAAGCATGGTGAAAATGCTATTTGTTAATATCTTGTCTATTCTCTCTGACAGTTACTTAAGGAGGAGAGAGAAGCCCATTAAGGAAAACTCCTCCTCACCCAGTGGCACAGTCTTGAAAATCCCTGTACCTGTGCTCAAATATCCGCCCAACACAAAGGAGCATTTGGAGACATTTTGGGGGGGGGAATGTGATAATGATGATAAGAAGGAGGAGGATGGTGATAAAGAGCAAGGGTTGAGGGAACATAACTATCAGTTAAAATGTTTTCAACAGCAATAAATTGACTCAAAATGGCTCTAACGATAAGACAATTGATATTCTCATAAAGTTGTATTTCTAGTAGGGGAAGAAGATGACCCCCTGGCGTAATATGATCCAAGACTCAACAGAACCATCAAAAACCCACGTGTTTTCAATCTTCCCATTCTACCATCCTCCTTGTGTGTGGGTTTAATGCCCTGCCCTCTTCACGGACTCAAGACGGTGTCAGCAGTTCCAGTATCGAGTATATTATAGAGGAAAAAATTGAGGAAATAAAGAAAACAATATAGAGTAAAAGAAAAAGGGCACCACTTCATGTGTCTCCTTCTTAAGAGTGAGGAAGACTGTCAAGAGAAACTTCAAAACCCTCCTCTGGTTTTCTTCACTGAACTGAACAGATTCTTCTCAGTGGCAAGAGGAAGGAATTCCCAAGATTGGTCCAGACCTGTGCTATCCAGTACGGTAGCCACCCAGTCATATGTGTCTACTTTTTAAATTGAAATATAATTCACACACCATAAAATTCACCCTTTTAAAATGTGTAAGTCAGTGGGCTTTCATATATTCACAAGGCTGTGCAACCGTAACCACTATTTATTTCCAAAACATTTTCATCATCCCATAAAGAAACCCTATACCCACTCCTTCCTCCCTCAACCTCTGGCAACTGCTAATTTACTTTCTGTCTCTATGGGTTTGCTTACTCTTGACATTTCATACAAATAGAATCATAATGTAATGTGTGGTCTTTTATGTCCGGCTTCTTTCACTTAATGTTTTCAAGATTCATCCACACTGCAGCAGCTCCAAACACTTCAATTCTTTTTATGTCTGACAATTTCCATTTATGAATATACCACATTTCAATATGTCGCACATATCAGCTGATAGTCATTTGGGTTACTTCCATTCTTGCCTGCTAAGAACAATGCTACTGTGAACTTTCATTCATATACAAGATTTTGCGTAAACCTAAGACTGGAATTGCTGGATCATAGGGTACCTCTAAGTCTAACTTTTGGAGGAACTGTCAATCTGTAATCCAAAGTGGCTGCACCATTTTGCATTCCTACCAGCAATGTATGATCGCTTCAATTTCTTCATATTTTTGCCAACACTTATTCATCTTTTATTATAGCCTATTGTAACTGTTTAGTTTTTAATTTATATTAATAAAAATTAAATGAAATTTAAAATTTCAGCTCCTGCCTTAGATGGACTTGGTACATTCCAAGTACTCAGTAGCCACATGTGAATACTGGCTGCCATGTTAGAAAGCATAAAACAAATCCATTATCTCAGAAAATTCTTATTGGAAGTCCCAGCCAGAGCAATTAGGCAAGAAAATGAAATGAAACACACCCAAACTAGAAAGGAAGAAATAAAACTATCTCTGTTCACTGACTTCATGACTTTATGTATAGAAAATGCTAAAGACTTTATACACACACACACACACACACACACACACACACACACACACACACACAAACTGTTAGAATTGATAAATGAATTCAGCAAATTTGCAGGGTACAAAATCAACACATGAAAGTCAAATGGACTTTTGTACCCTAACAAGGAACAATCTGAAAAGAAACTAATAAAACAATTTTATCATCAAAAAGAGTATAATAGTTAGAAATAAACTTAACAAGAAGGCCAAAGATTGGTATACTGAAAACTGCAAAACATTGCTGAAGGAAATTAAAGAAGACACAAACAGAAAGACTTTCCTTGTTTATGGATTGAAAGACCTAATATTGTTAAGATGTCAATAATATTCAAAGTAAACTACAGATTCAATGCAATTCTTATCAAAATCCCAACAACACTTCTGCAGATAAAGTCCATCTTAAAGCTCAAAAGATCCCAAAAAACCAAAACAATCTTGAACAATAAGAGTAAAGTTGGAAGTCTCACACTTCCTAATTTCAAACTTACTACAAATCCATGGTAATGCAATGTGGTACTGGCATCAGACAGACATATAGATTAATGAATCTAGAGCCCAGAAATAAACTTTAGCATATATAATCAAATGATTCAACAAGGGTGCAGAGACCATGTAAGGGGGTAAAGGAAAGTCTTTGCAACAAATGGTATACAGAAAACTGAACAGCTATATGATAGGAAAAGTTGAACCATTATTTACACCATGCATAAAAATTAACTCAAATGGGCCAAAGACATAAATGTAAGAGTTGAAATTATAAAATGCTTAGAAGAACACATAGGGGGGAATTTTAAGACAATAAATTTAGCAATTATTTGCTGCATAGGACATCAAAAGCACAAGAAATGAAAAATAGAGGTAAGTTGAACTCTATCAAAATTTAAAAATTTTGTGCATCAAAAGACACTATCAAGAGAATGAAAAGTCAGCCCATGAAATGGGAGAATATTCTTTTCAGAGTATATAAAGAACTCTTACAACTCAACAACAGAAAAACAACCCAATTAAAAACTGGACAAAGAACTTAAACCTTCTCCAAAGATATACAAATAATCAATAAGCACATGAAAAAGTACTCAATATCATTAATCATTAGGAAAATGAAAAATAAAACTACAATAAGATACCACCTCACGTCCATTAGCATGGATTCTATCAAAGAAACAGAAACTAACAAATATTGATAAGAATGTGGAGAAATTAAAACCCTTGTACATTGCTGGTGGGCATGTGAAATGATGTACTCACTTGGGGAAAATGATATGGCAATTCCTCAAAAAGTTAAACATAGAATTACCAGATTCTGTAATTCTACTTCTGGGCATGGACCTTTAAGAATTTAAAACAAGAATTTGAACAGATGTTTTTACACCTATGTTTGTAACACATGTACAGATGAATGGATAGACAACATGTGATGTATACCTACAATGGATTATTAGTCAGCCTTAAAAAGGACGGAGGTGCTTCCTTGTGGCTCAGATGGTAAAGAATCAAATACAGACACATGCTGCAACATGAATGAATTCTGAAGACATTCAGTTCAGTTCAGATGCTCAGTCGTGTCTGACTCTGCAACCCTACGGACTGTAGTAGGCCAGGGTTAGGGTTAGGGTTAGGGCTTTTCCTGTCCATCACTAACTCCCGGAGCTTACTTAAACTCATGCCCTTCGAGTCAGTGATGCCATCCAACCATCTCATCTTCTGTCATCCCCTTCTTCTCCTGCCTCCAATCTTTCCCACCATCAGGGCCTTTTCCAAGAAGTCAGTTCTTCGCATCAGGTGGCCAAAGTATCAGAGTTTCAGCTTCAGCATCAGTCCTTCCAATGAATATTCAGGACTGATTTCCTTTAGGATGGACTGGTTGGATCTCCTTGCAGTCCAAGGGACTCTCAAGAGTCTTCTCCAACACCACAGTTCAAAAGCATCAATTCTTTGGTATTGAAGACATTATGCTGAGTGAAATAAAGTAGTCACAAAAGGACAAATATTTCCTTTTTAATGAGGTTCCTAGAATAATGGAAGTCATAGATATAGAAAGTAGAATGGTGGTTTCTGGAGACTAGAGAAAGGCAAGAAAGGGGATGCTAATGTTTAATGGTTACAGAGCTTTAGTTGGGGAAGATGAAGAATTTCTGGAGGTGGATGCTAGTGATAGTTCCCAGCAGTATGAATGCAATTAATGCCACAGAATTACACACTTAAAATGATTAGAAAGGATTGTTAAGGAGACTGAGATTAACATATACAGACTCCCAAATTAAACTGCTATGTTTAAAATGGATAACCAACAAGGACCTACTGTAATAGCACGGGGAACCCTTCTCAATATTATGTGGCACCCTGGACAGGAGGGGAGTTTAGGGGAGAATAGATACAAGTATGCTTCCCAGGTAGCTCAGTGAATAAAGAATCCGCCTGCAATACAGGAGACCTGGGTTCAATCCCTGGGTCTAGAAGATCCCCTGGAGGAGAGCATGGCAATGCACTCCAGTATTCTTGCCTGGAGAATCCTATGAACAGAGGAGCCTGGCAGACTGCAGTCCATAGGGTCGCAAAGAGTCGGACATGACTGAAGCAATTGAGCATGCATGCATGGATACATGGATATGCATGGCTGAGTTACTTTGCTGTCCACCTGCAACTACACAACTTTGTTTATTGGCTATACTCCAACATAAAATAAAAAGTTAAAAATTATTAGAATGGCAGATTTTATATTATAGATATTGGGCCACAATTAGAAAAATCTAGCCCTCATAGAGTACTTTCGCATCCATTTAGCCAGTCTATTAAAAAAAATTGAAGATATTCAAAAGCAGATAAAATAAGAAGGAGAAAAGACACCCACCAGGATTTAAAATAATCCTACCTTTCATAAAAACGTGGGAAAATTGATACTCAGTAGATAAAAGAAGCCCTCAGATATACTGATTTAAAACATCCTTTACATGCTGAAAAATGATGAAAGAGAAGGAAATACAGGCAGATGCAGGCCTTCCAGAGGCTCTTCTATTATAGGTCAGCTAGTCATTGTGGTCACTGATCACTAGAGAAATTGATGTTGTGATGGATTCCACCAGGCTAACTCCTGAAGATGCTCCTGCCCAAAGTGGGGGGGGAGGGCCTCCAGAGAATGTGGGGGGAGGAGATGCAGGGCATCTACAGTGGCTGCGTCTGATGGAGAGAGCTACAGGAGAAGAGCGACAGAGTGAGGATGCTGGCCTTATCTGAAGCAAAGATGTTGCTTACAGCTGGCTCAACATGAGTTTGTTCTCTTTGGAGCCCAGCTTCCCTTCACCAAGGTCTCCCTCAATTTCCAGGAAGGAAATTCATTAGGGAGATTCCAGCCAGGAAGAGGAGATCTGGGGCCCATTCTGGCTTTGGCGCAGTCTCGCCTGCTAATGGAGAAAAAGGCCTCTCCCTTCCTCTTTGCTAAGCGAGGATGCTGCTAATGCTAGCTGCCGTTTAAGAGCCCTCACTCTCCCCAAGCACAGGTTGCCCCCAGACCATGCTTCACAGACACAGGAACAGAGTGGAGAAATGACCTGCTCAAGGTCACCCTGAGGAAAGTGTTCCAATCTTAGGATAGTCAGGGAAGATCTCCCTGCAAAGATGATATCTGATGAAGACCTGAAAGTGCAGCAGAAGCAAGTCAGGAAAGGGGAACACTGCTGATAAGAGGGACAAGCCAGGGCCATGCCTGGGGGAGGGGGTAGAGTTTGCAGCAGGTCTGAAGGACAGCAGGGAGTAAGATGTGGCTGGAATGCAGCAAGTGAAAGAAAGGCGGTAGGAGGTGGGGCTGGATTGTGTAGGACCATGCTGGCCAGCATAAAGACTTGATTTTGACCCTGAGCAAAATGGGGAGCCCTTGAGGGTTCTGAGAAAAGGAAGGGTGTGAGCCGATTCAGGTTTACACGAAATTCCTCTCGCTTCACTGTTGAGACTGGACCTTCATTCTAGGGTCCAGCCCCGGTGGATCCAGGGTGATTCAAAGGTGGGGACGGAATCGGCGTTCTTGGAAATAACTTATTTAATTACAGATAGAGAGGGGTTAGAAAATTAGCAGAGAAAAAGAGACCGAATAACTTGGTTTACATGGAATACCAATCACCACCTAAGTAGGCCACAGGCATCTTCCCATTCTCCTGAAGGAGAGGAGGCACTGAGGCCCCCCCGCCCCGCCCCCCGGTCTGATCTTAGAAGCCCAGGCAAAATTAGCAGGCTTGGTGGGTACCCATGCACCAGATGGGAATTTGGCCAGAAAATAGTAGGAGAGAAAAAGAGGCTGAATAACTTGGTTTATCCAATAAAACTCCAAGACAAGGAGTTTGCACCATCTACGCTGGGCCACCGGCGCCACTTGAATATCAGAAGGTGCCCCTCCTTGGGCTCCTTCTCGCATGGGCTTGAAAGCCGGGACAAGTAAGTAGACGTGGCGGGCACCCACGATCCAGATGGGAATTCAGCCAGAAAAACGGGGAGCAAGAAAAGACAACATGAGGGAATCAGTCTTTCCAGAAACTGATCCGATTTCTTTATTTTTAGGTTTGCTTATATACCTTTTGTTACACATAGGGATGAATACAGAGTCATGCAGGGGTCAGCAGTCCTGACCTTTATCAAAATCAGGTGCTTCACATAAATGTATAAAAAAAGGTCTTAGGGGTTTTACATCATCTTCTGGCCATGAGGCCTGCTGACATTTATGACCCTTTCTTTCTGATAACCAAAAAACTTATTTTTTCCAAGGGTGTTTTTTCTTAAACCAGGCACCACCCTCCAAATAAAGTTGCATTCCTATAGGGTGAGGGTGTAGTGAGTTACAATCAAGAAAGGAATTTATTTAACCCAAGGTTAACATGATTAATCTTAAAGGTTAATACTTATTTCTCCTATATGCTNCGGGAGATGGTGATGGACAGGGAGGCCTGGTGTGCTGCGATTCATGGGGTCGCAAATAGTTGGACACAACTGAGCGACTGAACTGAACTGAACTGAACTGAGGGATGAATAGAGTCACGTGGGGGTCAGCAGTCCTGACCTTTATCAAAAATCAGGTGCTTTACATAAAAAAAGGTCTTAGGGGTTTTACATCATCTTCTGGCCAAGAGGCCTGCTGACATTTACAACCCTTTCTTTCTCATAACCAAAAAATTATTTTTTCCAAGGGTGTTTTTTCTTAAACCAGGCACCACCCTCCAAATAAAGTTGCATTCCTATAGGGTGAGGGTGTAGTGAGTTACAATCAAGAAAGGAATTTATTTAACCCAAGGTTAACATGATTAATCTTAAAGGTTAATACTTATTTCTCCTATATGCTAGTTATATTTATTATAAAGGCAGGGAATATGGAGATTTAGCAGCAAACATCAGCCCAACAAATAAAAACCCTTCACCAATGTTCCCCTTAAGATCTATTTAGTTTTAAGATAGTGATAAAGTTACATTTTTACATAGCAAGGACACAATGATTTATAACAAAGTACAGTGATCTATTACAAAGGAGAAATTTCATTAATTCAAAAAGTCTAGTATGGCTAACCTTAAAAACTACTGTATTTCCTTTTCTATATTCCAAATACATTGATTAATATATTCCCAGATGCCTAAGAATATGGAGGCCTGGCGGCAATCATTGACTCAACAATGAGAAAAGCCCTATGCTGATTAAGAGTCTCAAAATACTCCAAAACTCTCTGTGCTGTTTATGGTTGAGAGGTAGTAAACAATCATGTGCATAGTGGCAGGAGTATGGATAATCCTGTCACACAAGCTAGTTTGCCAGCAGAGAGATTTGACCTGCGACACCCTTGTCCCACCCAGGGCAGGGAATTAGCAGGAATTATTGGCACAACAAGTGAAAAACCCTTCACCGATATAATTCCTAACCAACCCACTATACTAATAATTTCTAACTTCCCAAAAGAATTTGCCTTTAGTAAGTCCAAAACATCTCGTGCCTCTCACACTTGGGGGGTTGTAAACAATCACATGTGGCCCGACGAACCTGTACAGGCAGGCTAGAGAACCTTCAGAGGAGTCCGTAAGTTGATATACTCTTGTCACGCCCAGGAATTTTTATTAACTGGAGCTGCAAGTTAACTCCTTCTCCAAGAGAAATGGTCATGGGGGAGAGCCCCCCATAAAGTACTCTGGTTTTGGGGGTAGATGCTCGGGAACAGGGGGTTTCCTGAGGCTTGATCACGCCTTTGCTATGCCAAGCCTCCTTCCTCATGACCTTTGCCATGGGAGGAGTTCCTCACACTGGCTCCAGGCACTTGGGATTTGTTTTTATTCATTCACTCATTCATTCATCCACTCACTCATCTAGTCACTCAGCAAACATTTGTTTTCTGACTTTTAAAGGAGTTTTATTCATTTTTTCAAACTTTTATTTTGTTCGGGTATAGCCAGTTAACAATGTTGTGATAGTTTCTGGTGAACAGCAAAGGGACACAGCCACACATATACATGTGTCCATTCTCTGCCCACCTAGGCTTCCACATGACATTGAGCAGAGTTCCCTGTACTCTACAGTAGGTCCTTGTTGGTTATCTGTTTTAAATATAGCAGCGTGTACATGTCCATCCCAGACTCCTTAACTCTCCCATTCCTCTATTCTCCCCTCCCCCAATTCTGGCAAACATAAACTCAGAATATAAAAAGAAATGATACAAAGGAACTTACAAAACAGAAAGAGACTCACAGATTTTGTGAACGAGCAAACATTTATTAATCACCTATTATATTAGTTTCCTGGAGCTGCTGAAACCAAGCGCTGCAAAAGTAAGTGGCTTATAATAACAAAAATGTATTCTCTCACAGTTCTGGAGGCTGGAAGTCCAAAATCAAGGTGTGAGCAGGGCTGTGGCCCCTCTGAAGGCTCCGGGCAAGAATTCTTCCTTGACACTTGGTTGCTGGTAAGCCCTAGAATCTTTGACCTGTCAACGCATCCCACGGATGTACACCTCCACCCTCGCATGCTGTCTTCCCTGTGTCCTGTCTCTGAACACCAAGTTTTTCTCTCTGTGTGTCTATGTTCAATGCTTTTCATTTTATGAGGACACAAGCTGTTAAATTGGGGTCCCCTCTAATCCAGTATGACCCCATCTCAGCATAATTTTATCTGGCAAGATCCTATTTTTGAGTAAGGGCACCTTCATGCACCCAGGCAGAGGGATCAGGATGTCCAGGTATCTTTACAGGAACACAAGTCAACTCAACTGTGTGCTAAGCACCCCACTGCCCAATTCTTAGTGTTGGCTTGATGAGTCCTCACCTTCAAGGAACTTTCAAGCCCTCAGGGGTCATGAAACAAATTCTTTGATTTTCCTGGTTATAATTCTTAGCCATAGCCGCCTGGAACTTGAACTTTCTCTTTTCTCTACAGCTAAATTTCCCAAGGCATTTTATTTTATTTTATATTTTCAATCACCACAATATTTTTGTCTAATCCCTAGGAAACAGAAAGTTTAGCTCAGTGGGATGTCTGTGCAAATATCTGCCCGGTGAGATGGAGCTACTCACTCAGGGTTAAGTAAGAGGAACTGGGGAAAGGAATTGAATTAAAGGGAGCAAGAATGATCACCTGTCTCAGGTTCTCTTAGGGGGGAAAAAAATGATTTCAATCATTTTCAGGGGAATCTCTCTCCCAACTCAACAACTCTACTTCATTTTTCCCTCCAGGCTTTGGCAGATTCAACAGCTTTCCAGAAAAATAGGTTACAGGAATAAATGGCAAACTTTCTTTTACTGAAAAGGGCCAGAGAGTCAATATTTTCATCTTTGGGGCCAGAGGTTTGGTCACCACCGCAGAACTAAGCATTAATTCTGCTGGGGTGAATGAGAAAGCAGCCCCAGGCTGCTTCTAGGGCATCACCCTAGAGGGGCCCAGCCCAGCCGTCCTAGGGCTGGACTTTTTCTCTTCCAGGTTCAAGGTTTACTTCTTCTCCCTTTTCAGGTCACCCTCATCTTGTGGGATGTTGACTTCAGATAGGAAAAGCAGAATGACAGAGTGTGGGTCACCTTCTACCTGGAAAACTCACCTGGGGGGAGAGGTGATTGGCTTCTTGGGGGCGTGAGCTTCTGTGGAACAGGGGAGATTACATGCTGCCCTCATGGGCTTGCTGTCAATGGGAAATAGAAGTTATTTGCCCCCATGGTGCCTGGCATTTGGCTGGTCCTGCAGCACCCCTCATACTGGTGCAGGCACGAGGCATCCTGGTGCAACAGGTGTGTGAGCCACCTGCTCGTGCAGCTAGCAGTGCCCACTGATGTTGCACCTGCAGGGTCTCAGGTGGTCCACCACTTCTGTCTCATGAGAGACGCCTGCTCACTTTTTCCAGCCTGATGACTTACTGGTTGTGACCCAGCTCGTGATGGGTGATTCCAGCCAGACACCAGCAATATACAGGACTTATTTTCAACAGACATAGGGCTCTCCTGTAAATGACATGACCTTGGGCTAAACATCAATGTCCTTCTGGGACCCACCCCTGGAGCACGTCGCACACTCCATAGGGCATCTCTTCCTGTCACGGATACCTCCAGCAGCATCAGGATTGTTGAGTTACCTGGTTCATCAGGCAGCTTCTTGCACTGCAGCCTGAACCTACCACAGAGCCCTCTGATGCCCACTCAAAGCAGGCAGCTTGTCATGTTATTCCATCGGTGTGTCTAAATATTATCCTGCATGTGCCAAGTGTTCCAATAAGAACCGGGAGAGGCAAATCAGACGTTGTGCATCCCTGTTTGAGGAGGGAGATGGAAAACAAAATAATTTCCCTTTTACTTTAGAAACGCCCCTAGCCACCACCGAATCCCTGAACAATCTCTGTATGTGACAGAGCCTGAATCTCCACAGGGTTTCTCTATCACCCTCTGATAATTTCATGGATGGAGGAGCCTGGCAGGCTGCAGTCCATGAGGTCACAAAGAGTCGGACACGACTGAGTGACACTTTCACTTTCACTGAGGTCTCCGGTGTGCCAGCCACCTCTTGCTCACTGGCCCTACCAGCCAACATAATATGTCGAAATGAAGTTCTGTGGGCTGTCTGACTCTTCCTGATCTTTTCTGACAATATTATGAAAATGGACAGGAGAGTCGAAATGTGTACTGTTGCCCATTTCAAGAGAATGCTAACTGTTTCGGATCGTCTTTTCTTCCTGGATGCAACAGACATATTTGCCAAATCAGTGTCAGTGTACTGAGCCCTGAGGCTGTTTTAATTGTTAAATACAACAACTGGGATGTGGGCAGCCATCCTGGCTTCCACTTGGTGAGCTTGTGAAAGCTGAGAGTGTCCACCGTGATCGGCCTGGTTTCCACAAGGGTGACAGAGTGAATTGAATAGAAATATGGTGACTACCAGGCTCCCCAAATCCTTAGATCCTTAAGAAAGGGTGCTTTTCTCCTGCATCCCCATTGATGAGGGATTGTTATTGCTTGCTATTGCTTGACTAGTTCAGCTGGTATGCTTGTTGGGGGGAATTTTAGAAATTTGTACTTGGTGTTCCCCACTATGATAGCTCTTACCCCCCAGGCCACTGTGGAGCTCGGGATACACAACCAACACTGACTCCTTTAAAACATGTGTTTCCAATCTTCCCCTCTTTGATCTATAGGTGTTGCACAATTTTGGTGTTTATCCCGTGGGTAGCTCCAAGATTTTACAGAAGGATGTGTGTGAGTGTTATTGACGGCCTTGGCGCCCAGGTGTCAAGAGGGCTCTGGAGAAGGTTTTGATGTCACAAGGGACCAACACTCATGAGATTGTCTGAAAGGTCCTCAGATGGCCCACATCTCCCACAGAGCTCCTGTATCCATCCTGATGATGCTCACTCCTCTTTTCCTAGAATGTCTGTAGGTTGCTACGGTGACAAAGAATGAACTGCGAGGGTCCATGAAAATAGGTTAATTGGGAAGAAGGCATTTTAACTAATATAAAGTGTTTTCCAAATGATTCCTTTCAATAAATCCAAAGAGTTACATCACCAATAAAGGTTGTCATGGAGTCACCAGAGGCAGGTGAACAACAAAGGACTGGGTGAGGGGAGGGATAAGTTGAGAGACTGGGATTGATATATACACATACTACTATAAACCTAGATAGCATATTCAAAAGCAGAGACATTACTTTGCCGACTAAGGTCCGTCTAGTCAAGGCTATGGTTTTTCCTGTGGTCATGTATCGATGTGAAAGTTGGACTGTGAAGAAGGCTGAGTGCCGAAGAATTGATGCTTTTGAACTGTGGTGTTGGAGAAGACTCTTGAGAGTCCCTTGGACTGCAAGGAGGTCCAACCAGTCCATTCTGAAGGAGATCAACCCTAGGATTTCTTTGGAAGGAATGATGCTAAAGCTGAAACTCCAGTACTTTGACCACCTCATGTGAAGAGTTGACTCATTGGAAAACACTCTGATGCTGGGAGGGATTCGGGGCAGGAGGAGAAGGGGACGACTGAAGATGAGATGGCTGGATGGCATCACAGACTCGATGGACGTGAGTCTGAGTGAACTCCAGGAGTTGGTGATGGACAGGGAGGCCTGGCATGCTGTGATTCATGGGGTCGCAAAGAGTCGGACACGACTGAGCGACTGAACTGAAGTGATATATATATATATATAATGGGACCTCCCTGGTAGAGAGAATGAAGAATCTGCCTGTAATGCAGGAGACCTGGATTCGATCCTTGGGTTGGGAAGATCCCCTGGAGAAGGAAATGGCAATCCACTCCAGTGTTCTTGCCTAGGAAAATCCATGGGCAGAAGAACCTGGGGGACTACTGTGAATGCGGTCGCAAAGTTTCAGACATGACTGAGAGACTAACACTTTCATATGTAAAATAGATAACCAACAAGGACCTACTATTTAACACAGGGAACTCTACTCAGTACTCTGTAGTGACCTATATGGGTAAAGAATCTTAAAAAGTAGTGAATATATGTGTATGTTTAACAGATTCACCTTGTTGTACACCCGAAACTGATGCAACATTGTAAATCAAAGTGAAAGTCGCTCAGTCGTGTCCGACTGTTTGCGACCCAATGGTCTATACAGTCCATGGAATTCTCCAGGCCAGGATACTGGAGTGGGTAGCCTTTCCCTTCTCCAGGGGATCTTTCCAACCCAGGGATTGAACCCAGGTCTCCCACATTGCAGTCAGATTCTTTACCAGCTGAGCCACCAAGCTATATGCCAATTAAAAAAAAAACAACAACAACGTTAGAAAAAGCTGTGGGGGATACTTTCGCCTCTGTCTTCGTTTGGCTAACCTGGTAAAGCCTGGGATCTTGGACCAGGAGGAGATTCTAGGTAGAGAGAGGATAGAAGAACTGGCAACAGCTAAGTCCTTTAAGAGTAAACAGTCTTCTGAAAATTGCTAAGTAAATTAGTGCCTGCTAATCCTTTTATCCCCGCAGTGAAACTGATGCAAGGCTGTCTCACAGGTAGAAGAACAGAGGCTCAGAGAAATACAATGGGTTGCCCAAGGCCATGTGGTGAGGGTGGGAGGCATGATGCTGGGGCCGGTCCCCAGGTCCCCAGGCTTTGGGGCGCCTGTCTGACAGCAGGGCCTCTCACAGGCGGCTTCAGGCCAGAGTGGGGACCAGAAGCCCTTCACTTTGGCATTGCTCTTCTCCCTGCAATGCGAAAGCAGTGAGGGCAGCACCTGATGCTCCTTAGCAAGATCCCGAGATGAGGAAAGAGCGAGCCAGCGCCAGCTCATTCGCTTCGGAGAGCATAGTCCGTCAGCCCGCAGGGCTCAGGGGGGAGGCTGCCCAAGAATAGGAAGCCTAAGGGAGCAGCGTGGTGGGGCGGGGAGGGGGTCCCTGGGCAAGGTGAGCTAGGGATGGTCCAGCCAGGCCGTCCTGGCCGCTGGGTCACTAAGCCCACCTGCGCCACTCAGCCTCCTCCTAGATGCCACTCTGGCGAGGCTGAAAGATGGAAGGGATGGCTGATCCAGGAAATGGCAGAGGCCCAGAGAGAGGAGTGGCTAGGCCAAGGCCACAGAATATGTTAACCACTAAAGTGGCATTAGAAGCCTGTCTCCAGGTTCCCAGCTCAAGTGCATTCCCACTGCAGCCCCGTGCCGCTCAAACAGCCTCGATTGTCCTCTCATCCCCACCCTCCCCTCCCTTTTCTGGGGCAGCGGCCAACTGTGGGCACTGTGCCAGCCTCCATCAGCCTCTTCCCCATCATCCCCGCCGGCCCTGCCCTCCTCCTGCAGGAGGTTCTGCTGACTGTTCCCCAGGAGGGAACCGATGCTCACTTCTCACTGCTCTCCTGCTTTCTATCCGTTTGTTATCAAATCCTGGCAGCTTGTATGCAGGGGCATCCTGCGTGGTTATAGGTTCACAACCCCGTCCTCTGTCCCCCAGGTAATGTCAGTCCACCTCGCCTGGCTGGCTTCCTCCTTCCATCCTTACCCTCCTTTCAGCTGGCAGACACCAGCCTTTCGTCTACACACACACTCATTCGTTTAACGTGGTACCGTGAGAATCTGCTATGTGTTGGGCACTTTGTGAGGCTTCATAGATGAGGCTGTGAATAACATGGACAAACCTTGCCTTCCTGAAGCTTACATCCCAAAGGTAACAGGACTGACAATGAACAAATAAACAAGCAAAGGAATATAGTAGGACCTAATGATAAAAATGGGCTTCCCAGGCGGTGCTAGTGGTAAAGAACCCACTTGCCAATGAGGGAGACATAAGAGATGTGGGCTCCATCCCTGGGTTGGGAAGACCCCCTGGAGGAGGGCATAGCAACCCACTCCATTATTCTTGCCTGGAGAATTTCATGGACAGAGGAGCCTGGTGGGCTACCATCCATGGGGTCGCAAATAGTTTGACATGACTGAGCTACTAAATGACAATGAAAATAATGCATATTCATGAGGAATTTGCTCATTTCATATGATCTTTCATTGGATTTTTTCCTTACAACAATCTTGTAAAGTAAGCGGGAATACACAAACACACACTCACACACATTTCTAAATATACCAGGATACTTTCAGAAAGCGGGCAGAGACACTGCGGAGAGGCCAGTTGCCATGTCAGTTGCTTTTATCTTGTCACCTTCCTTATTGCAAAATTATAAAGTTCATCTGTCTCTTAAATACAGTGCAGAGCTAAGTGTTCTCAGGCAATCTACTGTCCTGAAGAGCTGGTGCTTGTCTCTGTGTCTAGAACAGCTGCTCCACTTTTACCTGGAGAAGGAGGCGGGCAGGTTGTACCTCTTCCTTTTAGAGGCTCAGCCTATGGATTTCATGGCACCTCTGCTCACACCCCATTGGTCGGAAAAGAACCACACAGCCTTTCCTGCTGGCTGCTTGTTGGGGAATAAGGGTATTTGTAGCTGAGTGGCCATGTTCCTAGCTACAACTTGGAGCTGTCTGCTACTAAAATAAAATGGGGATGAATGTGGGGGAGTGGTTAGTCTCTGCTACACTTATTCTCCCTGTACCCCCACTTAACTTAGAACTTGACCTCAGCATGATGCCAAACCTCCCATATTGCCAATCTGACTGCCAGCATCCCAAAGGGTGAAGAGTGTAAAAAGTATTAGTTGCTCAGTTATGTCTGATCCCATGGACTATAGCCTGCCAGGCTCCTCTGTCCACGGAATTCTCCAGGTAAGAATACTGGAGTGGGTAATCTTTCCCTTCTCCAGGGGATCGTCCCGAATCAGGGATTGAACCAATGTCTTCCATATTGCAGGCAGATTCTTTACTGTCTGCGCCACCAGGGAAGCCCTAGAATGAAGCCTGGACACTCTAAGTGCTAACGGCCCATGTGACACCCCAAGAAAGCTCTGGAACTCCAATGATTTCGGGCACCTAAATAATAAGTAACAGTGACTCCACAGGAAAAAGCTCTGCCATTCACAAGGAATGTGTCCAGATCAGGGACCCTCACAATAACTTAACAGTTATAATGGATCAGGAAAAAAAGAAACACTCAACTTCCAAGGTGCCAAAGTTGAACTTTGGAAAATTTTCCAAACTTTGCCCTGCCACCCTCTGAAACTTCTGCTCATCCACCAAGAAAATGGTAGTACTTTTCCACAGTAGCCACTGAGCCTCCTAGTCTAGGCAAAAATAGGGGCCCCCTCATTCTATTTCATCCATTTGTATATCCAAATATTCTTCTTATTTACTTTTTATTTTATTTTGGGGGGTATGTGGCATGTGGGCTCTAGTTCCTCTGCCAGGGGTCAAACCCATGCCCCTTGCATTGGAAGCTCAGAGTCTTAACCACTGAGCAACCAGGGAAGTCCCCAACACTATTCTTTTTGAAAAAACAAATGTTCAGAAAGAATTCTCACCACCCTCCCCATTCCCTTCATTCATATATTTAACTTGTGAGTTGCTTAAAGATTGGTGTATGCACCAAGGAAACCAGAATTGAAAGAGACACGTGTACCCCAATGTTCATCGCAGCACTGTTTATAATAGCCAGGACATGGAAGCAACCTAGATGTTCAACAGCAGATGAATGGATAAGAAAGCTGTGGTACATATACACAATGGAGTATTACTCAGCCATTAAAAAGAATACATTTGAATCCGTTCTAATGAGGTGGATGAAACTGGAGCCGATTATACAGAGTGAAGTAAGCCAGAAGGAGAAACACCAGTACAGTATACTAACACGTATATCTGGAATTTAGAAAGATGGTAATGATAACCCCGTATGCGAGACAGCAAAAGAGACACAGATGTGTAGAACAGTCTTTTGGACTCTGTGGGAGAGGGCAAGGGTGGGATGAATTGGGAGAATGGCATTGAAACATGTATAATATCATATATGAAACAAATTGCCAGTCCAGGTTCGATGCAAGATACAGGATGCTTGGGGCTGGTGCACTGGGATGACCCAGAGGGATGGTATGGGGAGGGAGGTGGGAGGGGGGTTCAGGATGGGGAACACGTGTATACCCATGGCGGATTCATGTTGCTGTATGGCAAAACCAATACAATATTGTAAAGTAAATAATAATAAATGGTGGATATCTTAAAAGAAAAAAAAGATTGGTGCATGTTCCTATAGGAATTGCCTGCATGTTTATTAAGAACTTCTTTAATATTGAATACAATTTGTCAAATACAAGTTTTACTAATTTTCTTGCAAAAACAGCCAGAAAATGACTTTCTCCTAGAAACTCCATACCTTACCCATATTCTTGTTTTAAATCTGTGTCTTACCCTCTCTTTTCTGTGGCTGCAGATCCAGAGTGAGACCCTCACAGTGTCCTGGCCTTGGAGTATTTTGGGGGAAAGAAAAGATGTTGGGCAGCCTGTCCATATCCATCGACAAAGACTGCAAACCTAATTTTTTTATGAGAACACTTTCTAAGCTGTTCTTGTACATACAAATTGTGTACTAAGACGACAAGTCAGGTGCAGTGGAAAGCGAACTTGAAGACACTGAACTTGTAGAACACAGAAGAAAAGGAGAGGGAGAAGGAATACACTTTACCTAACTGTTCCTGCTCATTTCCCCAGATGAGCCTCCGAGGAGTCAGGGATCAGGACACCTCGGACTTAAACCATTAAGCCACATGGTAGCACCAAACCAGGATGCCTCCCTCTTCCACATTCCTCGGGATGTGCCTCTGGGGATGCTATTTAGGAAATCAACGGGCTCGTAGAAGAGGGACTTAGCACACGGACTTAAGAAATTTTTCCTAGGGGACTGTGCTTCTTTTGATTATACAGGGAGACATGAAAATGTGTATGAATGGGCAATTTTATTGCTTGATTTGAGCGTTATATTTCATTAACATAATAGGTGTGTTTTTTCATACCCATCACCCCTGGTTAAGAGAGAGAGTCAGAACATATTTTGAGTTTGCCAGGGGAGGAGATCCAGAACACTGTGCCGGGAAGACCTGCAGAATCACACTGGTTCTCTGAAAGTTCCAGGCTCCCGGGTGGCGACCGTTTTCTGCCGCGTCTAGTTCTGCAGATCCTGCAGGACACAGTGGAGTGCTTGAGTGCAGCAGCCACCTCTGATGTGACTCTCTGTTCAGCGCATTGCCAGGCATAGGATCCGTGCTCAACAACTACCTTAAAAAATAAAATTAATTTGGTTGTGTAGAATCTTAGTTGCCCCAGATGGGTCTTCTAGCTGAGGAATCCAGGTTCTTTAGTTGTAACATGCAAACGCTTAGCTGTAGTGTGTGGCTTCCTAGTTCCCCAACCAGCAATTGAACCCAGGCGCCCTGCTTTGATCTTAAAAAAAAATAAAATTAATTTGGTTGTGTAGAATCTTAGTTGCCCCAGATGGGTCTTCTAGCTGAGGCATCCAGGTTCTTTAGTTGTAACATGCAAACCCTTAGCTGTAGTGTGTGGCTTCCTAGTTCCCCAACCAGCAATTGAACCCAGGCGCCCTGCTTTGGGAGTGTGGAGTCTTAGCCACTGGACCACTGGGGAAGTCCTGCGCAACAACTGTCTTGGCTTACATTTTCTGCTTTTGAATCTGTTGGCTGTGTTCTCCCCCTGCCCTGTGCTATCCCTAGAGATGGAGCAGGCTTTTTGTCCTTCCTTGTAAAGTTCATACCTCCTCATTCACCAAAACCCATTCCCCGTGTCCAGAGTAATTACTTTGTCTCCGAGGATGGCCTGTGACCTTGTAGAAGCAGGATTCCCTGCAGAGGCCCAGCTCCTGTCTGCTGCCTGTGTGAAGGTCCATGAGTTGGTTGAGTTCCATCCCTGACCTAATAGGTTTCTGTGTGATCGGCCCAGGAAATGGATGGGCAGGCAGGTTGGAAAATGCTGCAAAATGAATGGTCCTTGATAACTCAACCTGGAGCCAGAGTCAGAGTCTGCAGAAAAATGTATCACCAGAAAAAACAGCACAAGAACTTGGGAAGAGGTTCAGGGTGCTGGCTTTTGGGCTGAGAGTTCTGTGTTAAGCTCTCGTATCCCTGCAGAGAGATGTCTGCAGTCATAGAAGATAGTGAAGTGATCCTGAGTTACCATGGAGACAAGCCCTGGAGTTGGGGTAACTTTGTCTTAGCTCTGACAGTTCCACTTACCTGATGGGCTTTAAGAAAGCTGCCTGAAGATGAATGGATAAGGAAGTTGTGGTACACACACACAATGGAATATTACTCGCCTATAAAAAGGAATGCATTTGAGTCAATTCTAATGAGGTGGATGAACCTAGAGCCTATTATACACAGTGAAGTAAGTCAGAAAGAAAAAGGCAAATATCATATATTAATGCATATGCATGGAATCTAGAAAGATGTACTGATGATCCTATGTGCTGGGCAGCAAAGGAGACACAGATGTAAAATAGATAATCAGTGTGAGTTTGATATATGATGCAGGGTATCCAAAGCCAATGCTCTGGGACAACCTGGAGGGTTAGGGTGGGGAGGGAGGTGGGAGGGGGATTCAGGATGCAGGGGACATATGTATACCTATGGCTGATTCATACTGATGCAAGGCAAAAACCATCACAATATTGTGAAGTAATTATCCTCAAATTAAAATACATTTAAAAAAGAAAAAAATAATATACCCATACTTCAAGAAAAGAAAGCTGTCTGAGGTCTCCAAGCCTCAGTTTCTTCATCTGTAAAATGAGTAGAGTCATTTTGTGAGGGGTACATGAATTAGTAGAGATATACATGTAGTTGGTACTTGGTAAATAATCTGTTGAATGAGTCCCTGAATATAAGTTGACTTTCCTAGTGTTCAGCCCAGTATTTGTGCTTTTAAGGAATGAAGAAGTGAGTGAATGAATATACACTTCCTACCATGGTGCGAGACACATTGTTGTTCTTAAAGATCAAGTCAGCACTTTCAATGAAAAGAAATTCATAAAAGAATGACTTTTAATTTCCCTATTACTATCCAAGGTAGATGAAGCTGCCCACATGTAAATCTGGTCAACGGGTAAAGTCAGTATCAGGGGCAAAAATGGGGCCATTGGTCTACCCCTGCTCCAAGGCTATAGTAGTTAAGATTATCCAGCTAACTCCCTTCACTCCAAAGCAGTGTAGGCAGCAGTTGCTCAATTAGTAATATGGAGTTTGATGCAGTTTTGTCTCTAGAGAGATTTTGCCCAACAAACACACATACTCTGGTTTCCTCAGAGAACCTGGTCATAGTGACCTGATAGGTGAACATTTTGATTTAATACCCTGGGGGAACCCAGTCAATATCTGTTAAATAAGTGAATGAGTAGCAGTCTCCAGGGGATTTGGTCATCATTAATTAAAAATGAGAAATGTGCTAATTCTTAAAATACTAGTCAAGCAGGATTCCGAGTTGAAGATTAAGTCACAAAGAAGACTTCACCTTTGTGTTTGCAAAGGAAGTACACACAGCCCCTCTTTCTTATCCCTCAGCGTATTACACACAATTCAGTTCTGAATTGTACACCTTTAAAAAGTCATATCGCAATTGTTGCCTGTATAATTATACATTTCAAACTAGAGTGTAGACTCTTTTTTAAATTTAATTTTTATTTTATATTGGAGTATAGTTGATTTACAATGTTGTGTTAATTTCAAGGGTATATCAAAGTGATTCAGTTATACATATACATATATTTACTATTTTTCAGATTCTTTTCCCATATAGGTTATTACAGAATATCGAGTAAAGTTCCCTGTGCTTTATGGTAGGTTCTCGCTGATTACCTGTTATATGTGTGCTGTGCCTATTCACTCAGTTGTGTCTGACTGTTTGTGACCCCATGGACTGTAGCCTACACAGTTCTTTGTCCATGGGATTCTCCAGGCAAGAATACTGGAGTGGGTTGCCATGCCCTCCTCTAGGGGATCTTCCCAACCCAGGGATCAAACCCAGGTCTCCCACATTGCAGGTGAATTCCTTACCCTCTGAGCCACCAGGGAGGCCCATTTTATATGTAGTAGTGTGTATATGTTAACCCCAAGGACCTGCATACATGCTAAGTCACTTCAGTCATGTCCAACTCTTTGCAACCTGATGGACTGTAAGCCTGCCAGGCTCCTCTGTCCATGGGATTCTCCAGGCAAGAATACTAGAGGGGTTGCTATGCTCTCCTCCAGATCTTCCCCACCCAGGAATCAAACTCGAAAATGTTAATGTCTCCTATATATTGGCAGGTGGGTTCTTTACTTCTAGTGCCACCCAAGGACCTACAGATTATCATACTAAGTGAAATTAGTCAGACAGAAAAAGACAAATATCATATAAAATCTCTTATATGTGGAATCTAAAACAAAACTTTTTTCCAAAACAGACTCACAGACATCAAAAACAAACTTGTGGTTACTAGAGTGGAAAGGTGTGAGGGAGGGAGTATGGACTCCCCTGGAGAGCAAATTCTCAGGCCATTTTCTCAAGGCAAAACACTGGGAGCCGTTGAATGGGTGATGGGAGGCAGCTTGAGGAGACTCTGATGTTGATGTGCAGTGATTAATGAGATAAACTTGAAGCTGCTTTGTGTGATGCAGGAAGTTCTTTTACATGTGCAGGCTGTCTGCCTTCAGAGTCCATGCCCTTTGGGGACAACTAGAGATTTCAGACAGGGAGAAATAATAAAGTCAATGGGAATGGTATCTATGGGGACCTCCGTAGGACCATCCTTGGAATGAACCATGTAAACCCTATGGTGAGGGGAGCTCAGAATTCTCCATGCAGAGACAAAAGCACATTAGTGATCACACCCATGGTCATCTCCTCTTTCTAAAGGAGTTTAATTCAAGTGCAGAGGTCCTCCTAGCCATCATCGGCAGACCTCCCACGAGGTGGACTCAAGAAAAGAAATCGAGTCGAGAATTGTCGTGCTTATTTGCTGAGAATAAGTGAGAGAGAGAGAGAGAGAAGCATACAGCTGTGAAAGGTTAATTAGCATTTAAACACACAATTATGTTTTCTATTTGGTCTGACTGGGAAAATAAATTATGTTTTTTCAAAGCAGAGACTTGCAGGCTATAATTGAAAATGGGCATTTTGAGGGCATCTCAGCCAATGCAGCAGAAGAAACCAAAGAGAAATAAATGCAAGCAAGCAGAGGCGTCCTCCCCAGCCCCAGCTGGGGGCTGAGTGACAAGGGTAGGAGCGGTACAGGGGGACAGAGAGAGCTGGCTGCTTACTTTGCCCCTGTTCCGGATGCTTCCCCCCTGGTCACTTTGCGATACTTTGCTTATCTGAACCTCTAGATTCTCTGTAATTAGAGTTAGTAGTATTTTGCCATGTGTTGCTAGGAGGTAAAGTTTAGGAGAGAAACTGGCATGATGCCTGGCACAGAACAGGAGTTCAGTAAACACATGTCTCCAGTAAATGCTTGGTAAACCTACTTTAATCTCCCTCTTCTCTGAATTGCTGTGATATTTCTCTAAAAGCCAGGAAAACCAGCCCTTAATGAGGTGGCGTCTTCTATTGTGTCCTAATTGTATCATGTTTAGATTGCCAATACAATCCAATTTCATTTCATTTACTTCAATTAAGGAATATGTGTTGAGAAATGACCATGTTTCTCGTGCAGTACTAAGGAATCCAAACCCACAAAAGAACCAGCACATACCTTCCAAGAGTTTAAACCAAGCTGAGAGAAATATAAAACGTATCTGAGGACCCTCCCATCAGTACTTGGACACTTATTGTTGATTGGCTGAGAGCTCCTACTAGGAGGAGATCATTTCCTTTACGGCATGTAGTTTTCACAACAAACTGGTGATTTTTGCATATAAGTACGTTGAGGCTCAGAGAATGTAGCAAGCTTGTTCACTGTTGCTCAGGACAGAGGACAGAATGGAGCTTGACTCCATACCTGCTCACGCTGTGCTTTGGTTTTCCCCATGGTCTGCCCCTCTCCCCCAGCCCCGTGCCTGCCTTGCCTGGCTCACCTCTCACCTTCTAGTGTTCAGCTGTGTCTGCGTGTTAAAGCTCAGCCACTGATAATCCTTCATGTTAAACCCATGGGGAGAAGACATGTGTCATGTAAACGCTAAGGACAGCGGAATTGAGAGTCTCACCAAGAAGACTTTCTTGGGACTTCTCTGATGGGCCAATGATTAAGACTTGGTGCTTCCAATGCAAGGGGAATGGTGTTCAAACTCTGGTCGGGGCACTAAGATCCTGCATGCCATGCAGTGTTGAATTTTATATGCAGTAGTGTGTATATGTTAACCCCAAGGACCTGCATACATGCTAAGTCACTTCAGTCATGTCCAACTCTTTGCAACCTGATGGACTGTAAGCCTGCCAGGCTCCTCTGTCCATGGGATTCTCCAGGCAAGAATACTAGAGGGGTTGCTATGCTCTCCTCCAGATCTTCCCCACCCAGGAATCAAACTCGAAAATGTTAATGTCTCCTATATATTGGCAGGTGGGTTCTTTACTTCTAGTGCCACCCAAGGACCTACAGATTATCATACTAAGTGAAATTAGTCAGACAGAAAAAGACAAATATCATATAAAATCTCTTATATGTGGAATCTAAAACAAAACTTTTTTCCAAAACAGACTCACAGACATCAAAAACAAACTTGTGGTTACTAGAGTGGAAAGGTGTGAGGGAGGGAGTATGGACTCCCCTGGAGAGCAAATTCTCAGGCCATTTTCTCAAGGCAAAACACTGGGAGCCGTTGAATGGGTGATGGGAGGCAGCTTGAGGAGACTCTGATGTTGATGTGCAGTGATTAATGAGATAAACTTGAAGCTGCTTTGTGTGATGCAGGAAGTTCTTTTACATGTGCAGGCTGTCTGCCTTCAGAGTCCATGCCCTTTGGGGACAACTAGAGATTTCAGACAGGGAGAAATAATAAAGTCAATGGGAATGGTATCTATGGGGACCTCCGTAGGACCATCCTTGGAATGAACCATGTAAACCCTATGGTGAGGGGAGCTCAGAATTCTCCATGCAGAGACAAAAGCACATTAGTGATCACACCCATGGTCATCTCCTTCTAAAGGAGTTTAATTCAAGTGCAGAGGTCCTCCTAGCCATCATCAGCAGACCTCCCACGAGGTGGACTCAAGAAAAGAAATCGAGTCGAGAATTGTAGTGCTTATTTGCTGAGAATAAGTGAGAGAGAGAGAGAGAGAGAGAAGCATACAGCTGTGAAAGGTTAATTAGCATTTAAACACACAATTATGTTTTCTATTTGGTCTGACTGGGAAAATAAATTATGTTTTTTCAAAGCAGAGACTTGCAGGCTATAATTGAAAATGGGCATTTTGAGGGCATCTCAGCCAATGCAGCAGAAGAAACCAAAGAGAAATAAATGCAAGCAAGCAGAGGCGTCCTCCCCAGCCCCAGCTGGGGGCTGAGTGACAAGGGTAGGAGCGGTACAGGGGGACAGAGAGAGCTGGCTGCTTACTTTGCCCCTGTTCCGGATGCTTCCCCCCTGGTCACTTTGCGATACTTTGCTTATCTGAACCTCTAGATTCTCTGTAATTAGAGTTAGTAGTATTTTACCATGTGTTGCTAGGAGGTAAAGTTTAGGAGAGAAACTGGCATGATGCCTGGCACAGAACAGGAGTTCAGTAAACACATGTCTCCAGTAAATGCTTGGTAAACCTACTTTAATCTCCCTCTTCTCTGAATTGCTGTGATATTTCTCTAAAAGCCAGGAAAACCAGCCCTGGTTTGCCAATACAATCCAATTTCATTTCATTTACTTCAATTAAGGAATATGTGTTGAGAAATGACCATGTTTCTCGTGCAGTACTAAGGAATCCAAACCCACAAAAGAACCAGCACATACCTTCCAAGGGTTTAAACCAAGCTGAGAGAAATACAAAACGTATCTGAGGACCCTCCCATCAGTACTTGGACACTTATTATTGATTGGCTGAGAGCTCCGACTAGGACGAGATCATTTCCTTTACGGCATGTAGTTTTCACAACAAACTGGTGATTTTTGCATATAAGTACGTTGAGGCTCAGAGAATGTAGCAAGCTTGTTCACTGTTGCTCAGGACAGAGGACAGAATGGAGCTTGACTCCATACCTGCTCACGCTGTGCTTTGGTTTTCCCCATGGTCTGCCCCTCTCCCCCGGCCCCGTGCCTGCCTTGCCTGGCTCACCTCTCACCTTCTAGTGTTCAGCTGTGTCTGCGTGTTAAAGCTCAGCCACTGATAATCCTTCATGTTAAACCCATGGGGAGAAGACATGTGTCATGTAAACGCTAAGGACAGCGGAATTGAGAGTCTCACCAAGAAGACTTTCTTGGGACTTCTCTGATGGGCCAATGATTAAGACTTGGTGCTTCCAATGCAAGGGGAATGGTGTTCAAACTCTGGTCGGGGCACTAAGATCCTGCATGCCATGCAGTGTTGAAAAAAAATGAGGACTTAAAAAAAAAAAAAAGTCTTCCTCCATGAGCTGCAGGCCCTATTTATGGTTTATGTGTACCTTCTGTTTCTAGAAAGAAAATCTGAAGTAGGTGTCTCTGCATTGTCACAAATAACCAGAGTTACTGTGAGACAGCAAAAGAGACACAGATATAAAGAACAGACTTTTGGACTCTGTGGGAGAGGGAGAGGGTGGGATGATTTGGGAGAATGGCATTGAAACATATACACTATCATGTAAGAATGAATCACTAGTCTAGGTTTGATACAGGATACAGGATGCTTGGGGCTGGTGCACTGGGATGACCCAGAGAGATGACATGGGGAGGGTGATGGGAGTGGGGTTCAGGATTGGGAACTCATGTACACCTGTGGTGGATTCATGTCAATGTATGGCAAAACCAACACAGTATTGTAAAGTAAAAAAATAAAATTTAAATTAAAAAATTCTGAAAAAAAAAAGAACACCCTTTGATTTAAATGGATAAATCCACATGGCTAGAGACTTTTCTGTCTTGTTCTTTCTTACATCATCAGTGTACAGGGCTTCCCCACTGTAGGTATGCAATACATATTCTCCCTGTGATGATGAATATTTTTATTCTTTCTGTTGTTCATACTTATTTCCAATATTCACACGCAGCTAATCATTTTTCTAACAAGTTCTAAATGTATTCTTCATCTCAGTCATTTTCAAGAGGTACAGATTATCTCAGACACTTTCCATATTAAATGCTTGGTATCTTTCTTGCTGTCATTTTCAATTCTACCATCTTAAAAACACAAAACCGTCATTACCATTAATGTATAAATGGTTAAAAATGTTTAGCCATTTATTTTGCTAGTTTCTGTGTTCGCTTTTATTTTCTCCATCCCTACCACCCTCCTGCAGATTTTGTTTTCCACTGAAAGCCAACGGCTAGCAGATGCTTTGGCTGTCTGAACATCTGTGTTTCACTGTCATCAAATGATCGTACTGCTGAATACAGACCTCCAGGACCCTATACTAAGTGCCCGAGAGTTGATAGCTATCCTTTATTTTTCTTTTTATTAGATTTTCAGTCATTTTGCCTCAGCGCTTTCAACATGATACTTCCCCTTTCCTGGTGTCTATTGTTGGGAAGTGAAGTCTATGTTAAGTCTAATTGCCATCCCTTTGTAGGTAAGCTATCTTTTTCTCTGATGACTTCTAATATTACCTAGTTTGAACTTTGCTGTGTCACCCAAAAAACCCAATGGTGTCAGTTCCTGCCTGAAAGCCGGCAATCTTGAGACTCAGAATGGTTTTGATTCAATTTTAAAGACAGTCCCGGCTCAAAGTGGGACCTGTCATCATTGGTTTCTCTGGGTGACAACCTCAGACCTTGAGATTCCCCAGCCTCCAAGATCACGTTCCTTATAGTAAACCTCCATATCTTACTCTCTCCAGCCTGTGGGTCCCGTTTCCCTGAAGAATCCTGACTAACACAGGTATCTTTTCTGCTTCTGTCTTGAACTGACTTTAAAGTGCCCCTCTGACCCCATCTCCCAGTTTTCATGTTCTTATATAATCCCTTCCCCAACCAGGGCTTATGATAACTTGTAACTGATAGAATATGGCAAGGGTGTCGCTATATTGCTCCCACGATAACAAGACATCATATGATCATATGAAGCTCTTTAATTATTCACCTAGAACCTATTATCACTAATGATCCTATGACAAGCGATACAGTAGCTACTCATAAAGATTATTTTTTGAGAAAATAAATAAACTTTGGGTCTCCGATTTATCTCATCAGTCTATGATAGTATGTTATTCAATGCCTGTTCTTCTGTGTGTGTGTGTGTGTGTGTGTGTGTGTGTATTTAAGAGCTATAATCCAGCCTAGTGCTCCTTCTACACCATTTTCCTCCCAACAGATACCAGCTTCCCTCTGTGATTCTGAAAGAAGCATCAGCCTCTCCAAACATGAGTAAGGATTCCACAATCCAAGCCTGCAGTGTATGGGCCTCTTTCAGGGGCAAAACTCCAGGGCTCCTAGTCAACAGAAAGTCTATAGCCTCAGCAACTGTCCCTGGGGGATGAGATTTTATGCAGGAGTGAAAGTCAGATTGTAGCTGAACAAAGAAACAATAGTACTTGATGCCTTCATGCCCATTAACCCTGGAAGAAAAGAGAAAACCAGAAGCTTCTCTCTGCCTGTCTGGTCCACGATCCACCTCTAACCCCTGAATCAGCTGTTCCTGTCCCATCCCAGCCAGCAGGGAATGGATGCCTATTATGCATGGCGATGATAGAAAAGTATAAGGACTTCGGATTCTGATGGATAGGAGTTTAAATCCCAGTTTTGTCTCTCGCAAACTGTGGATTCTTGGGCCATACATCTAAATCCTCTCTGGTTGGGTTCTTTATCTGCTAACTTGGATGTCAATAGCTCCCTTTCTGGGACAGTGTGAGGACGGAAGCACAGTGTCAAGCTCCATAAAGTGGTTATTTATCTCACGATGTCTGTCCCCTCATGGCGCTACTGCTGCAAACTGGATGATTGTTAACCATCCATCTTTATTCTCCTATTTCCTGTGCCTCCTCCCTCCAACTTGGTGCTACTAGATTCATCTTCTTAAGGTTCAGTTTTAACAATGTGGGTCCCCTGCTGAAAAATTCTCTTTGGTCCCGTCTTGCCTCCTTGGTGGTGGTGGTTAGTCATTAAGTCATGTCTGACTCTTTGCAATCCCATGGACTGTAGCCCACCAGGCTCCTCTGTCCATGGGATTTCCTAGGCAAGAGTACTGGAGTGGCTTGCCATTTCACTCTTCGTGAGCTCTTTCTAACCCAGGGATGGAACATGTGTCTTCTACATTTCAGTCTGTCTACTGTATTGTAGGGGAATTCTTTACTTCGGAGACACCAGTAAAGCCTTCTTACCTCCTTGGTAATATTCATATTGTCCAGCATAACTCACAAGCTGTCTGGGAGATCTGTCTTTCCTGAGGCTCTCCCTAACCCCAACTAAGGAGAAACAGCCTCTAAGCCCATAGTCTCTGGGCCCAGCTCAGAGGGCGTCCGTCTCTTGACTCTTGTACTTACTAGCTCTGGGATTTAGACACATTGTTAAATGATGATGCCACTTTGGAAAGAGCATTTTGAGAACTGAGTGAGTTAGCTTTTAAGTAAAGCACTTAGAACAGTGCCTGGCACGTACTAAGACCTGTGCAATGCTTGCTACATGCTTGTCTCCTTGCTTTGAAGTCTTTGGACACAATTTATAATAGACTTTTTTCTTTTAATTTTATGCCTGATATTCTAGATAATTGTATGTTTCAACATCTTCTCTTCTTGACTCTAAATTCTTGGAGGAATATCTTGTTTATCCTCTGAGTGAGTGAGTGAGTGAAGTCGCTCAGTTGTGTCTGACTCTTTGCGACCCTGTGGACTGTAGCCTGCCAGGCTCCTCTGTCCATGGGATTCCCCAGGCAAGAATACTGGAGTGGGTTGCCATTTCCTTCTCCAGGGGATCTTCCCAACCCAAGGATCGAACCTGGCTCTCCTGCATTGCTGGCAGATGCTTTATCCTCTGAGCCACCAGGGAAGCCCTTGTTTATCCTCTGCTGCTAAGTCGCTTCAGTCGTGTCCGACTCTGTGTGACTCCATAGACGGCAGCCTACCACGCTCCTCCATCCCTGGGATTTTCCAGGCAAGAGTACTGGAGTGGGTTGCCATTGCCTTCTCCATGTTTATCCTCGACAGCACCTTAAATAGAGGCTCAGACCAAGACAGTGTTCAGCGAATGTCATTGAAATTTCATTACTTAATGTATTCATTTTCTAGGGTTGCCATAACAAAGTTCCACAGAATGGGTGGCTCAAACAACAGAGATTTATCTTCTTATAGCTCTGGAAACTGATAAGTCTGAGATCAAGGTGTTGGCTAGGTTCATTTCTTCTGAAGCCTTTCTTCTTGGCTTGTAGGTGGCTACCTTCTCTTTGCGTCTTCATGTGATTTTTCCTTTGTGTGTATCCTAATCTCTTCTTATAACATGCCAGTCAGATTGGATTAGGGCCTAAATGTATTACCTCATCTTAATTACCTCTTTAAAGACCCTATCTGCCAACAGTCACATTCTAAAGTACTGGGGGTTAAGGGGATTTTGGAGGGATGCAACTCAGTCCATAACATGTATCAAAAGACAATCTGAAAAGTATATGTTCAGTTCTATCAGGCTGTGCTAAAAGCCCACTTGGATTAGTCAGCTTTTTTTATTAGCTCAACTACTTTGCTCTTGGTTATACTGTTGGAGAAATCCATGTGATCTTCATAGAAATGTTAAGAATAACTGAGGGCTTGGAGTCAGAAAGTTCTAGAACACTGGGGCTCATGAGTCTGCAGAGAAGTTTGAATCCACACCCCAGATGCAGCTAGGACGCCAGAGCCCAGAAATTCCAATAGTTGATACAAGACTGTGTTTCTGCCCAAAACAGAACACAGAAGAGTGAAGCAGCAGATTATCTGCCTGCTGCAAGGATTCTGCTGCTGCTGCTGCTGCTGCTGCTAAGTCACTTTAGTCGTGTCCGACTCTGTGTGAACCCAGAGACGGCAGCTCACCAGGCTCTCCCGTCCCTGGGATTCTCCAGGCAAGAACACTGGAATGAGTTGCCATTTCCTTCTCCAATGCATGAGAGTGAAAAGTGAAAGTGAAGTCACTCAGTCGTATCCGACTCTTAGAATGTTACAAAAGGAAGTTGCCCCATTTATATAAGACATGGCTGTCATATGCCTGAGTGTTTGGAAATTAGATATTCATCCTGGCTGTATGACCCTGAACTTGCTCTTTCCGTATCATGAGTCCTATTTTATTAACTCTTTTTTTTTTTTTTTTACTTTTATGAAGTTTAGGATAAAAGAACACTTTTATTCAGTGCAAATCAAAACCATGATGCCATCCATAACTAGCACAGTTCAGACGCTGACCTGAGTGTTGGTGGGCTATGAGTTTGAACAGCTATTTTGGAAAGCAACTTGACAATATTTATCAGGAAGCTTCAAGATCTCAATTATTTTGTTCCAGTAA
>SJYX01023399.1:467930-487141 GCA_006410675.1 Oreotragus oreotragus | reverse complement strand
CTGATAAGTCTGAGATCAAGGTGTTGGCTAGGTTCATTTCTTCTGAAGCCTTTCTTCTTGGCTTGTAGGTGGCTACCTTCTCTTTGCGTCTTCATGTGATTTTTCCTTTGTGTGTATCCTAATCTCTTCTTATAACATGCCAGTCAGATTGGATTAGGGCCTAAATGTATTACCTCATCTTAATTACCTCTTTAAAGACCCTATCTGCCAACAGTCACATTCTAAAGTACGGGGGTTAAGGGGATTTTGGAGGGATGCAACTCAGTCCATAACATGTATCAAAAGACAATCTGAAAAGTATATGTTCAGTTCTATCAGGCTGTGCTAAAAGCCCACTTGGATTAGTCAGCTTTTTTTATTAGCTCAACTACTTTGCTCTTGGTTATACTGTTGGAGAAATCCATGTGATCTTCATAGAAATGTTAAGAATAACTGAGGGCTTGGAGTCAGAAAGTTCTAGAACACTGGGGCTCATGAGTCTGCAGAGAAGTTTGAATCCACACCCCAGATGCAGCTAGGATGCCAGAGCCCAGAAATTCCAATAGTTGATACAAGACTGTGTTTCTGCCCAAAACAGAACACAGAAGAGTGAAGCAGCAGATTATCTGCCTGCTGCAAGGATTCTGCTGCTGCTGCTGCTGCTGCTGCTAAGTCACTTTAGTCGTGTCCGACTCTGTGTGAACCCAGAGACGGCAGCTCACCAGGCTCTCCCGTCCCTGGGATTCTCCAGGCAAGAACACTGGAATGAGTTGCCATTTCCTTCTCCAATGCATGAGAGTGAAAAGTGAAAGTGAAGTCACTCAGTCGTATCCGACTCTTAGAATGTTACAAAAGGAAGTTGCCCCATTTATATAAGACATGGCTGTCATATGCCTGAGTGTTTGGAAATTAGATATTCATCCTGGCTGTATGACCCTGAACTTGCTCTTTCCGTATCATGAGTCCTATTTTATTAACTCTTTTTTTTTTTTTTTTACTTTTATGAAGTTTAGGATAAAAGAACACTTTTATTCAGTGCAAATCAAAACCATGATGCCATCCATAACTAGCACAGTTCAGACGCTGACCTGAGTGTTGGTGGGCTATGAGTTTGAACAGCTATTTTGGAAAGCAACTTGACAATATTTATCAGGAAGCTTCAAGATCTCAATTATTTTGTTCCAGTAACTTTACTCTGAGAAATTTACCCAAGGGAAAGAAAAAGAATGTGGACAGGATACATTTATACTTGAGCATATGTGTGCGCATGTTCTCAGGGGATAAGTGATAACAGCAAAGTTTGACAACAATCTGCAAGTGTGCCATTAAAATAATGATAATATGTTCAAAAAGGAATATTACACAGTCACTGAAAATGACAATTGTAATGAATGTGGAAAAATTATTGCAATGTGACATTAAGTGAAAAGGCAGAATACAGCATTGTATATGTATTTGGATCTCATTTATGTTTTTTGATATGTGCATTTGTTTAAAAAATTTTTGCTGAGAGAACGGGAGTTAAAATACTATGGATTCAGGTCAGTGGTTCTCACTGGGGGTGATTTTTCTCCCTCCAGGGATATTTTGCAGTATCTGGAAATGTTTTTGATTGCCATGCTCTGGGGAGGGGATTGTGACTGGCATTGACTGGGGAGGGCCAGGGGTGCTGCCAAGTGGCCTGCCAATCACAGAACATCCCCCACTGCCAAACTAATAGTTATCCAGCCCGCATGTCAGCAGTCAGGTAAGAAATCCAGCTCTAAGTTCTCATCTTTGTTCTGCCTCTTTCTAACTTGAGCAAATTTCCTCCCTCCCTCTCTCTCTCTCTTCTTTTATTTCTCTTTATAACACTTACTGGGGCTTTGGTACGTGTCAGAAACCGTTACAAGTATTTTCTGTCTATTGACTAATGTTGACACAGAACAATTCCACGAGGTAAGTACTAATACTGTCACCCTAAGTGAAAAAAATCTCTTCTGTTTTGAGGTTTCAAAAAATAGTTCACCAAAAGTGCTTCATACAGAGCCTAACATGCAGATAAATGAAAAGAAGTTTAGACAGACAACAATGTGTATGCATCTATATATACACAACACATGATTACTGTGTATGCTGTCTGTATATGTTACAGTGGCGTCGCTAGTCACTCAATTGTGTTGGGCTTCCCTGGTCGCTCAGCTGGTAAAGAATCCGCCTGCAGTGCAGGAGACCTGGGTTCGATCCTTGGGTTGGGAAGATCCTCCGAAGAAGGGAAAGGCTACCCATTCTGGTATTCTGGATGGGAGAATTCCATGGACTGTATAGTCCATGGGGTCACAAAGAGTCGGACATGACTGAGCGACTTTCTCTTTCACTTTCATAGTCGTGTCTGACTCTTTGAGACCTCAGGACTGTAGCTTGCCAGGTTCTTCTGTTCATGGGATTTTCTAAGCAAGAATACTGAAGCCGGTTACCATGCCTTCCTCCAGGGGATCTTCCTCACCCAGGAATCAAACCCGAGTCTCCTGCATTGCAGGTGGACTCTTTACTGCCTGAGCCAACAGGGAAGCATGTGTATTACAGTGAACCTGTAAAAATGACTAGCTTTATATGATGGAATTAGAGGAAAGTTTTATACTTTTTCTTTATACTTTCCTTAATATTCCATATTTATACTTATCTATGTCTCTTTGTTTTTGTTTTTTTTTTTAAAATATGTAGCAATCACTTTTGTTACCAAAACAACCTAACATGATATTAAAGCCCCTGGAGAACTGCAGGGCTGGCTATGAACGCAGTCCCTGTTACATGAGAAAGTCTAAAGAAAATATTCCCATTTAGGATGTGACACATTTTACTGAAACAGAGCACTGGATCTCCTTGCCAAAACCAAACTTCAGTTCTGATCCAATACAGTCAAAATTAGTGCCGCAGACCCTGCATGTACTGGCGAATGTGCTAGCCCTATTTTACTGTGGCTAGCTCCCTCGGGATTAATTATTTCCCATTGATCTTACTAGAAAATAGAAAGCTGTTTCATTTTCCCTTGGAATGACCCTTCTCATTGCCTCTTACACCAGTGATACTGTTCTAGGGAAGACATCTTTAATCCAGTGGGTTTTGTATCAGATGTATCTGAGGAGCTTTTAGGAGATATTAGCAAATGACCCATTGCCATCCTGAGAAATTCTGATTTGTCTTGCCTGGAGCTGGTTATCATTTTTTTAAGGTTCCCTAGAGTTTTAAACAGGGAGCCAGATTTGAGAACCACTGCTCTAGGCAGAATTATAGGCACAGTTCTTGAACTGGTCCAAAGAGGGGAGTTAGCCTTCTTCAGCTATAGCCTGTGTCAGGGCAGCAGGGTGACTGTGGAGGCCACGTACCCGCAAATCCCCCATCTCCCACTAGTGTTTGAGTTATGTCAGAAGCATTCCATTTTCAGGCAGGCTTGACGGTTGGAAGCTCTTTGCTCAAGTGCAAGCCTTGAGGCTTGGAATGTCTTCCATGTACCAGCCCACCAGCTAGTTGGAGCATCTGCAGTTTTAGCATGCCAACAGCTTCCAATCAGAGCATCTCTGAAAGCCTTCCCTTTTTCCTTTTTCCTCTTTTTTTTTTGTTGTTGTTATGAAGCGTTTCCTCACCTCCGTCTGCCTTTGAGTCTCTGCTTATGTTTATTCTCATTTGCTTGGTGTTTATTTGTTTCCATACAGCATATTGAAGATGTCTGATGGGGTGAGCACCAAAATGCATTCCTGTGATAACAGCACCAGAGAAGTGAAAATGTCAATGCTCTGCTTTTCTTTCCAACGCAGAAGTTACATGACGCCGAGCAAGCCTTGAGGCTTGGAATGTCTTCCATGTACCAGCCCACCAGCTAGTTGGAGCATCTGCAGTTTTAGCATGCCAACAGCTTCCAATCAGAGCATCTCTGAAAGCCTTCCCTTTTTCCTTTTTCCTCTTTTTTTTTTGTTGTTGTTATGAAGCGTTTCCTCACCTCCGTCTGCCTTTGAGTCTCTGCTTATGTTTATTCTCATTTGCTTGGTGTTTATTTGTTTCCATACAGCATATTGAAGATGTCTGATGGGGTGAGCACCAAAATGCATTCCTGTGATAACAGCACCAGAGAAGTGAAAATGTCAATGCTCTGCTTTTCTTTCCAACGCAGAAGTTACATGACGCCGATGCACCAGCCTCATGCAAGTTCTAGAGCATCTTTAGGTACGTCTCTCGTGCCTTCAGCTCTTCCACCATGTGGTCAGAAACCCACCCTCCACCGACTGCCTCATGTCTATAGTATCCCTAAGAAATTCAAGACCAGTTTACTGCTTCGTTATTTTTCAGACTTAGGCCAAAGACGGGTGCCGACAATGCAGCTTTTGTCCTTTTAAATAACTTGGGAATAGAGCAGTTTTCACGGCTCAGTGACTATGAACCTTTGAAATACATAACATAAATAGAATGGAAACTTAGCCCATCAGATTTGGCAGCTTCACAAAACTGACCTAGACCTTCTCGTGACTCTTGGTTCTGGTTTTCAGCTTGAGGCGGGGAACGAGAGACACTCTGATGTACCTAATACTCATGGGAACCGCTAGAGGGTAGGAAAGGGAACCCAGAGGGAAACGGCCAATGAAGAAAGAGGAGGTGAGGAGGGGACTCTTTCTGCCCTCTGGAATTTAACTTTCGGATGAATACTGATTTTTAGTTTGGAGCTACTCTGTGTTTCTTCATGAGACATACTAAAGAAAGAGGTTTCAGTTGCAGGGTTCAGGATTCCCTGAAAGATAAGCATGAAATGCTCTCTTGTATTTGCTCCCTCTGTCTACCTGGCTGCTACCCACCCCCACTTCCACAACCAAGGCAGCGGTCACAGGATCTCTCTGGGGTCCCTCAGGTGGCCATCACCTGGCCTTTACCTCTCTACCTGGAGCAAGTAAATCCCCTCTTTCATCCTCCAAGGCTGTGTGGAGATTTGTTCTCCAGGGAAGAACAAATCGGACTCTGTATTGGATCTGTTTCTTTTACTTTAACCTTTGTATTCTATTGTTTTTGCTAGAAGTTAAGCACTAAAGGAATGTTGCCCATAGCTTAAACTATACAGCGTGGCTCATCTCTGGGAACCCTGCCCGCAGTGTCTGATCATTAATCTAAAATACCTTTGTTTAGTTCACAGGAGACATTCTGATCAGGTCCACCTGTGGATGGCTGCAGGAAAGAAGAAATTACCACACCCCTTGTGGTGCTGGAGAAGACCCTTTAGAGTCCTTTGGACTGCAAGGAGATCAAACCAGGCAATCCTAAAGGAAATCACCCCTAAGTATTCACTGGAAGGACTGATGCTGAAGCTCCAATACTTTGGCCACCTGATGCAAACAGCCGACTCAGAAAAAAGCTTGATGCTGGGAAAGATCGAGGGCAGGAGAAGAAGGGGGGCAGCAGAGGATGAGATGGTTAGATAGCATTGCCAACTCAATGAACATGAATTTGAGCAAACTCCAGGAGACAGTGAAGGACATGGAAGCCTGGCATGAATGTCCACGCGGTCACAAAGAGTCAGACATGACTCAGGGACTGAACAACAACTCCGGAGTCTGGCCAGAGCTGGGAAATATTTGCAACAACTAATCACCTTTTCTACTTTATCTCCTCACCTCCTTCTCTCTTTGCTCCATAAAAGAAGCTAACATCCAAACCCGAGCAAGATGGTTCTCTGGAACTCTAGCCTACCATCTTCTTACCCTGCTGGCTTTCTGAGTAGTCACTCTTCTTTGTCCCAACAATTGGTGTCTTGATTTATTGGCCTGGCGTACAGCAAGCAGTATGAGCTTATACTCGGTAACACATGGACCCAGTGAAATGAAGACTCCTCGACCTGGTACCAAGGTTTCCTAAACTGTGACCCCCCCCTCCCCCCCACATCTGACACCTCATCATAGCTTCAGATTCTTGCTAACAGGCATTAGCAAATCAGCTTTCCTCTCAGCATCTGTGCTGTCTTAAGAATGGAGATATAGAATTCCTGTGAGAATCAAAGGCTTGTAATAAGCATGTGTAGATTGCCAAGTACAAAAACAAATTGCTGTGGTTACTATTATTATTACAAGAACTCAATGATACATGTGAAAATGAGTTTCTCGGTTGTATAGTTAAACATTGATATTATAAAAATTACTTAAGAGACACATGGAAGCTCTTTGAATGAATCATAAAATCAATCACCTAGAAAAGACCCACAGTGGTGAGTATAAACTTCACCAAACCTCATCATAGCTTCAGATTCTTGCTAACAGGCATTAGCAAATCAGCTTTCCTCTCAGCATCTGTGCTGTCTTAAGAATGGAGATATAGAATTCCTGTGAGAATCAAAGGCTTGTAATAAGCATGTGTAGATTGCCAAGTACAAAAACAAATTGCTGTGGTTACTATTATTATTACAAGAACTCAATGATACATGTGAAAATGAGTTTCTCGGTTGTATAGTTAAACACTGATATTATAAAAATTACTTAAGAGACACATGGAAGCTCTTTGAATGAATCATAAAATCAATCACCTAGAAAAGACCCACAGTGGTGAGTATAAACTTCACCATGAACACTGTCTCTATGGCGAGATGGCGAGTTCAGCACCTTGGTGTTAAGAACAGTGCTCATGTTTATTTTATGGATGCCTGGAACATAAAGGAAGCTAGAGATCCTTCGGTTTGATCCTAATGATTCATGGATGGAAAATAGAGCCCCTTGGCCTCCTAAGGCTGAATGGTTTGCCCAAGGTTGTTCAGCTAGAGAAAGCAGTACAACTAATAATAATAGTACAAGGGTGTGCAGCTTACAGTGAAAATGTCGCTCGTACATAAACCTATTCAGGCTTCAGAACCATTCAGGAATGGACACTATCTACCTCCCCAGTGTTCATCAAGGAATAATTTTTCAAGCTGGGCTCTGAAGATAGGTTGCAGGGGTTCTCAATAAAAAACAACTATTATAATTATTTTCTCCCATCAAACAATGAATATTTAAATGCTTTAGGAACCCATTTATTGCTTTCATCCATTTTATAGGTTGAAGTATTAGTAAAGATTTTCTTTGAAAAAAGCATTCTGCTACTGAAAATGCTTTTTTTAAAAAAACCCATTGACCTAGAAGAAAAATAAAATGCTGAAAGAGCAAGAATAAAATTGAACATGGATGTATTTGAGTGGATAAGTGGAGCTGTGGAGTGTATTAGAATGAGAGTAAAGGAAAAGCAAATTCCTTCATCAAATTCTCTAATAACTCAATGTACAGGGATCACCCATGGGAAGTGGGCTCTCTGATACTCCCAGAGTCTACCAGGAGAGCTTTACTATATCACTCTCCTTTACTAGAAATCTCTCTGAAGGGAAGGGCCCCTGTCTTTCTAAAATAGTCATCTCCAGAATGCCCACGGATGTGTTCGGGGGATGTGTGTGCTCCGTCGCTCAGTCATGACCGACTCTTTGTAAGCAGCCTGTCAGGCTACTCGGTCCATGGAATTTTTCAGGCAAGAATGTTGGAGAAGGTTGCCATTTCCTCCTCCAGGGAATCTTCCCAACCCAGGGATAAAACCGGCATCTCCTGCACTGGCAGGCAGATTCTTTACCACTGAGTTACCTGGGAAGTGATTCTTTGGGGACAGATTATTTCAAACCTTGGGGAAGGGGCTGTGAACACAGGTTAATCTCTGTGTTCCCAAGGACAATGCAGCTGAAGTGGTCTTATGGGGAAACATGACATGGAGTCATTTTGTTTTATTTTACTTTATTTCATTATTTTAAGGGGCTTCATAGGAAGAGGAAAAACAGAGTTGTAGGTAGTACTAGTCAGTTGGGCTTCAATGAGTTTGATAAAGAAGGGTTCAAGACAGTGCTTTTTAAACTATCCTGTCCTATGACTTACAGTAAAAGATACATTTGACATCATGTTCCAATATGCATGCACATATGCAAACACAATAAAATATACATACAACTGTATAAATACATCACACAACACTTAGTCTGACTGCATGCAATGCACTCATTTTCTTTCCTATCCTATCATAAGGATGGATAAATTGACTATTCAGAAGGCAAGATTAATGGGCCTTTTTGACTGGATATGACAGGTGAAGGAGAAGGACAGATAAAGATAACTCCTGACCTGGGTACCAGCCTTGTGTGGCTTCTATTACCTGCATTAGGAGACAGTGGACAATGGAAGAGATGCTGAGGGTAAGGAACGAAGAGTCCTGTGGGCCGTATACAGAGTGCGAGATGCTAACGGGAAGGCTTTTAGTCTGAGAAACCCAACAGGAAAGTCGATATGCAAGAGACTGAAGTCAGACAGGAGCTTTAGACTCAGCATTCACTGGCACGCCAGTGGTAACTAAAGCCAGGAAGGAGTCCCATTATTTGGAGAGGAAAGAGATATGAAGAGGCTTCTCAAGTGGTGCCAGGGGTAAAGAGCCTGCATGCCAGTGGAGGAGATGTAAGAGACACGGGTTCAGTCCCTGGGTCGGGAAGATCCCCTGGAGGAGGGGCACAGCAACCCGCTCCAGTATCCTTGCCGGGAGAATTCCATGGACAGAGGAACCTGGTGGGCTACAGTCCATGGGGTCGCAAAGAGTCGGACATAGTTGAAGTGACTTAGTATGCATGCAAGCATAAGAAGTCCAAGAATAGCATCCTGTGACTCAGCAACCTTGAGCGGGTAAGCAGAGAAGCTGGAGTGCAGTGAGACTGAGGAGAAAGAGTCCCAGAGCTACAAATCTAGCCAGGAGAGTGAGGTCCCAAAAGCTGAGGGAATAGGGATTAAAAAACATACACTGGGAAACCGTGAGAGCCTAAGGGTCTTTTTTACCACCCATGCTCATGTAGGTTGCGTTCCTGAAATTCTCATGGTGGGAGAACTTGTCGTTAAGAAAACATGTACAATTGAGCTGAAGAGGCAAAGTCATGAGTGAAAGTTTGACATCACTAGAGATTTTATTTTAGCATCTACCAACTTGGTTTGGTGAAAGTCACTCAGTCGTGTCTGACTCTTTGTGACCTCATAGACTATACAGTTCATGGAATTCTCCAGGCCAAAATACTGGAATGGGTAGCCGTTCCCTTCTCCAGGGGATCTTCCCAACCCAGGGATCAAACCCAGGTCTTCTGCATTGCAGGCGGATTCTTTACCAGCTGAGCCACAGGGGAAGCCCAATGAAAAAGCATTTTATTCAAAATAGTTTGCATCTTGTATTAGCAACAATAATGTAAATCTGATCACTTTTTCCTGTTCCATGATAAATATTATGTACCATCATGTATTAAATGATATTAATGATCTCATTCAATACTTAAATAACTCTGCGGGGCAAATATTATTTTATGTTTGCTTTCAAATGAAACGCACATGTACACACAGACACACACATGCCACCAGAGGCTTGAAATAGTTGAGTGCCCAAGGCCATGAGTGAGTAAGAGAGCCAGAATTCTAACAAGCATTTGTCTACGATGGACCTGGGCTGGCAACCACTGCCCTGGGCAGTATCAAATCCACCGTGCATTAAGTATTCAGTTACAAATCCTTCTGTCATTAGGAACTCATCAAGATGTACACATCTCTGAGTCATAATAAGATGCTTATGCATTCCATTCACTGCAGAGAACGTGCAGACTAAAACCTAAGCTTTAGCTTCTGGTTTTCTGACTATTGAATATTTTTTGAGATTCACCACTCATGGCTCTGTTTTTTTCATCCTAAGAGACCTCAGGGAATGCCATGATATTTGCATAAATTTAATCACAAATGCTTAAATAAACAGAAAGTCATCTGAAAAGGCTACAATTACATATGAGAGGTATTTGAGGACAAGGAGGGGTTGCAATATGTTCTTATTTTCAAGTATAATCATGAGTCCATCTTGTGGGGAGGAAAAAACCCAGTTGCATCATCCTACAGTAAAGATAATTATATTTTGGAGCTATCATCTCCTAGAAGTGGAGCACACAGATTACAGTCTTTCTCCTCCGTATGAACATTGTCAGAAAGTAGAAAAGACAAACCTATTCCTTGTGGTTGGCTTGTAGGTGTTCTCTCTGATCCCTCTTCAGGTTGATAAGAAATGGAGAAGCAGATCCCTTGACTTCATTTTTTAGAAAGAGGGAAAAGATTATATCCTTTTACGATGTCTGTCAGCTTGAAAGAGCCATGAATCATGGCAAAGCAGCATTTTATATTTAGTAATTCATTTCTCGTTCAGATCAAGGTGACAGATCTTGTGCAAAATAGCTCCCCGTGACTCACATCAGCTTTCTGAGGTTTTGGTAACAAAGTTTGACGCATCGTTATCAATCCAGCTTTGAGAGTGTACACAATTCGTCTCGGTTATTAATAAGATATACAGTCTCCATCTGACTCAGAATGCAACGATTATTTCTTTCCCCCAGCATACCTCTCACCAAAAGAGAGAAGATGTATTCCAGACTTGAGAGAGGGCTTTTGAGCCGTCCCAAAAGCAATGCTGCTCAATTCTGCCACATCTAGAAATCTCAGCACGGATTCAAGACAGAAGAACAAGTTGAGACATGCAGGCAAAGTTTATTAATATCAAAATTTATATAACAGGTGAAAAAGGTAAAAGAGTTGCTAGTCGTATAGATATCGTAAAGTTGTCATACTTAACATGGTATTTTTATTGCTGTTTTCCCCACTAGAATAAAAGGTCCATGAAGTTGAGAACTGTGTTTTGTTCACTGTGGCATCCTTGATGTTTAGATGAACACCTGACATAACATTTGACGAATAAATAATGGCATGCAATACAACATAATTTGACACAATAATACAACATAAAATAATGTATCATAATTGCAATTTTTGTCTCTTCAGCCTTTACTACCATAGAATAAACAGCTTTTTGTGTTGACCTCTGGATTCCCATGTCTTTTACTGCTGCTGGACACAGCAAGTCCTCACATAACCCTTGATGAATGAATGAAAGAATGAATGAGAGGCTGGAAGAAGGAGGCTGTGCTTCAAGGTGTGAATTGGACAAACAAGTGCAGGATGGTCCGCTGGCGCAGCCCAGGTCTTACAAACCTCTTTAGAGGTCCTGCATGAGGAGCCTCCCCAGGCAGCTCTGAAAGCCTGTGCTGGGCTTGTTGTTATGGGCCCCCCTGCCCATGATGCCGAGCCACCTAGCGTTGCTGCCTGTAGGAGGGCATCCCTCCTGTTAGACATCAGGGTGCATGTAGTGATGTGTGCAGCCCTGGCATTGCCAGTGCTCACCACTCAGCTGCTCACCACGTCTTCAGCAGGAGCTCAGCCTTTCTGGAACCTTTGTCCCTACTTCTTAGAGGGTACTTTCCGTGGATACCTGCACACCTGTCCTCCATCCTTCCAGCTGAGGGATGCCCCCCAACTCCCTGTTGACATGCATCACACGCTCTGCTCTCCCAGCTGTTGAGAGCAAATGGTATCATTTTATGCAGCAAGAGACATCACAGCGGGGGTTGGGAGCATGGAGGGGGAAACCCTGGACCTGGGATTTGAAAGTCCAGCAGTGTGAGGGCAGAGGGAGGTGGAGAGAACACTCAGGCACGTATTAGGGGGCAGATAGATGTCTCTGCATTGATTATTCCTGGAAAATCATTACATCTACATTGGTGGTGTTTTCACCCTTATTTAGTGTGTGTGTTTCCCCAGCATCTTCTCCCACCAAGACAGACATTTGGATCCTGCCTGAAATGTAAGCACACTGCCCACCGCATCTGCCCAAAAGAGTTTGAGATGATTCCCCAGGTCGAGAAGACACCTCTATCCCCACTGCTTGTCTCTCAGTGGCTCAGGGTTCTTCTCAGCTTCCCTCTCTCCCCTCTTCTTTCCCAAGCTCTTCACCCTGGATCCCTCTGCTTTCCCACAAGATTTCTAAATGTTCCCATCCCTTTCGTCTTTCTTGTCTCCGTCTTTGCAGGCCTCTGTCCTGACCCTCTCTGGGTCCTCCGTCCTCAGTACCTATTCTTATCTTTCCTGGTTCCCTCACTGTCATAAGCTTCTTTCCCTGTGCTGTCTTTTCTCTTCCTTCCTATTCCTAGATTCTCCCCTTGGTTTCTGGTAGCCTTTATTTCATTTATTTACTCATTAAGGGATTCATGGGTTAGATGTCCATGTAGAGCCCACGATGGGTCATATACTCCAGCAGATCCTGGAACACAGCAGAACTTAACTGGAAAAACAGTTACTGCTCACTCATCAGCACTCTTTCAGCACTCACTTATCAGCACTCCACTCCAGTACTCTTGCCTGGAAAATCCCATGGACAGAGGAGCCTGGCAGGCTGCAGTCCATGGGGTCGCTAAGAGTCGGACAAGACTGAGCGACTTCCCTTTCACTTTGCTTTTTCATGCATTGGAGAAGGAAATGGCAACCCACTCCAGTGTTCTTGCCTGGAGAATCCCAGGGATGGCGGAGCCTGGTGGGCTGCCCTCTCTGGGGTTGCACAGAGTCAGACGTGACTGAAGTGACTTAGTAGTAGTAGTAGTATCAGCACTCCATCTCCCCTCCTTCTAGCTCAAGAGAGGAGTTTCCTTTGGTCCACATGGAATAATGATCATCAGTCACAAAGACCTGAATTTGAGTGCTGGCCTGATTGCTCAGCTGGTAAAGAATGCGCCTACAATGCAGGAGACCCGGGTTCAACCCCTGGGTTGGGAAGATCCCCTGGAGAAGGGAAAGGCTACCCACTCATGTTCTGGCCTGGAGAATTCCATGGGGTCGCGAAACGTTGGACACCATTGAGTGACTTTCACTTGCCTCGCTCAAAAATTATAAACCTAGGCAAGGCCGTTGATCTCTCTGAACTTCTCTCAAGTCTGTGGATAAAGTACTTGGAATATTGTGGGTGCTAAATAAATCTAAGTCACCGTTCCTTCCCTTCATCTCCACTCTAATTCAATTCTGCAAAGACTAGCTCAGCACCTGCATTATGACAGACATTGTGCTAAACAGCATCCATCAGACAAAGCTACGCTTTACTTTCCAGGCTCTTACACCCTGGCGGGAAGGACAGATTGTGTGTAAATTATGCTATCATCCGAGTAGGATCTGTGTCCCCGATGGTCCAGCTCCTATATGTGGTCACAGTGAAGGGAGCCCAGTCCAGCCATGAAATATTTTCAAAAAGCAGTGGCAGTGACTTCCCTGGCGCTCCAGTGGAGAAGACGTCACCTTCTAATGCAGGGGGTGCAGATTCAATCCCTGGCCAAGGAGCTAAGACTTCACATGGCTGTGGCCAAAACAACAACAACAAACCATGAAACAGAAGCAATACTGGAACAAATTCCACGAAGATTCTAAAAATGGTCCACGTTAAAAAAAATCTTAGAAAGAAAGCAGTGACAAAGTTTTCTTATTTCTTTTGAGGAACATTGTTATTCCATCACTAAGCAGTGTCCGACTCTTTGCAACCCCATGGACTGCAGAACACCAGGCTTCCCTGTCCTTCACTTTATCACCTGGAGTTTTCTCAAAACTCTTGTCCGTTGAGTCACTGATGCCATCCAACTGTCTCATCCTCTATCGCCCCCTTCACCTCCTGCCCTCAGCCTTTCCCAACCAGTATCAGGGTCTTTTCCAATTAGTTGGCTCTTCACATCAGGGGGCGAAAGTATTGGAGCTTCAGCTTCAGCACCAGTGAGGAACTTTGACCAGGGCCCAAGGTGTAATTCCCACCAGCCATTCCTAAATCTTCCTTGAACTCCTGTGCATTCCGATTTTGCACCTGTTCCAGACTCTCTCTCATGCCACTCCTCCTCCCATTCCCCAAATCTCCTTTAAGCTCCCAGACCATCTAGCTTTTCCCTTCTCCTTCTCTTTATTCCCAGACTCATCAATATGCATACTGACTCAGCCTCTTTGGCTGAGATCTCTCCCCTTTTCTCTAGCCTCTCTTGTTGAGATTTTATCCGTTCTTCTTTCCTGATGTTAACATTTACTTGTAATGAATCTTGCATGAGGACAAAGAACACATACATTAGTGACTCCAGTCCCTGGGATAATGATGATGCAATGCACGTGTTGATGGTCATATCTAACAGTTAATAACTTCCCAGAATGTATCACCTTCACCTATACCACCCTTCAAGCTCACAGAACTCCTGCGAAGTAAATGTGGTGAACCGAGCCATAAACATTCACCTCTTCCTTTGCACAGAACTGAATGAACCCATTCAAACTCTAGAAGACTGCCACGGGAAAGACGGAAACAGATTCTTCTCGCTCTGCCGCTGGAGATGAACAAGGGAGCATGTGGCTTTAGCTGTCAAGGAAAAAATTTCCCCTAAGCAAGTAGGCATTGAAAGGAAAGCAGAAAATCACCATGAAATGAACAGAAACTAATCACCCCATGCCCAGACTCACATTTCCTCTTGACTTCCTGTCCAGAAATGTGCTTATTTTTCAGTTCACTTTAAGTCAGAACCCCAGGGATGTGATAACAGCAGTTAACTGTAAGCTTTGGGGTGATTTAAATTTCTTCTTGACAAAATGTGTATTTTTCATATTTCCAGCATGAAGCATGTAGGTTTAAAAAAAAAATAATAAAGCCAGGGAAAATATATTTGTAAGAAAGAAGCAATTTCTTTTCACAACTTGAAATTTGGAAGAACATCTGAGGGTGGGCTGCGGCTGACTTCATCTCAGCCGGTGCAGGGAACTGACATCACCATTGCTTTGGAACATGTTCGAGGCTACAGAAAAGAAAGCATCTCCATCAAAGAATTCTGGGATTTAAAAATGACCACAGGCCATCGTTTCCTTTGGAGTAAAGTCTGGAGAGAATTCACTCATCTTATAATCAAATTAGATGAAAGGGTGAAAGGCTGGCTGAGCAGAGGGTCCTCGTGGGATCTATTTACCAATGGGTCTGAGGAATAATTGAGCAACTGCTTGGCCTGAAGGAAGAGCAACTGTAAACACACATTTGGTTCTGTGACAACGCTCCTGAGTTAGAGAGAGGGTGCGACAGTCAGCAGACCTTTGGGTAATCCCTATGTCTTCTTTGATCTGAGGGTTGTTTAGTGCCCCAAGACTGGGATCCTGGAAGCATGAAGCAAGTCTGCTTTAAGAGCACTGCAGTGGCGTACCAGGTTTTCCTGGGATGCAGAGAACACCTAACAGCTTTGTGGAAGCTGCCAGTTACATCAGGGATGGATGACTTCCTTCATCAGCCATTGGCAGGTTTTAGCCATGGGATCCTAAGCAACAGAAAGATAAAACCACCAATGAGTAAAGCAACTGAGGGCCCAGGCTTATAACATCTGGGTAACTCTGTCCCTCACCGCTCTCTCAGAACTGGCTGGAAATCCTGGTCACGGGAGAGACTGAAATTCCTGACTGGTGGTCTCTTTTCACTCTGCAGCGAGGGAAATCCCGGTGAAACTCAGGTTAAATATATAAACACACTTTGCCCAATTCAATAAAAATATTAGGCATCATCTAACTGTGTGAGTTTCACCTATGTGGTTGCATGTAGCAACAGTCCATTCATTCCCATGAGTGTCTCTTGCTTCTCATTGGAGGGGCATAACGATCTTCCCAGATGGCTCAGTGGTAAAGAATCTGCTTGCTAATCCAAGAGACGTGGGTTTGATCCCTGGATTGGGAAGATTCCCTGGGTCAGGAAGATCCCCTGGAGGAGGAAATGGCAACCCACTCTAGAATTATTGCCTGGAAAATCCCATGGACAGAGAAGCCTGGCAGGTTACAGTCCATAGGGTCGCAAAGAGTTGGACACGACTGAGTGACTGAGCATACATATACATTACATGATTTATTGATCTACTTTTCTATAATGGACATTTGAGGAGTGTATTAGGGTTCTCCAGAAAAAAAAAAAAAAAACTGATAGGAAAGGGAGAGAAAGATAATTGATAGATAGGAAGAGGAAATTTATTTACAGGAATCAGTTCAACTGATTATGGAGACCAATTCCCAGAATCTACTGTCTGCAAGCTGGAAAGAACCAAGAAAGCAAGCCAGTGGTGTAATTCAGTTCAAATCTGACGACCTGAGAATCAGGCGAGTGGAGGGAGTAAGCCCCCATTTCAGCCCCAAAGCCCAAGAATTGGATCAGGGAGCTGGTGCTGTAAGTCTCCCTGCAAGTCTGAACGCCCAAGAACTCAGAGTGCTCATGATATCTTTCTTGTTCTATTGAGGCCTTCAACTAACTAATGAGACCCTCTCACACTGGTGAGGACCATCATTACCCAGTCTACCAGTTCAAATGCTGACATGGTTCAGAGACACCCTACAGACCCACCCAGAAGTAAGGCCAGTAGCTTCTTGGGCATCTCTCAGTCCAGTCAAATTGACACATGAAATTAATCATCAGAAGTGGCTTCCAGTTTGAAACCTGTCATAGCTAAGTTTCCTAGGAGCAAGAGACAAGAATTCTTGGACAAGCATTAATAATTCATTAAGGGGTGTTCTTAGGAGAAACCAATAAGGAGGTAAGGGAAGAAGTATGGAGAAAGCTCTGGGTCAGAGACAGAAGCTAAGCAAGAATGTGGGCTCAGGACCCAGAGTTTGATCCTGGGGGGAGCTCTGGAGCACAAATTCCACCCTGTACTGCATAGAAGTACTTTATCAGATAAATGAGTTTCATTATGTTCTCCAACTGTGTGACTTCTCTTTTCATTCTCTCAACATTGTCTTTCACAGAGCAAAGCTTTTCCATTTTAATTAAGTCCAATGCATCCATTTTTCTTTCCTGATAAAGTTAACTTTTCAATTTTACAATAGTGCTTGGTATTGAATCTGAAAACTCGTCACTAAACCCAAGGTGATACAGATATTTTCCAATGGTTTCCTCTAGAAGTTTTATACTTTTGCATTTTTACATTTAGGTCCATCATCCCTTTCTTAAGCTTTTCTCTTAAGCTCTTATATTTGGATCTAAAAACCTCATAGAATTGATTTTCTTTGGGAGACAAAATAGGGGTCAGAATCAGTTTTTTTCCCCATGTGAACGTCAGTGGATGCAGCTATTTATTGAAAAGAGTGTCCATTAGTCACTCCTCTGCAGTGTCGCCTGTGTCATAAATGAAGTGTCCTTATTTGACTGGGTCTATTTCTGGACTCTCTTCAGGCCGACTGATATATTTGTCCGCCCTTGCCCCAAGGCCACACTGTCTTAATTAATGTAGCTTTATAAGAAGCATTTATACTGGGTAGCATAAATCCTTCAAATTTGTTCTTCTTTTTTAAGACCACCTTGCTTATTTTTTTGTCTCTTTGTATTTCCACGTAAATGAGAGAATCAGCTTGAAATTTCCATTAAAAATTTTTGGAATTCTTACTAGAATAGCATGAAATCCATAGATCAGCTATCGGTAATGCAACATTAGCTTAATGGTGTTAATTCTTTCAAACCTTGGACGTAAAACAGCTGACTCTTGAACAACATGGATTTGAACTGTGGGAGGCTACTTACATGTGGATTTTTCTTAATAAATATGTGTACATATTTATGTGTACTTCATAAATATGTGTACACATAAATATGTGTACTGCATGATCTGTAGTAGTACTGTAGGACTATGCGGTATAGTACTATATCCACTGTATATATTGGCTATATGTTGTATGTATATTGGCTATAGGCACAGGTGCAGAGCCATGGATATGGAGGGACCACTGTAGTTACACAGGGATTGTCACTGTGCAAGAGGTTGGCAGCCCTAGCCGTTGAGCTGTTTGAGGGTCAAGTATATATTCCTCCATTCTTTGGGGTTTTCTTTCAGTTCAGTTTAGTCACTCAGTCATATCAAACTCTTTGTGACCCCATGGACTGCAGCATGCCAGGCCTCCCTGTCCATTACCAACTCCCGGAGTTTACTCAAATTCATGTCCATTGAGTCAATGATGCCATCCAACCATCTCATCTTCTGTCAACCCCTTCTTCTCCTGCCTTCAATCTTTCCCAACATCAGGGTCTTTTCAAATGACTCAGTTCTCCACATCAGGTGGCCAAAGTATTGAAGTTTCAGCTTCAACATCAGTCCTTCCAATGAACACCCAGGACTGATCTTTAGGATGGACTAGTTGGATCCCCTTGCAGTCCAAGGGATTCTCAAGAGTTTTCTCCAGCACCACAGTTCAAAAGCATCAATTCTTTAGCACTCAGCTTTCTTTATAGTCCAACTCTTACATTCATACATGATTACTGGAAAAAACAGCCTTGACTAGATGGACCTTAGTCGGCAAAGTAATGTCTCTGCTTTTGAATATGCTATCTAGGTTGGTCATAACTTTTCTTCCAAGGAGTAAGCATCTTTTAATTTCATGGCTGCAATCACCATCTGCAGTGATTTTGGAGTCCAGAAAATAAAGTCAGCCACTGTTTCCACTGTTTCCCCATCTATTTCCCATGAAGTGATGGGACCAGATGCCATGATCTTAGTTTTCTGAAAGTTGAGCTTTAAGCTAACTTTTTCACTCTCCTCTTTCACTTTCATCAAGATACTTTTTAGTTCCTCTTAGTTTTTTGCCATAAGGGTGGTGTCATCTGCATATCTGATGTTACTGATATTTCTCCCGGCAATCTTGATTCCAGCTTGTGCTTCCTCCAGTCCAGCATTTCTCATGATATATTCTGCATGTAGGTTAAATAAGCAGGATGACAATCTACAGCCTTGACATACTCCTTTTCCTAGTTGGAACCAGTCTGTTGTTTCATGTCCAGTTCTATCTGTTGCTTCTTGACCTGCATACAGATTTCTCAAGAGTCAGGTCACATAGTCTGGTATTCCCATTTCTTTCAGAATTTTCCACAGTTTGTTGTGATCTACACAGTCAAAGGCTTTGGCATAGTCAATAAAGCAGAAATAGATGTTTTTCTGGACCTCTCTTGCTTTTTCCATGATCCAGCGGATGTTGGCAATTTGATCTCTGGTTCCTCCGCCTTTTCTAAAACCAGCTTGAACATCAGGAAGTTCACGGTTTACGTATTGCTGAAGCCTGGCTTGGAGAATTTTGAGCATTACTTTACTAGGATGTGAGAGGAGTGCAATTGTGCGGTAGTTTGAGCATTCTTTGGCATTGCCTTTCTTTGGGATTGGAATGAAAACTGAGCATTTCCAGTCCTGTGGCCAATGATGAGTCTTCCAAATGTGCTGGTATATTGAGTGCAGCACTTGCACAGCATCATCTTTTAGGATTTGAAATAGCTCAACTGGAATTCCATCACCTCCACTAGCTTTGTTC
>SJYX01023399.1:425569-465475 GCA_006410675.1 Oreotragus oreotragus | reverse complement strand
GTGATATTGAATGGTTTGCCTTGGAAATGAACAGAGATCATTCTGTCGTTTTTGAGATTGCATCCAAGTACTGCATTTCAGACTCTTTGTTGACCACGATGGCTACTCCATTTCTTCTGAGGGATTCCTGCCCACAGTAGTAGATGTAATGGTCATCTGAGTTAAATTCACCCATTCCAGTCCATTTTAGTTCACTGATTCCTGGAATGTCGACATTCACTCTTGCCATCTCTTGTTTGACCACTTCCAATTTGCTCTGATTCATGGACCTGACATTCCAGGTTCCTATGCAATATTGCTCTTTACAGCATCGGATCTTGCTTCTATCACCAGTCACATGCACAGCTGGGTATTGTTTTTGCTTTGGCTCCATCCCTTCATTCTTTCTGGAGTTGTTTCTCCACTGATCTCCAGTAGCATATTGGGCACCTACTGCCCTGGGGAGCTCCTCTTTCAGTGTCCTGTCATTTCGCCTTTTCGTACTGTCGTGGGGAACAGTATGAACTGTATTATTTCCACATTGGTCCTTTAGTTGTCCTTGCCTCATTTTACTGTTAGTGACAAAACTAGTGCCCAAGATACGGTTCAGAGCATATATCACATACACAGGAAACTTCCCATCCTTACAAAATATTGTCTCCATGATGTTGCCAAGGTTGAGCTATCAATAAAACCCCTGCCCCTTTATGTATGGGCCTCCCCGGTGGCTCAGATGGTAAAGAATCTGCCCACTTTGTGGGAGACCCGGGTTTGATGGCTGGGAAGATCCCCTGGAGGAGGGCATGGCAACCCACTCCAGTATTCTTTCCTGGAGAATCCCATGGACAGAGGAGCCTGGCGGGGTATAGTCCATGGGGGTGCAAAGAGTCAGGCACAACTGAGGAGACTAAGCACAGCACAGTAGTACTTGCCTTGGGGCAATTAGGTTCATTATAAAGCAGTAAATCTCAAAGGCCTCCCTGCACTGAACTGTCTCATTGCAGTAGCAATTGTTCATTAGTTTGAGACATAGTATAGTCCATGGGGGTGCAAAGAGTCAGGCACAACTGAGGAGACTAAGCACAGCACAGTAGTACTTGCCTTGGGGCAATTAGGTTCATTATAAAGCAGTAAATCTCAAAGGCCTCCCTGCACTGAACTGTCTCATTGCAGTAGCAATTGTTCATTAGTTTGAGACATCAGACTAGTGCACAAAGTATCTGGTAAGTTCAAAGAATAGGTAAGCATCAGAGATGGGTAAAGCAAAGTCAGATCTAGAATAGGTATCAATTCCAGTAAGGACAAATTCCTGCCTCATCAAAATGTGCAATTCATTTTCATTCACCAAGGCTGGCTGATCCTTCCATGGAATGGTGCCGTAAGAAGCCTCAGGGTTGGTTGTTGCTTCTGCACTGAGTGACGGAAGAAGTTGGGCCAACCCAGGTGAAGGGAAGCCATGCTTTCAAGAATGATTCCTGTGCTGCTGCTGTGGACTTCTGTCCACAAGCCCGTTGAGTAAGCACGCGTATTGTTAGAAGAGGAGGCTGATTATTACTTGTTAAAACCCTAGCCGTGTGATTACTNCTGCTGCTGTGGACTTCTGTCCACAAGCCCGTTGAGTAAGCACGCGTATTGTTAGAAGAGGAGGCTGATTATTACTTGTTAAAACCCTAGCCGTGTGATTACTAAGGACGTTTTCCACACACAGTCATATTGGTGAATCTTTTCAAGAGACAAAATTCAAGTCTTTGTTATTATTGCAAGGTAGACACAGACTTGATGCGCTTATGCAAAAATAATTTATTGGAGACCTATGAGGCAGCTTACTTAATCGAAGGGGATGTCCAGACATCAGAAGATGTCTGACTGTGGGAACTGAGATGATAGTTAGGGTGGCTATATAATTCATCATTTCAACCATGACACTTTGGAGAGTGAAAGGGAGTGTTATTAACAATTATGTTGGGACAACTGGTATTCATCCCAGCATGTGGTCCCATGGGGATAGTCTCTCTGGACTTTACAATTAGGATGTTTTAGCTCCAGCTGTCTCTCATCTTTTTTTGCCTCTCCACTTAAATTTCAAACTCTGGGGAGAGAGAGACAAATTGCAGAACTTGAGTCACATGTACATGCCTGGGACACGGGAGCATGGGAAAACTTGGCTAATGGTCTCACCAGACCTTAGCCCAAGAGCAGAGAAGTATCCTAAAGAGAAGTTAAAAATCTCTTATCAGATTAAAAAAAAAATTCCTAGGCAGGCAAAACAGCAAATGTCTACTCCCCCTAAAGAAACATATTAGAAATAATTAAGACCCAAAATGACATGTTTTCCTATAGACAATGCTTGAAATTTCCTCTGTGCAGTGTCAGGCATCGAAAAGAACATGGTTATTTGGAGCCAGGGGACCTGGATTGAAGCCTGACTCCATCACTTTTTAGCTGCTGTCACTTGATGCAAGGGCCTCTTTTTAGTCTCTGCCACTTTACTTCTAACACTGGGATCAGAATCCATGGAGGTGGAGGAAACAGAATGTTCTGAACACGGAAGGAAATAATATATGCAAATGCCTACTGAAGGCTGGCTCGCTTAGATTCTCAATGACTCATCCCTCCACCACCCCTACCTGATTCTTTAAAAAAAAAAAAAGAAAGAATAAGCTAGTGGGAAGTTGCTGTATAGCACAGGGAGCCCAGTCTGGTGCTCTGTAACAACCTAGAAGGGTAGGGGAGAAGTAGGGGGGTTGGAGGGAGGGGATATATGTATATTTGGGCTTCGCTGGTTGCTCAGATGGTAAAGAATCTGTCTGCAATGTAGGAAACCAGTGTTCGATCCTGGAAAGATCCCCTGGAGAAGATCCTGGCAAGAATCCCCAGTATTCTTGCCTGGAAAATCTCATGGACAGAGGAGCCTGGCAGGCTATGGTCCATGGAGCCTCAAAGAGTCAGACACGACTGAACGGCTAGCACTTTCACTTTTCACACAGCTGATTCATGCTGTTGTAGGACAGAAACCAACACAACATTGTAAAATAATTATTCTCCAATTTAAAAAAACATTAAAGCAAATAAAAAGAAAAAAGTCAATGTTCCTGCAATCGGAATGGAATAGTTCAGTCTATGGAGATGGATGAAGCTGGGTTTTATTTCTGATGCCACCATTTACAGCTATAGGGCTTCGGGTAAGTTTTGTAACTTTTCCAAGCTTTAGTTTCTTTAAAAGAGAGAAGAATATCCACTCCAGGGTGTTTTAGGAAGCTTAAATGGGATGAGAGTTTTCAAAGAGCCCGGCACCCTTGCCAGCACCAGTGGGTACTCAATGAACACGGTAGAATTGGCATGTTCTGTTCCGGCTCATCAGAGCTGCTCAATGTTTCTGAGATAAACAAGAACCCCTGCAGCAAAATAAAATGTTCTCAAACTGCAGAGCAAATAAGCAATTTGTTAGGAAGTTCATGAGATAAGAAGGCATGAATAATTTCCAGGGTGCCCTCCAAGGTAGAACAGCAGTCTCTGGCGGTTCTGGAAGAGTCTGTCAAAATCGGCTTCCAGAAGGAGCATGCGTCCAAAGAAAGAAATTCCTCCTCTTTATGGACAAAACTCCAGCGTCTACTAGACTTGTTCCTCCCACTCCCATTTTACTCCGGTTGTCACTGTTAACTGCGGAGCTTGGGGAACAAAAGCAAACTTAGAAAGTTGAATTGGAAAGGCAGTGCGAGTTTTATTTCCACATCTTCCATTTTGTACTTGAATTTAGAAAATAATTACCTATCTCTAATATCAATTTTCGCATTTGTGAGAGAAAACAGGGCTTCTCAGCATTGGCAAGTACCATGGGGTCATACCTCTCCACCACCCCAGTCCATGTTACATCATGAATGCAACTGGACAGTTTCCTGCTGAGCCCAGAGGGGCTTCAAAACCCCACTCTAGGGGCCGCTGCAAATCAGTCCATATGAGTCTTGAAATAAATTATGTTTACAGTAGTGAACATGATTTTTTTGTTAGTCACTTAGTCGTGTCCAGCTCTTCTCGAACCCACAGACTGTGGCCTACCAGGCACCTCTGTCCATGGGATTTCCCAGACAAGAACACTGGAGTGGTTTGCCATTTCCTTCTCTAAGGGGTCTTCCCCACCCAAGGATCAAACCTGGTCTCCTGCACTGCAGGCAGATTCTTTACCGACCGAGACCAGGGAAGCCCTGTAGCAGTGATCAAGACAGTTACTGCTGTTTCAGGGTTTACTGTGTGCTTTATATACTATCCTCACAACAGTACTAACTCTTATTATTCCTACTTTATAGGTGGGAAAACAAGACAAAGTGATTCTGAGAAAGGCGTTGATATGAAAGCCTTTCTTCTCTCTTCTTAGTCTTGACTCAGAGGAAAAAGGAGAGAATTCCTGCTGTGAAGGCTTCTGCCTTCTCAGAAAAGCCCTAGAAAATATGCTGCCTTCATCTTCCTCTCTAGAGCCATGTGCCTTTGTCTGGTAGAGAGGAGAATATTGGCCTCCATTTGGCCACACAGCATGGAAGATCTTAGTTCTTGGACCAGGGATCAAACCCCGCCTGTTAATTGGAAGTGTGGAGTCTTATCCATTGGACCTCAAGGGAAGTGCCCAGAGCTAGGTTTTAAAGCTAGGTTTTTCAACTCTAAAATGCATAGAATGGAAGAGGAAAAAAAAAAAAAGGAAAACATGCTGGTCTAGGGGTTAACAGGCAGGAAGTGGTGTCCTGACTCAGCAGCTGACCTCAGCAAGTCACTCAGCCCTCCCAGCCTCCTCTCTACCCATCTCTGTTTGTTTAAAATGTTGACATTGACCCTTGGGCTTTCTTGGTGCCGTGAGGACACAGCTGACTCTGTGCAGAGATAAGAGGTGATGTCAGCAGCCTCTATCATCGTTCCCATCCCTGGGCTGCTTCTCCTTCGTTATTCATCCGCCTTGACCTCCACCTCGCTCTTCGTCCCCACCCCCTTCACCCAGGCTGGTGCCACCTTGTAACAGCTCTGAAAGAAACAGGGCAGGATGGGGACACGGAGAAAGCAAGATGCAAGCGTTCCTGAGAGGGCTTGTGGCAAGGGCTCCTTTCCTTGCTGCTAAAGGTTTTTAGGGGGAGATGGGTGCACGGGGGTCTTAAGGAAAAGAGCAGGTGGGCTAAAGATCAGGACACTGGCCAAGCAGACTGTGGGCTGGGCCTGGCAGGCACCTGGCAGAGCTCAGTGAGGAAGACTCCTGACCGGGACTGCAGAATCCCCAGGCTTAGAGGATTACCTTAGGAATCCTGTTACTAGATTGGGGGAGAAAGGTGGCTCCAAGACCCCACCTGTCCTGGTCCCCAGAGCTCTGAGCTAGGGAGGCTGAGCCTTCAGAAAGCAGGGGGTCTGGGGATAGAAAGCAGGCAGGTGCACACGGACACAGCTGACCAGCAGGGCTGCCCGTGCAGGCTTCAATTTGCTCAGAAGCCTCCCCTGTCTTGTTTGCCTGAAGTTTGCAAATGGTCAGAGCCAATGGAGGCCATCGCAAGGCTTCGATTCTCTCCTGCCCACATTCACAGGACAGGATCTGGTCTATCTGTCTGGATAAGTGTGGACCCTGAATGATGTTCAAACCCGTCTCCTCATGTCTACATTTTGGGTCAAATTTCATAGGGGGTGTAACTTAGGAACCACTCTTGAGTTCCTCTGAAAAAGATTTGACTTCCAACCTGACTAAGGCAGCCGAAAGGGCTTTCAGTGCTAGAAAACACCAAGAAGGAACCAGTCTCTTCCAGGAAAATGACAGCAGCCCCACCTTCCCACATTCAGTGAAAGTGAAAGTCGCTCAGTTGTGTCTGACTCTTCGTGACCCCATGGACTATACAGTCCATGGCATTCTCCAGGCTAGAACACTGAAGTGGATAGCCTTTCCCTTCTCCAGGGGACCTTCCCAACTCAGAGATCGAACCCAGGTCTCCCGCATTGCAGGCGGATTCTTTACCAGCTAAGCCACAAGGGAAACCCATTCAGAGGCCTCCACTAACTCACAAACGATAACCTCTCCATGGAGATATGTAAGAGTCCTCTTTTTATTTTCTGGACAGACCTTTCCAATGGAGTCACATCAGGTCAAGTTATTCCCAGCTACCTATTCCCTCCGAAGTGATGTCCAATCTCCTCATCTTGGCTTGAAAGACATAAAATCATAATCTAACCCCAGGTATCCTACAGTTTTTGCCCTCTTCTGCACACAGCACTCTCCACAGGCTCAGGCACAATGAAGTCGTGTCTGTTCAGGGGACCTGCTGGATCTTTTCATGGTTTTCTGCCTTTGTGTGTTCTTTAGTTCCACACATATTTATTAAGCATCTCAGGTGTACCACGCTGTGCTCCAGACCTAGGGAAGACAGAAAAGGACATTCAAATTTCCTAATTCAGAAAGAGAAACAGACATCCAACTAACAAACAAATAAGTATACAAACAGCAGTGGTGGCGTGTCCGACTCTTGTGACCCCTGTGGACTGTAGCCCGCCGGGCTCCTCCGTCCATGGGATTCTCCAGGCAAGAATACTGGAGTAGGTTGCCATTTCCTTCTCCAGGGGATCTTCCCGATCCAGGAATCGAATCTGGTTCTCCTGCAGTGCAGGCAGATTCTTTACTAACCGAGCTATGAGGAAAGTCCATACAAACAATGTCAGTGATAAATACTCCTGGGAGAGTTAATGTCAGNCGTCCATGGGATTCTCCAGGCAAGAATACTGGAGTAGGTTGCCATTTCCTTCTCCAGGGGATCTTCCCGATCCAGGAATCGAATCTGGTTCTCCTGCAGTGCAGGCAGATTCTTTACTAACCGAGCTATGAGGAAAGTCCATACAAACAATGTCAGTGATAAATACTCCTGGGAGAGTTAATGTCAGATAAAGGGATAGGAGGTGATAGAGGCCACAATTTTAAAGCAGGTAAGAAAGGTAACTTAATAGAAGATGTCCAAGCAGAGACTTGAATGAAAGGAAGGAATCAGCCATGAAAATATCAGAAGAAGAAAGGGGTCACTCCCAGGTGGAGTGGTCACAGTGGAACACTGGTGCACGAGGTTAAGAAATTCCCCTCTCTTAGCCAGGTTACATTGAAGCGGAGGAGATAGACACTACAGAAATAATCCTGCACTGCCTGGACCCTGCTCTGGATTACCTGTGACAATCACTCAAATAAGAGAGAGCAGCATGGTGTGATGTCTATTATTGCCTATATGTGTTGGATCAGTTCTCCTAATCATCCAGCTCCAGCTTCTTGGGTCTCCTCATTGCTCCACTGGAGAAGGATATGGCAACCCACTCCAGTATCCTTGCCTGGAGGGTCTCATGGACAGAGGAGCCAGGTGGACTGCAGTCCATAGGGTTGCAAAGAGTCTGGCATGACTGAGTGACTAACGCTCATTGCTCCACATCTCTCGGATCTCAGGAGGATGGAATCGTGGTGGTCCTCGAATGGGACATTCTCTGCCCACGTCTTCTTGGGGTCCCATAATATCCCAGTGTCTGGTCCTGCCACATATCTACTGTAGGACTCTCTGGGAACAGATCAAGGTACTTTAATTTTAAAGAGTGAGTCTGATAAAAAGTCTCTCCATCCAACATTTCAACATTTTTAATCTAGTATCCTTATGCTTAAATATTTCTCATGACAGGAGAGTTCATTCCCCCACCCACACAGCCAGTAAGCTCCTGCCCATTTTGAGCAGTTCAACTCATTAGAGATCAGCCCTTTATTGCAGAACACAAAGCTAACTCCTAATGATTCGGCAGTTCCAATTAAAGCTGTACAGTAGATGCCTATGGCCCTTAGAGATATTCTGCTTGATTGCCTGGAGGTTTAATGTTTAACATGGATTATCAATAACAGAAATAAAGTTCACTTATCTGCCTACTTTTGAAAAAATCAGAAGACTTGTCAACAGAGGGTTGGTTTCTACTTCCCTGGTGGCTCAGATGGTAAAGAATCTGCCTGCAATGCAGGAGACCCGGATTCTGTCCCTGGGTTGGGAAGATCCCCTAGAGAAATGGCAACCCACTCCAATATTCTTGCTTGGAGAATCCCATGGAGAGAGGAACCTGGCAGGCAGGCTAGAGCCCATAGGGTTGCAAAGAGTCAGAGACGACAGCAACTGACACGCTTTGCCCTTTAGCTGTTGTTGTCTGGTTTTAGTTGCACTCTGAGTGAGCCTCAACACCTCGTCCGCCTTGCTCATTCTCATCATGCTCCCAACCTCCATAGAAGTTGAACTAAAGACCTCGCTTTCCTGCCTCTGCTTCTGGGAAGGTTAACAGTCCTCCATTATCCTCCATCTGACAACCGACCCTACTCTGGATTCAGGGACCATCGCTTTCTCGAGTTTCTCAAGCCCAACATCCTCGCTGTGTTCAGCTCCCTGGCAGGATCAGGCTTCCAAACTCTTTGCCATCTTGGTTTCGCCTCTAGATTCTTCAGTTTGTTAAGATTCCCCCGCCAACCGAGAAGCAGCATTCACCTGTCGGGTGGCCAGTACAGCTGAGGCACGCTGAATTTTTCAGGTTTGTTTCCTCCTTGGAAACTCTGGGTTTGTACTTGTTCAGATTTCTCCAAGTCCTCCCACCACCGCTCTTGTTTCATTTGATTCAATGTACCTTTGACATTTTAATTTTACCCTCCTTTCATTTGTCTGCCACCTGCCCAATTCTCCCACGCATCATTCAAGATTTTATTAAGAGATTATTGCTTACCTACGAAATAAATCTCCTCAGATCTCAGTAGCTGCCAGTTCAGGTTCACTTAATAATGTCCTCCTTGATCTTTTGCAAACAGTTTCACACATGATTAAGAATCTTGGTAAATCTTTCCAACATACACACATGCATATGCACTTACCCACACACTAATACGCAGCAGGCTAACGTATTGATTCTTGTGACTTTCTGCTAAGAACTGTATCTTGATTGGGAAGGAGCGTTTTATAAGTGACCTGGGAATGCAGTGACCTGAGAATTGAGTGCCAAAGTTACCTAGGAAGGTAATAGAAGAATTCAGTAAAGCTGCCATCTTTTCAGAGTAGACATTGCCAACTCAGACAGTTTAATTGTTTTGAACATGAAGGAAATTAATTTAGCATTCTTGAAACATGTCTCCAGTTAGCTTGGGACCACTAGCCCTGAAAAGAAGAAAAGCAAAACTGATGAACCAAAAGGAAGTGAGAAGGAGATTTCCTTTTACACAAAATTAAATTGCTTCTTGGTTTCCATGGTTTTCTTTGTTACACTGATGCAGCAAGAGTGCCATTAGGACTGTGATGGAGTAGTAATTGAGCACTTACTGTATACGAGTACCACCTAGTCATCTTCTTATTGGATCCTCATAGCGGCTTCAAGCAAGGAGGAGACAGAGGCTCAGGGCAGGGACGTGACTTACTGAGGTTGTCTGTCTGCTTCGGCCTCTTGCCAGGTGTAGGCCATGGAGAGCAAGGAGAAGGTGTCTCTTCTCTTCACTGAACTGTTTCATTTTAGGGCAGCTTCTCTCTCCTCAGCGCCCGTTTCCTCCTGGAGCACATTAGCTGTTATTATTTAAGGCGATAGGGGAATTCAGAGATGAGGAGAAAGAATGCGCATAGTACAGGTCTTAACACATAGTATATACTCAATAAATGGGCTTCCCAGGCAGCTCAGACAGTAAAAAGTCTACCTGCAACATGGGAGACCTGGGTTCAATCCCTGGGTTGAGAAGATCCCCTGGAGAAGGGAACAGCTGCCCACTCCAGTATTCTGGCCCGGAGAACTCCATGGACAGAGGAGGCTGGTGGGCTACGGTCCATGGGGTCACAAAAAGTCAGACACAACTGAGCGACTAACACACACACACACATACACACATACTCAGTAAATATCATAGAAAAGAGCATAGCGTTCAGGGCGATAGAATCTCCCTCTTAATGGTCATGTAGGACAAGTTCAAGCAGAGATGTCTGCTCATTCAACAAATATTTCTTGAAAAAGTAAAACATTCTAGGCAGAAACAAACTGAGAAGAGGGGACTTGCCTAGTGCAAAGTCCTTGATATAGCTTTAGCAGCTTAACTCTATACTCTTTTTCTAGAGAAGAAAATAGACCTAAAGTAAGCTAGTAACTTAATCAAGATCAAGTGACTGGTTCCTGGAAAACACTGAGATCCAGTCTACATTTGCTCAATTTTCTAAATGCTTGCGGATTCTGCTGAATCATTCCACTTCTTCCTGGGGAAGGTTTCAGATTTCTGTCACCTGACTGGGAGGCTGCAGGGTGGGAAAGTGAGAGCAGGAGTGAAAGGGAATGAGTGGAGGGTAGCGGAGAGAGGGGTCAAGGCAGAGACCTCTTATACCTACAGGCCAGTGCCCCAGGCTTGGCAGGGATCCAGGCCAGACCAAAGAGAAGCTTCTGAGACTTGAGAAATCACAGAGCATCTCTTAGGACTCAGCTTATCTCCCTCTCCTCCACTGAGGCCTCATGGCTGTACTGCCTGTTCTGCAATCAAAAACAGCACTTCGTCTCCTGAGCCAGTGAAGACATGAAGACCTAAGGACCAGAAATTCAATTTGCAAACTAATGTAGTCCTGAGAGTGGGAACCCCATTTTGAGGTCAGTTTTTATGCGACACAAGTGGCCTAAATAACATCTTAAAAGCCCGGCCAGAGGGAGGGGTACTAATCTGAAGGTCACTGACCTGTAACCGCACGGAAGGCTCTGACCTGACCCCTTCCCTCTGTCCCTGAGTACTCACCTGTGTCACCTGTGGGAGGTGGCCTAGGGTTGTGTAAAGAATGGGGGTTTGGAAGTAGGTTCGAATGATAGTTCTCCATTTACCTGTCAAATGGCACATGGCTTTTTGAGGGCAAGTGTTGCAAACATCAGCAAGACAGCTTGATTTAGCTGAGGCACAGAAAGAGATTGCTGGACATCACCCTGGGGAACTGAGCCTTGGAAAAAATCACAAGTGTGGGTGCTGCCAGGTTTCTCTCTTTCGTCTTCTGCCCCTGCATTTGGGTTTCATACAACCCTCCTGTAAATAAAAATCCTGCCAGGGACAATGGATTATGAGCCTCAAAGAACCTTGGAGTTCACAGGTTGACCACCAGAGAGAGATTAGCATGCTCTCCATAGGATCAATTCAAATGTCTCAGAAAAAGTCTGGTAGGTTCAACACAGGTCACACCTGGACCAATTAACCATCCAGAGGAGCAAAATTATCAGTGGTAGCATATGGAATGAGGGAATAACTTCCCCCAAAGGATTATGAGATTTCCAGTAAAAGGGAGTGAGATCAGAGGAAAAAAAAAAACCAGATGTCCTTATCTTCTGAAGGAATTCTACTGAACCTCAATTTAGTCATTAATAGAATTAGAGTAATAGTTATCTTACAAGTTTATTATAAAGATTAACTTCAATAAAATGAGAATATAGCATCTACTGTAAACACAATGAGATTTTATTATTCACAGATTGAACAGCTTTTATCTTTCCTACACTTTTATTATTTCTCCCATAACTAATGTAAGCATAAAGTAAAGTTCATTACCGAGAATATGGAAAGTGAAAATATGAGTGGAACAAGTTTCCCATATTCTATATTGATGCTCATGTAACTTTCTACACAATTATCTAAAATATCTTCACCCACTCATTTCACTTACATTTCATTTACACTTAGTGTAATTCACAGATATGTTTTGACATGTTTTTGTAGAAGAGGGTTATCAATTGAACTTGGTCTGTAACTACTGATGGGTCAGGTATGTCTAGTGAGAGAGGGAGAATATATATATTCTCCACCGTAAATTGTCATGTGCTGCTTTGCAGATAAGGGACCTCAGTTGATGAGAAGGGAAACAGTGAGTGTACAGATGGCCTGGTCATGTTTGTGGAGGCCACAGGGACTTAGACTTGAACTTGGAGAAAAGACCTTCAGTTAATTTGGGATGGGATTCTTAGAACTTCATGAAAAGGATGATTTCTCCACCTTCTTTCAGAAATATGAGAGGACTTTCCTAGTGGTCCAATGCTTAGGACTTCTCCAATGCAGGGGGTACAGGTTTAATCCCTAGTCAGGGAGCTAGGATCCCACATACCTAGTGGCCAAAAAATCAAAACATAAACAGAAGTGATATTGGAACAAATTCAGAAAGACCTAAAAATGGTCCATATTTAAAAAAAAAAAAAAAAAGAAATCTTAAGAGAAATACAATGGGATCTTGATGACTTGCAACGGCCTGGTCTTTGCTTTTCTCTCGTACCAGGAGGACTGTGATTTCAGAAGTATCAGAGACAACTGTCTCCGGACAGCCTTGTGAGTCGTGCACCCAACAGCAGAAATTTTGAAGGTAGTGGTCATCGGCAAAAACTCAGGCAGGGAAAAACACAAGCAGAAAGAGAATGCCACTTCAGGGCTTCAGCTACAGACCACCCTCAGACCCCACTGCTGTCCCACGCACTACATGAGACATTCTCCTTTGATAATATTCAGAAACAACTGGGTGAGACTTCTTAAACAGATGAAGGCAAAAGCTAATGGCTTTTGACAAAATACTGTATATGCTCAGATGAGGTGTAGGGGAATTCATTATGAACTCTAAGCAAGCATCAGTTGTACATCTTCACATCTACATAGCTGCTATTCTATCAGAGATGCCCTGGAACTGCTTTATTCACTCCCTTATTGTTTACTGTTTGGATGGCTCCCAGTTGATCCTTATAATAAAATCTGTAATAATGAACAGTGACCCACTAAACCTTCGGTTGGGCTCATGATAATTTTTAAATGTAATACGGATGAAAGAAAATAGATTTTTCGGCTCCCCTAAGAAGAAAAGAATAAGATCACTGTGCAGTGATTGATTAGAGTACAAATTAGAGAGCAGAGTAATTAAAGTGGATCAAGAGAGTTCTTACCCTTAATATACTATGATGTATTTTAACTCAATAGTTACATAAGAAGAAAGAAATGTTACAGTTCATGGGATGTGTGTGTGCATGCTTAGTCATGTCCAACTCTTTTGCAACCCCCTGGACTGCAGCCCACCAAGCTCTTCTGTCCATGGGATTTCCCAGGCAGGAAAACTGGAATGGGTTGTCTTTTCCTTCTCCAGGGAATCGTCCCCACCCAGAGACTGAACCTGCATCTCCTGCATCAGCAGGTGAATTCTTTACCACTGAACCACCTGGAAACCCATAGTGTATATACATATGCATATGTAATTGCATGCTCTGCTGTGCTTAGGCACTCAGTAGCATCTGACTCTTTGTGACCCCATCAACTGTAGCCCACCAGGCTCCTCTGTCCATGGAATTCTCAGGCAAGAACACTGGTGTGGTAGCCATTCCCTTCTCCAGGGGATCTTCCCCACCCAGAGATCAAACATGGGTCTCCTGCATTGCAAACAGATCCTTTACCATCTAGAGCTGCCAGGCAAGCCCTATAAACAATCATTAAAGGCAATGTTAGAAGGGTGCTTTGCTGGATCTTGGGACATCTTATGTCCTTGTGTTACCCAAACTAGAGAAGAGTTTGCTTCTTATTGGCCTTAATCATGAGCGGTCACTACTATGGATCTGATGTCAGGGATTTCCTTTTCTGTCTAACCAAATTCCAATTCTTTAAGCTAACTAACTAATCCATGTGAGTCAGGACCCCAGTGGCCCACAAAAGGGATCCATAATCATAAGAATGTCTTTTGGAGAAATCGTCTGAAAAATAAGCTTGTGGATTTTGTAAAGGCTCTTCCAGAGTTGGGCGGAACTGTGGATTGTCTTCCAGGCCCTTCAATCCTGTTTTCAGCAAAACAGATTGCTGTGTATTAGTTTTATTGTTTTATTGTCCCAGATAAGGTTTCCTTGGAGTCTAAGCCTGATCAAGCACTTTCTTTTTAAGTTTATTTTTTATTTGTTTGCTCTGGGTCTTACGTGCAGTATTCAGGATCTTCCAGATTCACTGTGGCATACAGGATCTTTCAGTTCAGTTCAGTTCAGTTCAGTCGCTCAGTCGTGTCCGACTCTTTGCAACCTCATGAACAGCAACACGCCAGACCTCCCTGTCCATCACCAACTGCCGGAGGTCACCCAAACCTATGTCCATCGAGTCGGTGATACCATCCAGTCATTTCATCCTCTGTCATCCCCTTCTCCTCCTGCCTTCAATCTTTCCTAGCATCAGGGTCTTTTCCAATGAGTCAGCTCTTCGCATCAGGTGGCCAAAGTATTGGAGTTTCGGCTTCAACATCAGTCCTTCCAATGAACACTTAGGACTGATCTCCTTTAGGACAGACTAGTTTGATCCCCTTGCAGTCCAAGGAACTCTCAAGAGTCTTCTCCAACACCACAGTTCAAAAGCATCGATTCTTCATCACTCAGCTTTCTTCACAGTCCAACTCTCACATCCATACATGACCAATGGAAAAACCATGGCCTTGACTAGAAAGACCTTTGTTGGCAAAGTAATGTCTCTGCTTTTTATTATGCTATCTAGGTTGGTCATAACTTTCCTTCCAAGGAGTAAGCATCTTTTAATTTCATGGCTGCAATCACCATCTGCAGTGATTTTGGAGCCCAGAAAAATAGCCACTTTTTGCACTGTTTCCCCATCTATCTGCCATGAAGTGATGGGACCAGATGCCATAATCTTAGTTTTCTGAATGTTGAGCTTTAAGCCAACTTTTTCATTCTCCTCTTTCACTTTCATCAAGGGTTTTTTAGTTCTTCTTCACTTTCTGCCATAAGGGTGTCATCTGCATGTCTGAGGTTATTGATATTTCTCCCGGCAATCTTGATTCCAGCTTGTGCTTCCTCCAGCCCAGTGTAGCTGCAGCATATGGGATCTAGTTCCCCAGCCGGGGATCAGACTGAAGCCCCCTGCAATGGGAGTGTGGAGTCTTAGCCGCGGGACCAGCAGGGAAGTCCCCCAAGCACTTTCTCCCCGGCAACATTGTAGGAGTCCCTGTTGGTCTCTGCTGGTTCCCTGTACCATCAGACCCAGCCCTGTCCCTTGCCAGATTTGAGATTCGTCTGTAGTCCTCTCTTTAAACAGCTTAGATGTCCCCTGAGGTTGTTACGGCTCCCACTGTTACATAGTAACCTTATATACCAAATGTAGTATGTATCACTTGTTATATTACCTATTATTACATGTTAAATTCCACTGATTTCCCCCACTTCAGTACTTACGACTGATAACCTCAGAATGAGGGAAAAGAAGAATTCTTTAATATTTCTTTTGTAAGAATTATTAGTCTATTTCTCCCACAAAGACCAGAGCTTTATTTTATTTTCTCCTGATCACATAAGCAATACTTATTCATTGCAAAAAATTTGAGCAATACATAAAATTATAAAGAAGAAAATAAAAATGAAAACCCCAGCTCTCTAAGCTAACCACCATTAAAATTTTATCATCCTTATTTCTGTCTTCTCTTCATGCAAATATGCAGGGAAGAACCTTATCATTTCAACTATGTGGGGAAATCACCATAATATTATTTTATTCAATGATAACTTCTTTTTTCTCTCTTCCCCTATCATTTACCAGATAATACACACACACTGTCTCTCTATCTTTCACATGCAGATGTATATAGATTTTTAAAATTTGTTATCTTTATTTGATTTTTATATAAATCAAATATATATGTACATATATGTATGTATGTATAATATACAATAATATATTATATTATTGTAATATAATTTAGCATATATTATATAATATATAATAATGTGCATGTATACTACATAGTCATTAAATATATGATAAATCTATTAATTAATTCCTGGATAATTTACATAATTAATTATACTTGGAAAATCCATATTGAGGGCATATATATACTGATTGATATTTCTCTCTACATCACTTTCATGTATCTGTATAGCATATACATATCATGCCCGAATCTTGTGTCTTCATAGTCTGTAGCCTGCCAGACTCCTCTGTCCATGGGATTTCACAGGCAAGAATACTGGAGCAGGTTGCCATTTCCTACTCTGGGAGATCTTCCCCACCCAGGGATTGAACCCACGTCTCTTGTGTCTTCTGCATTGGCAGGCGGATTCTTTACCACTAGTGCCACCTGGGAAGCTCAATAAAACTAGGTAACAATTCATTTTTCTGATAGTATTTTTCTTAGCTATAATTGTAATAGCTACTGGATTTTATCGAATTTCTTTCCAGCATCTGGTCCTGTGTTCTTACCCTACCTCCTTCCTGCTCCTAACATGCAGCTCTGCCGTGGAGGGGTTAAGAGCAGAACTGAGAAGCAGTACTTCCCAGGTGGGGTTCACAGCCCTGCCACTTTGCTCTGTGTGATCATGGAAGTTTAACTTATCTCCGTAATGCCTTATGTTTCTTATCTTCCAAATTCATTGCTAATTGTTAACCAAACAGGATTACAGTGAGAGAGGAATTGAGCTAATGCATGTAAACCATTTAGCAGATTATCTGGTGCGGAGTTCCTGCTGAAACCACACTGGCCTTCAACATTTTGTTATTTCCATTTTAAGAGGTTTCCTGTATCTTTGAAAAAAACCCTACCAGATCATAGTACACGATCTTATTAGTTAATGTTAAAATTGTGGCCTTCTATATGATAAAGAAGGTTTTTGTAACTATTTTTCTATTTTTTTAATATTTTTAGAATTATTTTGTAATTATTGTCATTGCTTTCTTTTTTAAAGAATTTTTCAGTATTTAATGTTAACACTAACCTTAGTATCAAGGTTATGCTGGCTGCCCGGTTATTTTAAAAGCTGAACATTTCAGTTTTCTTGTATTGTCAGAAGTTTCAAAATAACATTGGGAATAAGCCATCTGGTCCTCAGACCAAATCTCTAATCACTTTTCTTTTTTTTTTTTTTTAACTTACATAATAGGTTTATATTTGACTTATTTCTTCTCTCCATGGAGATNTATTTTAAAAGCTGAACATTTCAGTTTTCTTGTATTGTCAGAAGTTTCAAAATAACATTGGGAATAAGCCATCTGGTCCTCAGACCAAATCTCTAATCACTTTTCCAATCCTCTTTTTTTTAAATTATTAATCTGTTTCTCTTTCTTCTGAAAGTTTGTAGTTTGATTGGAAGATATCCATTTTTTCTGGATTTGTTTACATGTTTATTTATTTGCTATGGATATATACATATTATTAACTAGTAATTCTTAAAAATCTCTTTCATATGTGTTTACACCTCCCATTTCATTTTGAACCATGAATATTTTACCAGTTGTCTTTTTTCATTAGTCAGCATCAGAAGGCATTTATTTATATCATTAATCTTTTCAAAAAATCAGATTTTAATATATTTATCCTAAAATATATTCCTTTTTATATATTTCATTAATTTGAGCTTTTATTTGAATAAATCTTTCTTTGTTGAGACTTTTTGGGTTGGTCTTGGTTTTTATTTCCTAAGAAGAGGCTTAATTTCCTTTATATTTTGTCTTCCTTCTTATAAAACAATGCTATTACTCTGTATTTTTCTCTCTATATTGATTTGTTGTGCCCCCGGGGTTTTGATATAAATTTCTCTCTTTTTCATGTTTTTTAGATAGTTTGTAATTTCAGTTGCAATTACTGGGTTTTTTAAAATTTCAAGTAGTTAATAATTTGGGATGATATTTTATTAATTGTTTAAGGTCAGTCATGATGATTTTGATCACAGCATATAGTCTGTCAAATCCCTATTTTTGCATTTCTTAAGCTTTTTCATAGTCATAAATATGATCAGTTTTTGAAAATGTTGCTTGGTTCTTGTGGCTCAGATGGTAAAACGTCTGTCTACAATGAGGGAGACCTGGGTTCGATCCCTGGGTTGGGAAGTTCTCCTAGAGAAGGAAAGGGCAACNCAAATTCCTATTTTTGCATTTCTTAAGCTTTTTCATAGTCGTAAATATGATCAGTTTTTGAAAATGTTGCTTGGTTCTTGTGGCTCAGATGGTAAAACGTCTGTCTACAATGAGGGAGACCTGGGTTCGATCCCTGGGTTGGGAAGTTCTCCTAGAGAAGGAAAGGGCAACACACTCCAGTGTTTATTCTTGTCTAAATGTTTGTTAGACATATGTAAAAATGTATAATATATATTCAAAGAACAGGGTAATATATATATACACACATACAATTTATAAATATGTACAACATGTGAATTAATTCCAATGTATATAATACTAATGTTGCTGTTTTTACTTTCTTACTGAGGAAAGGGCAACACACTCCAGTGTTTATTCTTGTCTAAATGTTTGTTAGACATATGTAAAAATGTATAATATATATTCAAAGAACAGGGTAATATATATATACACACATACAATTTATAAATATGTATAACATGTGAATTAATTCCAATGTATATAATACTAATGTTGCTGTTTTTACTTTCTTACTGTATGCTTTGGTACATTTTTAATGCATCTTTTTATTTTCAGTTTTCTCTATTACTTTGTCTTAAATTCATTTGTATCAACCATACGGAGACAGGTTTTATTTTTAAGTAAGTCTGGCAGTCTTTGTCATTCACATAATGTATAAAGAACAACTATAAGGATTTTCAGTCTCTTGGACTGCAAGGAGATAAACCCAGACAATTCTAAAGGAAATCAGTCCTGAATATTCGTTGGAAGGACTGATGCTAACACTGAAGCTCAAATACTTTGGCCACCTGATATGAACTGACTCACTGGAAAAGACCCTGATACTGGGAAAGATTGAAGGTAGGAGGAGAAAGGGACGACAGAACTGGATGACCTCACCAACTCGATGGACATTGAGTTTGAGCAAGCTATGGGAGTTGGTGATGGACAGGGAAGCCTGGCGTGCTGCAGTCCACGGGGCAGCAAAGAGTCAGACACAACTGAGGGACTAAACTGAACCTGATAGAGGATTTGTTTCTTTCATATTCTATTTATTATTTATTGCATATTGTCATTTCCAGGGTTTTCCTTTTATTTTTTGTGGCTGGTCTCTTCTAGTTACTATACATCTCTGCTGCTGCTGCTAAGTCACTTCAGTCGTGTCCGACTCTGTGTGACCCCACAGACGGCAGCCCGCCAGGCTCCCCCATCCCTGGGATTCTCCAGGCAAGAATACTGGAGTGGGTTGCCATTTTCTTCTCCAACATGAAAGAGAAAAGTGAAAGTGAAGTCGCTCAGCCTGTCCGACTGTTGGCCACCCCATGGACTGCAGCCCACCAGGCTACTCCGTCCATTGGATTTTCCAGGCAAGAGTACTGGGGTAGGGTGCCATTGCCTTCCCCGACTATACATCTCTATTTATCCCTTTATTAGTTTAGAATTTACGTTGTCCTTTTTGATACCACTTCCAATTACCTCCCCTTTCTCAGAATTCTTCTATTGTATTAACATAAGGTATCAGTTATTACTCGTGGGCAAGATTTTTAACCCACCTGCCCATTGCTAGCTTCTTACTTCAGCATAACAAGAATTTAAAAAGTATTTTTACTTCTATCTTCTGGTCTATCACACGTCTTCAGGGTTTTATTCACAGAAGGAGTTTGGTTCTTCTACTTTTAGACATTTTGTCTTATAGAATGTGACTTTTATTTTAAGAATTCTTCTTTGGTATGTATGCTATGTCTTCCAACACTTTCAATAATTATGCAATCTCTGTCTCTGCTCCTGGGGCTTTTCTGGTGACTTAGTGGAAAAGAATCTGTCTGCCAGTGCAGGAGACTCAGGTCCAATTCCTGGGACAGGAAGATCCCCGGGAGAAGAAAATGGCCACCCATTCCGGTAGGCTTGCCTGGGAAATCCCATGGACAGAGGGCTATAGTCTGTGGAGTCTCAAAAAGAGTCAGACACAACCTAGAAACTAAACAATGACAACCTAGACTCTTACTTTTATTTACTTCTCACCCTTCCATCCCGTCTTCTCCTGTCTTGAGATCTCTCATTTGATTCCTTTCTTGTTTGATTAGAGTCTGTACTTCAGTATTTTCTTCTGTGAGGTGTAGGTAATACATTCCCTGAACCCTTAAATACCTGCAAACTTCTTTCACAACAGCAGATAAATATCATCAGTTGGAGGTAGAAATCTTGGGTGAAAATTCATTCTCAGCATTCTCACAATGCTATTCCATTATCTTCTACTTTGGGACTGTGGATAAGAATTTCCATGCCAGTTTGATCTTTTTTTTAATCTTTGTAAATTATTGTTCTTTCTGTATGGAAGCTTTAAATGTTTTCTCTTTATCCCTGAGATTCAAAAACAAAGTACCTTGTCTGACTTTGGCTTGGTGTGTCTTGTCTAATATCAGTCTTGCCTAGATCGTATGAAACTTTCAGGATTCAGACTCCAGCCTTTTTTTAACTCAATGCATTTTTAATGTATTAACTTTTTTTAATATCCCTTTATCTATTGTTATCTGTTCACCTGTTAAGTACAATGTTAGTGAACAAACAATATGTAATAGATAAAGTGTCCTTAAACACAAACACATGTAAAACAAAGCTATGTATTGATAGGTAATGAAAATGCTGTGGTTAGAAGCTTGTAGGAACCTGACCCTTTATTTCCCCAAAGAGCAATAGTTCAATATTTGCTAATTGAGTGTTTGCAGCGTTATGTATAAAATGACAGCCATGAATAATGAAAACTGACATTATCTGGTTCTCTGAAGTCCTTTTTTTTTTTTTTTTTTTGCATACTGTAATGTAATCTTAAGTGTTATTATTTTGTTTGTTGAGGTTGCCAGATTCTCCAGCATTTTCCCTCTGTGTCTGTTAGATCCCTTTTGTACAGACTGCAAATTTCCATTGCCCTTTCAGTGGGGCTCAAGTTCAGCTACCAGGCTATCTTAGCATCAGTTCTCAGCGATGAGATAGGCACCCTAGTCTCTGCCCTTCTGCTGCTACTGCTGAGTCGCTTCAGTCGTGTCCGACTCCGTGCGTCTCCATAGATGGCAGCTCACCAGGCTCCCCCGTCCCTGGGATTCTCCAGGCAAGAATACTGGAGAGGGTTGCCATTTCCTTCTCCAATGCATGAAAGTTGTGTCCAACTCTTAGTGACCTAATGGACTGCAGCCCACCGGGCTCTTCCGTCCATGGGATTTTCCAGGCAAAAGTACCCGAGTGGGTGCCATTGCCTAACAAACTCCAAGACTCAGCTCAACAAATGACTCTTCAGTTCCTAGAAAGCTGCTCTGAAATCAAGGTCAACAGGTTTTCCTAGGAACATCTTTTCCAGTCTCTGAACCCTTTAGGAGCCCAAGATCTTTTCAAGTCCTGCTCTTGCTAGTGCTGTCGTGTTCTACTCCTTGTTCTAGGATTCTCTGCATCGGCTCTGAGGCCTTCATCTGGTCTAGGGAGCAGAAATCCTTAGCAGCATTTTATGTCTGGTTTTCTACATGTCCCAAGGCTTTGCTTTCCTTCACTAGGTCCCACTTGGCAGGAGGAGCTGAGAAGTGGATGCAGAAATTTGATAAGTAGCCATCCTTCTAGAATTGGATTCTGAAACATATTATACACCAGTGAGTGCCGCCAGACTCGAGGGAAAGCTTGTCTTTCTCTACAGTCACATTATCTGGAAGTCTTGAACTAAATGTGAACCTCCTTCTGACTCCACATGTTGTCACAGGAGACATCCCTCTCTCAGTGGCTATTGTTTCTAACATGACTGCTCATAATGTGAGGGCAGGTTGGTTTGTCTCTTCTTTTACTTACTGACAGGTTGCTTCCATCACATGGAAGCAGCTGAACTCTGTAATTATGAGCATTGAAGGGAAAGAATTTCCATAAACACCATATGTTTTACCAATGCTGTCTCAGATGAGGCTTACCCAGGAGTTTTTTTACTTTACACGTTTGATAACAATTCTATTATTGTACAGATGATTATTTCCAGGATGAGGAAAATGAAGATACATTTTCTAGTCCACTAACTCTTACCAACATGCCAAAAATCAGTAGCTTCTCTTGCTACACAGACACTGCCTTCAAGATGACCAACTTGCAGCAGTTTCCGTCAACAGTTTTCATACCCATTTGGGTGTCTCTGTTTTAACTGATGTCAGTGTGGGCACGCTCCACCCCCTGTTTATTAGCATGTTTTTGTTCATGAAGTACTTAAACAATGTTTGTTTCACTTAAACATATTGCTTATAACTCATTACTCTTGTAACATTTTTGTTACTTAACTTCAGGGTGGCCCTTATTTCAGTATCATTTTTTCTTTTAACATTTATGCCCCAATTTGAACATTTCAGAAGCATCATTCCATGCTGGCTAAACCTGATTTTTGGTAAATATTAATGATTTCTGTTGAAGTGTGTTCTATGGGATAAATTTTTGATACCATAAAAGAGTATTGGATTTTAAAGCAAAAAGTTTAGGTTTAAATCTTTCTTCTCCTGGGAAGTTAGTTTTTTCTTGATTTATGTGCCTGCGTTCTTTAATGTCTATGAACTTTGATCTTCTCCCTTTAAATGGGGATGAGAATACCAACTTTACAGAGTTCTCCTAACTGAGTCAAGTGTGTGAAAGCGGTGGATTCATAATAAATACTCAAGGAAACATTAGTTGAAATTGAAAGTCTGAGGGAAAGTCTTAAACATGTAATGAGTATTATTAAACACAGTTTGCAAGGAAAAAGTTTAACCTGCCTAAGTCCAAGAACAGATACTTTGGACCATTTAAAGAAACCCAGTTTATAACCAAACTGGGTTTGTGAGTGATGTTAGTGATGTGTTCACTCACATCATCAATTTTATCCATTATATTATGTCTGACTTATCTCTGTTTCAGAAAGATTTTATTCCATTTTGCTTCTTCTTCTGTCTTTCCTCTAAATAATATAATAACTGCCCTTTAAAATAATCCTAGAATTCAGACTTTTGACTAAATTAAATTTCCCTTTGCCTCAAATTGGAGATATCTGAATAAAATTTCTTTCTTTTTAATGGCATAAAAAAGGCAACTCAGAATCAGAATACTGGGGAAAATATTTCAATACTATAAAGTTAATGAAATGTACATATGTAAAGATATTTATGTGTGTATTTTTATATACGCATATATACGCACAACTGGCCGATGCAAATGTCCAAATAGAAAAGTGGTTAAAACAGCAATAGTTCTATGTTTCATGTCAGTCTCAGCCTATCGACAATTAATGTTTTGGCTGAGCCCACCCTTGTGGTTCTTATTAAGACTGGAAGATGTACATAGCAGTAATCATCGGTAAACTAGGATGGTGACTGTAGCCATGAAATTAAAAGATACTTGCTCTTTGGAAGGAACAGTATGACAAACTTAGCATATTAAAAAGCAGAGACATCACTTTTTCAACAAAGGTCCAATATAGTCAAAGCCATGCTTTTTCCAGTAGTCATGTAGAATGTGAGTGTTGGGCCACAAAGAAGACTGAATGCTAACAAACTGATGCGTCTGAATTGTGACACTGGAGAAGACTCTTGAGAGCCCCTGATGGGGAAAGAGATCAAACCAGGAAATCCTAAATGAAATCAGTTCTGAACATTCATTAGAAGGATCAATTCTGAAGCCGAAGCTCCCATACCTTGGTCACCTGATGTGAAGAGCCAACTCACTGGAAAAGACCCTGATGCTGGGAAAGACTGAGGGCAGGAGGAGAAGGGGGCAACAGAGAATGAGATGGTTGAATNAGTTCTGAACATTCATTAGAAGGATCAATTCTGAAGCCGAAGCTCCCATACCTTGGTCACCTGATGTGAAGAGCCAACTCACTGGAAAAGACCCTGATGCTGGGAAAGACTGAGGGCAGGAGGAGAAGGGGGCAACAGAGAATGAGATGGTTGAATGGCATCACCAACTCAATGGACATGAGTTTGAGAAAATCCCAGGAGATAGATAGTGAAAGACAGGAAAGCCTGGCATGCTGCAGTCCATGGGGTGGCAAAGAGTCAGACATGACTTATCGACTGAAGAACAGAGTGAATGATGGACAGTGAACTCAGGGCTTTGACATTCACCATCACTGACTAGTTGTCAGCCTATTTATGTAGCCATATTTATTTACTATGTCCTTGCCTGCCTATCTATCTGTCTACCTATATATTTTTATCCCCTGCCTCATTTAACAAATGAATGAAGTGAATTAATATTTACTTTATTTAGTCTTAGGGCTTCCCTGATAGCTCAGTTGGTAAAGAATCTGCCTGCAAAGCAGGAGACCCCAGTTTGATTCCTGGGTCGGGAAGATCCACTGGAGAAGGGATAGGCTACCCGTGGCTCAGCTGGTAAAGAATCCACCTGCAATGTGGGAGACCTGGGTTTGATCCCTGGGTTAGAAAGATCCCCTAGAGAAAGAAAAGGTGACCCACTCCAGTATTCTGGCCTGGAGAATTCCATGGACTATATTGTCCATGGGGTCTCAAAGAGTCAGACACGATTGAGTGACTTTCATTTCACTTCACTTCACTTCACTATTTAGTCTTAAAACCTTTTGGGGAAGAAAATACTATTATTATCCATTTTACACATGAAATAGCAAAAACTACCTGGAAATTAGCTTTCATTTTTTACTTCTCATTAAAATATTTATAAAACTGAGAACCAGACATGGCATAATTTTGATAAATCTCTTTACTCTGGTCTTCATTTTCATTTCTGAACATCTATACCTAACCCACACCCTGAAACAGCCTGAGTCTAATTCATGATGGAGCGCTGCCTACCTGGCTGGTCTAAATCTCCAATATCTTATTATCAACCCTCGTGTGACTTGACAGGTTTGAATAATAGGAGGCTGCACCAAAAAGATGAAAACTATATTGGAGACAGTGCCTCCTGTTCTTTCCTAAAATCCTAATGATTATAGATTTTATTTTGGAGCCCTGGACCCAGGTCCAGCTGGGAATAACAAATGAATTTCTGAGGCTGTCAGTGAAAACTGAAGGGTGTGTGTTTGAAAGAAGGCCTTCAAAGAGGGGCTACAGACTCCAGTTTCTGCACTTGGCATTGCTTATAAAATTTCACTGCCATTTTTCATCCTCATGCCCCGAAAGAACCTGAGTGCGTGCATGCTCAGTCGCTCCAGCAGTGTCCGACTCTTTGCAACCCCACGGAACGTAGCTCACCAGGCTCCTTTGTCCATGCAATTCTCCAGACAAGAATAATGGAGTATAACTCTGAGGGAGAGGGAGAGGGTGGGATGATAAAAAAATAAAATAAATAAATAAATAAATTATATATTCCGCTAATGCGTTAAGATACAATATTCAACATATACTAAATTTCCACATGACATCTTTTTCCAGATTTTCTAAAAAAAAAAAAAAAAAAAAAAAGAATAATGGAGTATATTGCCATGTCCTCCTCCAGGGGATCTTCCCAACCCAGGGATCAAACCCATATCACCTTGTCTCCTGCCCTGCAGGCAGATTCTTTACCCAGAGCCACCTGGGAAGCCCATGTCTCTTACACAGACTCTGCATCAGCCTCCCTCTACCTTCTGGCTTGACTGAGGCTGTAACTAAAGGCTGTACTCAGAGTAGGGGCAAGATATTCTATGGGTCAAATTAGGCTTTTTGTTAGCATAATATTAAACTTGATCTTGTGGATTCCATTGTGTAAAGAAAAGCCAGTGATCACCCATTTGCAAATCTGGGGAGATGCTGGCCCAGAATGACCAAGGTTGCATGTAGCAAAGTGCTTTGTGAAACATGATTCACCATGGTATAGCTGGGGTATTCAAAGATGCTATTACAAATACAGCTTCTGAAAAGCACAGATTCTGTTTTTGCTTGGCCACTCCTGCTCTGAAATTGTCTCTTTAATTAATTTAGTTAATAATTTCTTAAATCCCTTGGGACACTGCTGGGACACTGATGAATGTGGAGCTCACATCACGTGGGTGTGGGGTGACCAGGACCGTGTGGACAAGGAGACCTCATCCTCTTTTCCTTCACTTCTGTTAAGTTATTGCAGGTCCAGGGTGACGGAGTGCTTAGATCACCAGGATGGAGGTCAAGGACACCCTCTCCAGAGGCTGGGAGAGCTTTGCTGTTTAACAGTGTGACACTGATCTCATCAGTGCAGTAGAGAATGGCCCATAGAGGACTGAGATTGTTCAGTCTCCACCCTGCATGGCTTTGCAACTCAAATGGGCTCATTGGACCGATTAAACCCCAGGGTCTTGTATTTGTCATTGAGATCAGTGAACCCATAGAGGAGAAAATTAAGGACTTCCTACTAATAGACAGAAATCAAATGTCAAACAGTAAAACAGATTTTTTTTGGAAAGGCCTTATATTAAACCCTCGGAAAGAAGCTTGCCAAGGTGGGTTTTGTTGACCATGCAGGTTTTTTTTGTCAAGAAACATCCATTCATATGTCTTAAATCTACTTTTCCTTGGATAAGGTTTGTGAAATTCCTAATTCTTGTTTGTCTTGCTTCTGTTATCATTAAATGACCTATGCCACTTAATGACTTTGAATTTTCCTCCTTTCCTTTATTAAGTTCTTTTTTATGGATCTCCTTCAGTTCAGCAGGAACTCTGCCAAGAAGTATGGATAAAAAGGTATAACCCGTTTCCTATAGTTGAGAAGAAAAAGAGTTTATGTATTTGCATATTTTTTTGGCCCCATCACCTGGCATGCGTAATCTTAGTTTCCCATCCAGGGATTGAACACGAGCTCCATATGGTGGAAGCTCAGAATCTTAACCACTGGACCACCAGGGAAATCCTAAGAAAAGGCATTTAATATTTATTTAATGCCATCTGTACAGTTAAGTACTTTACATATCATATCTCAAATATTCTTCCCAACTATGCAAAATCAGTGGAGTTACTTCTGATTTCACAAAATGGGAAGACTGAGGATAAGAGAGTTAGTTGATGGACCTAATTCATGTAGCGAGTAAAGGTAGATATAGGGCCCTACCCTATGAAATCCTATCCTTTGCCAATGAGCCAGTGCAATCTTTTTCACATGTGGAAGAAGAGTTGGAAAAGTGCTAAGAGCACTAGGAGATGGGGACTCTGCTTGGAAGGATCAGGAAATCCTCGCTGGAAAGTCCATGAGTGGAGTCAGCCTGCAGAGGACTTCGTACCACATCGGGGAGATTATCCATGTTCTCAGAGTTGAAATCTTGTAGCTGCTCAGTTTCTAAAGCTAATGGATTCATTCAAATAGGAACAACCTAAAAGAGTGAGGGACTGATATGCTAAGAGCTCTGCAGAAAGTTTGCTGGTGATGGACCTGCCTTGTCTATAGGTGTCCTGATTATTTTTTGTTGGTGAGGTCATAAACCATATGCTCAAGGACCTCACATCCTCTGAAGAAAGCCAATGTGTAAAATAAAAGTATGATTATAGCCAATCATGGTCTCATCAGGCAGCATAAATCAGAGACTGTCTTCCCACGTGCAGCCCATGACTGTTATTATGGTTGGGGATCTGTCTATGTTTTATTGGCTATAAATCCTCAGTACGATACTAGTTGGCAGCATAAAACCACCTTGTGGAAACTCCAATAAGTTAAAAAACAATAGCCCAGCAGACTCTGCCAATTCTAACTTCTTTAACGTTTAGGGTCATTAAGTGGCTGAAAGACATCACTATGAAGTCATTATAGTTCCAACACTTGGACTTGGATGACAAGAGTTTTAGGCTTTATGGATCACCTTTTCAAAAAGACTGAGAGCTGGCTGCCTATTGAAGGGCATGGTTTGTTAAGTTGTCACAGTAGCAGGGTATGAAATGGAGAGATGAACATACTACTGTCATGTTACTTTCTCACTAATTCAGAAGTGTGTCTTTCTTCAACAAGTATTTGTGAATGGCCCACTTTAGAGCAGATTCTTTATTAGTGACTGGGATGCAGCATAAGTAAGTCAGACCTGGATATTACTCTCTTGTCAGTAATGCATAGTAATGCATAAACATTATATATTTGTAGAAATAAATGTAAAAGTATGAACTATGTTGAATGCTGTAACGAAACCAGAATGTTTTGAGAATGTATGAGAAAGGAATCTACTTGAGATTTTGGAGCTTGCCAATGAGTGTCATGGAAAAATGCAAACCCAGTGGTGTCATCTCGATTTCTCCAGATAAGTTTGATTTTTGTATAAAATAACCAAAATTTTTAAATGTTTAAGATATTTTGAAGACAACAGAAACTGATCAGAATTCAGTTTTTTCCTCTGTTCTCTTTTTTATGATCTTTGCCTTTAAAATCTAGGATTATGCATCCTTGAAAGGAAAAGATCAGACTGGTAGAAGAGTGTCTAGGTCAGGTTCAGAGTCAGGGGAGGAAATTCAGAAGTTTTGGAAATACAGATTGAGGACAAGACTTGGGCATCATTTTATGTTTATGACTTCCTGAGTTGTTTTTACATTCTTATTGAATGTAATTGAGTTGAGTGAATGAATGAATGAATGCAGACACAATCTTCCCTACCAGCCCAGAAAGCAGAAATAATCTAGAATAATAATAATAATAGAAAATAATCTAGGATCTGGGTATAATAATAATAATGTTATTGACTAGCGAGGCAGCTCATAATGCAATACCGTGTGTGGTCCTCACCACATTTGCCAGTGGAGGCACACAGACACTTTCATACATGAACTTTGGATGATGTTGCTCAGTCATGTCCAAATCTTTGCCACCTGATGGACTGTAGCCCACCAGGCTCCTCTGTCCATGGGATTTCCCAAGCAAGAATACTGGAGTGAGTTGCCATTTCCTTCTCCAGGGGATCTTTCCAACCCGGGAGTCGAACCTGAGTCTCCTTGGTCTACTGCATTACAGGCAGATTCTTTACCCGTTGAACCATCTGAGGCTCAAAAGGATGACATCACCAGCCTAGGATTGCACATTAAGTGCCCAAACNCTGTCCATGGGATTTCCCAAGCAAGAATACTGGAGTGAGTTGCCATTTCCTTCTCCAGGGGATCTTTCCAACCCGGGAGTCGAACCTGAGTCTCCTTGGTCTACTGCATTACAGGCAGATTCTTTACCCGTTGAACCATCTGAGGCTCAAAAGGATGACATCACCAGCCTAGGATTGCACATTAAGTGCCCAAACTAGGGATTCTGCTCAGGTTTCCCAATTCCATTAACAGGAAGTACCTCTTCCATACTATCCTATGTCCTTATGTTTTTACCCCAAGCAAGAAAACACAATATCTAGCCTCTGGAGCAAAACTCACACGTGGGCTTCCCTGGACTTCTGTTTGCATGTAGCAAGCCCATCCTAGACAGAGACAGAGCATACCGCTGGAAAAGGACATTTCAGGGCCAGACTTGAGTCTAGAATTTGAGACAAATATATTTTCCCAATGCTTGTTGTGCCAAGCTGTGTGCTACGTGCATGGGATGTGCTTGTGGCTATGAGCCAATTCTGGATTGCAGCCTGTTTTGTAAATAAAGTTTTTTGGAAGTACAGCCATGCACATTTGTCTACCCAGTGTCCATGGCTGTATTTTCAGTACAACAGCACAGCTGAGCAGTTACCGCAGAGACTGTACGGTCCCTCAGAATCCAAAACATTTGCTGTCAGGTGTCATATGAAAGAGGTCTGCGAATACCTGGGACAGAGCAATGACTAGGACAGGAGACGGAACAGCCAACAAAGATTCTACGAGCACAGCCTGACACTGGAAATATGGCCAGGACACAGAAGCGGAGCAGGAGATAGAGAGCTATTTAGCATCACTTGTCTCTACTGGAGGGAGAAAAGGGGACAGTTACCTTCCTAAAGGGCCTCCCTTGTGGCTCAGCTGGTAAAGAATCCGCCTGCAGTGCCAAAGGCCTGGGTTCAGTCCCTGGGGTGGGAAGATCCGCTGGAGAAGGGAGAGGCTACCCACTCCAGTATTCTGGCCTGGAGAATTACATGGACTGTAAAGAGTCGGACAAGACGGAGCGCCTTTCACTTTGACTTTCACCTTCCTAAAAGGAAAAGTGAATGACATCTGGCTACATGCTGGAAGATTAGCAGTACTTTGTAAAGCAGTGGGAGGACATTCCAGGCCTTCAGAGAGGCTCATTCAAAAGTGTCATGGCAAGGATCGAGTTGTTTTGCTCGGGACACCATAGTGAATGACGGGGATGAGGGGCTTCCCTGTCGGTCCAGTGACGAAGACTCTTCCTGCCCGCGAAAGGTTGCCATCCCTGGTCCGGGAAGATCCCACGTGCTGCGGAGCAGCTAAGCCCGCGTGCCACAACTACCGAAGCTGGTACACCCTAGGGCCTGTGCTCCACCACAAGAGAATCCACTGCAATGAGAAGCCCATGCAGGACGACAGCCCCCCACTCTCCGTAACTAGAGAATGCCCGTGGGCAGGCATGAACACCCACCACAGCCGAAAAATAAATAGCATAAATAAAGCTTAAAAAAAAAACAAGATGAGACTCAGGGAAAACTTAGCTGTAGTGAGTCGGGCAAGTGAAATGTATTATCATGTACTATCCCTGCCAGGCACCTCTTATACCCATTTTTTAGAAGAGACTGAAATCACTGCAGATGGTGACTGCAGTCATGAAATTAAAAGATGCTTACTCCTTGGAAGAAAAGTTATGAGCAACCTAGATAGCATATTCAAAAGCAGAGACATTACTTTGCCGACTAAGGTTCGTCTAGTCAAAGCTATGGCTTTTCCAGTAGTCATGTATGGATGTGAGAGTTGGACTGTAAAGAAGGCTGAGTGCTGAAGAATTGATGCTTTTGAGCTGTGGTGTTGGAGAAGACTCTTGAGAGTCCCTTGGACTGCAAGGAGATCCAACCAGACCAGTCCATTCTGAAGGAGATTAGCCCTGGGATTTCTTTGGAAGGAATGATGCTAAAGCTGAAGCTCTAGTACTTTGGCCACCTCATGCGAAGAGTTGACTCATTTGAAAAGACTCTGATGCTGGGGCAGGAGGAGAAGGGGACGACAGAGGATGAGATGGCTGGATGGCATCACTGACTTGATGGACGTGAGTCTGAGTGAACTCTGGCAGTTGGTGATGGACAGGGAGGCCTGGCGTGCTGTGATTCATGGGGTCGCAAAGAGTTGGACACGAATAAGCGACTGAACTGAACTGAACTGAACTGAAATGAAATGAAAAGAAATTAAGTAACTTGTCTCAGTTCTCAGAATAAAGCATGAATTTTTTTTTCCAGACTCCAAAGTCTCTATCTGACCCTCCACCACTCAGCAGATAAATCACTGCCGCCCTCAGCCACCCAGCCTTGGCTCAGCCCCAGCAGCCAACTGTGTTGCCTATACACCTGTTTGGGCTTCCCTGGTGGCTCAGAGGTTAAAGGTCTGCCTGGAATGCGGGAGACCCGGGTTTGATCCCTGGGTCGGGAAGGTCCCGTGAAGAAGGAAATGGTAACCCACTCCAGTACTCTTGCCTGGAGAATCCCATGAAGGGAGGAGCCTGGTAGGCTACAGTCCATGGGGTCGCAAAGAGTCGGACACGACTGAGCGACTTCACTTTCACTNATGCGGGAGACCCGGGTTTGATCCCTGGGTCGGGAAGGTCCCGTGAAGAAGGAAATGGTAACCCACTCCAGTACTCTTGCCTGGAGAATCCCATGAAGGGAGGAGCCTGGTAGGCTACAGTCCATGGGGTCGCAAAGAGTCGGACACGACTGAGCGACTTCACTTTCACTTTCTTTCATGCACCTGTTTGCCAGAGACATCATGACAGAGGGGGTGTGCCAGCAGATGGTAGGATCTCCCCAGGCCAGGAAGCCTTTGCAGCAGGAGTCATGACCACGCTTAACTCTGCAATAGCAAGACTGGCTCTCTTGTGTGTTGGGAATAAGCTTAAATGGATGTGAACAGCGGCCAGTGACCATTAGTCATGATGAAAAGGAGCCCATTCTCACAAATTCCAGTTGAGTTCATCTTCCCTGCAACTCAAGTTATTCCCTCCCCTTATTTCATCTAGCAGCCCTGTATTCAAAGTCTGCAATCAACTTGGGCCTTAAAGAGCTGCAGGAACCTTAGCAGGTTTGATTACATCCACTTCACCTTCACACTCCAGATCCAACAATGAAAATGTGTGAAGAGAGATGCCTCGTTTTCATGTTAATGCATATTTAAAGGATTGTAAAGGGACACTTCGACTTAAGCAGTGGACGAAGGTGATAAAACTCTTTTTGGGAATCTTAATGAACTCATTTAAGCTTTGAAAGAGGACCAACTGATTGAAAATTTTTGATATCTCTGTATTAAGGTAAGATACAATAGTTCCTTTCCCTGAAAAAAGAGAGAAGTGGTCATCATGCAAGTTTATGAGAAGAACTGTGTTGTGTTTACTTTTCACTGTGATGGGACATACAAAACATTATTTTAAATATTTGTAAGTAACACAGCTCAGTGGCATTAAGTACATTCACATTGTGGGGTACTGTCCATCTCCAGCCTTTTTTTCATCTTCCCAAACTGAAACTTCGTATATTAAGTGACAGCTCCCCCCTTCTCCCTTGGCTACTTCCAAACTCTGGCAATCATTACTGTTTTTCATCTCTATGAATCTGACTACTCTACGTGCCTCACAGAAGTGGAATCATACAGTATTTGTCCTTTGGGGGCTGGCTTATCTCAGTTAGCATCATATTCCCAAGGTTTACCTATGCTGTCGCACATAATCAGAATTTTCTTTCTTTTTAGGTAGAATAATGTTAAAGCACCTTCGGCTTTTGCTTATCTGGGAATGGTTTAATTTCTCTTTCACCTTTGAAGGACAATTTTGCTGGATATACCATTCTAGGTTGTTGACAGGTCTTTTTCTTTTTTCACATTACAGTCCTTGTCATATTAAATTAAATTATTTTAAATTCTAAGTTTGATCTTTCCCAACTCCCTGCCATATCTTAGTCGAGTTCTGATGCTTGATTTGTGTCTTCACACTGCATTTTGGCCTTTCAGTATGCCATATATATATGACAGAAAGGTGACATCTCAGCCGAGGTCTAACAGGTGAGTAGGAAAAAGTGAGTGGGGTAGGCATTCTACATGGAGGTTGCAAAATGTAACATCTAAATCATATGTTATTTATTAACAAACATTACTGTTATTATCTCATTCAGTGTCGTAGGCTGTAGAATCAGTGAGACCCAGGTTCAAATCCTATTTTTGTCACCTTTAGTTACGTGACCTTGGATAAGTCAGCTGATCTTCCTGAGTCTCTGTCTTGTTCTCTGTATCACAAGCATATGCATATATAACTTCTAGGAATGCTACTAGAGGATAGGTTGATAGAACATGGAACCCTGCCCTGTGACATTTAAAGGGGCTGCAACACATTTCTCTTCCTATTCTTTTCAACCAGTTCAATGTTGCTCATGGAGTTAGACAAGGCTGTGGTCCTAGTGTGATTAGATTGACTAGTTTTCTGTGAGTATGGTTTCAAGAATGGCCCACTTTAGAGCAGATTCTTTATTAGTGACTGGGATGCAGCATAAGTAAGTCAGACCTGGATATTACTCTCTTGTCAGTAATGCATAGTAATGCATAAACATTATATATTTGTAGAAATAAATGTAAAAGTATGAACTATGTTGAATGCTGTAACGAAACCAGAATGTTTTGAGAATGTATGAGAAAGGAATCTACTTGAGATTTTGGAGCTTGCCAATGAGTGTCATGGAAAAATGCAAACCCAGTGGTGTCATCTCGATTTCTCCAGATAAGTTTGATTTTTGTATAAAATAACCAAAATTTTTAAATGTTTAAGATATTTTGAAGACAACAGAAACTGATCAGAATTCAGTTTTTTCCTCTGTTCTCTTTTTTATGATCTTTGCCTTTAAAATCTAGGATTATGCATCCTTGAAAGGAAAAGATCAGACTGGTAGAAGAGTGTCTAGGTCAGGTTCAGAGTCAGGGGAGGAAATTCAGAAGTTTTGGAAATACAGATTGAGGACAAGACTTGGGCATCATTTTATGTTTATGACTTCCTGAGTTGTTTTTACATTCTTATTGAATGTAATTGAGTTGAGTGAATGAATGAATGAATGCAGACACAATCTTCCCTACCAGCCCAGAAAGCAGAAATAATCTAGAATAATAATAATAATAGAAAATAATCTAGGATCTGGGTATAATAATAATAATGTTATTGACTAGCGAGGCAGCTCATAATGCAATACCGTGTGTGGTCCTCACCACATTTGCCAGTGGAGGCACACAGACACTTTCATACATGAACTTTGGATGATGTTGCTCAGTCATGTCCAAATCTTTGCCACCTGATGGACTGTAGCCCACCAGGCTCCTCTGTCCATGGGATTTCCCAAGCAAGAATACTGGAGTGAGTTGCCATTTCCTTCTCCAGGGGATCTTTCCAACCCGGGAGTCGAACCTGAGTCTCCTTGGTCTACTGCATTACAGGCAGATTCTTTACCCGTTGAACCATCTGAGGCTCAAAAGGATGACATCACCAGCCTAGGATTGCACATTAAGTGCCCAAACTAGGGATTCTGCTCAGGTTTCCCAATTCCATTAACAGGAAGTACCTCTTCCATACTATCCTATGTCCTTATGTTTTTACCCCAAGCAAGAAAACACAATATCTAGCCTCTGGAGCAAAACTCACACGTGGGCTTCCCTGGACTTCTGTTTGCATGTAGCAAGCCCATCCTAGACAGAGACAGAGCATACCGCTGGAAAAGGACATTTCAGGGCCAGACTTGAGTCTAGAATTTGAGACAAATATATTTTCCCAATGCTTGTTGTGCCAAGCTGTGTGCTACGTGCATGGGATGTGCTTGTGGCTATGAGCCAATTCTGGATTGCAGCCTGTTTTGTAAATAAAGTTTTTTGGAAGTACAGCCATGCACATTTGTCTACCCAGTGTCCATGGCTGTATTTTCAGTACAACAGCACAGCTGAGCAGTTACCGCAGAGACTGTACGGTCCCTCAGAATCCAAAACATTTGCTGTCAGGTGTCATATGAAAGAGGTCTGCGAATACCTGGGACAGAGCAATGACTAGGACAGGAGACGGAACAGCCAACAAAGATTCTACGAGCACAGCCTGACACTGGAAATATGGCCAGGACACAGAAGCGGAGCAGGAGATAGAGAGCTATTTAGCATCACTTGTCTCTACTGGAGGGAGAAAAGGGGACAGTTACCTTCCTAAAGGGCCTCCCTTGTGGCTCAGCTGGTAAAGAATCCGCCTGCAGTGCCAAAGGCCTGGGTTCAGTCCCTGGGGTGGGAAGATCCGCTGGAGAAGGGAGAGGCTACCCACTCCAGTATTCTGGCCTGGAGAATTACATGGACTGTAAAGAGTCGGACAAGACGGAGCGCCTTTCACTTTGACTTTCACCTTCCTAAAAGGAAAAGTGAATGACATCTGGCTACATGCTGGAAGATTAGCAGTACTTTGTAAAGCAGTGGGAGGACATTCCAGGCCTTCAGAGAGGCTCATTCAAAAGTGTCATGGCAAGGATCGAGTTGTTTTGCTCGGGACACCATAGTGAATGACGGGGATGAGGGGCTTCCCTGTCGGTCCAGTGACGAAGACTCTTCCTGCCCGCGAAAGGTTGCCATCCCTGGTCCGGGAAGATCCCACGTGCTGCGGAGCAGCTAAGCCCGCGTGCCACAACTACCGAAGCTGGTACACCCTAGGGCCTGTGCTCCACCACAAGAGAATCCACTGCAATGAGAAGCCCATGCAGGACGACAGCCCCCCACTCTCCGTAACTAGAGAATGCCCGTGGGCAGGCATGAACACCCACCACAGCCGAAAAATAAATAGCATAAATAAAGCTTAAAAAAAAAACAAGATGAGACTCAGGGAAAACTTAGCTGTAGTGAGTCGGGCAAGTGAAATGTATTATCATGTACTATCCCTGCCAGGCACCTCTTATACCCATTTTTTAGAAGAGACTGAAATCACTGCAGATGGTGACTGCAGTCATGAAATTAAAAGATGCTTACTCCTTGGAAGAAAAGTTATGAGCAACCTAGATAGCATATTCAAAAGCAGAGACATTACTTTGCCGACTAAGGTTCGTCTAGTCAAAGCTATGGCTTTTCCAGTAGTCATGTATGGATGTGAGAGTTGGACTGTAAAGAAGGCTGAGTGCTGAAGAATTGATGCTTTTGAGCTGTGGTGTTGGAGAAGACTCTTGAGAGTCCCTTGGACTGCAAGGAGATCCAACCAGACCAGTCCATTCTGAAGGAGATTAGCCCTGGGATTTCTTTGGAAGGAATGATGCTAAAGCTGAAGCTCCAGTACTTTGGCCACCTCATGCGAAGAGTTGACTCATTTGAAAAGACTCTGATGCTGGGGCAGGAGGAGAAGGGGACGACAGAGGATGAGATGGCTGGATGGCATCACTGACTTGATGGACGTGAGTCTGAGTGAACTCTGGCAGTTGGTGATGGACAGGGAGGCCTGGCGTGCTGTGATTCATGGGGTCGCAAAGAGTTGGACACGAATAAGCGACTGAACTGAACTGAACTGAACTGAAATGAAATGAAAAGAAATTAAGTAACTTGTCTCAGTTCTCAGAATAAAGCATGAATTTTTTTTTCCAGACTCCAAAGTCTCTATCTGACCCTCCACCACTCAGCAGATAAATCACTGCCGCCCTCAGCCACCCAGCCTTGGCTCAGCCCCAGCAGCCAACTGTGTTGCCTATACACCTGTTTGGGCTTCCCTGGTGGCTCAGAGGTTAAAGGTCTGCCTGGAATGCGGGAGACCCGGGTTTGATCCCTGGGTCGGGAAGGTCCCGTGAAGAAGGAAATGGTAACCCACTCCAGTACTCTTGCCTGGAGAATCCCATGAAGGGAGGAGCCTGGTAGGCTACAGTCCATGGGGTCGCAAAGAGTCGGACACGACTGAGCGACTTCACTTTCACTTTCTTTCATGCACCTGTTTGCCAGAGACATCATGACAGAGGGGGTGTGCCAGCAGATGGTAGGATCTCCCCAGGCCAGGAAGCCTTTGCAGCAGGAGTCATGACCACGCTTAACTCTGCAATAGCAAGACTGGCTCTCTTGTGTGTTGGGAATAAGCTTAAATGGATGTGAACAGCGGCCAGTGACCATTAGTCATGATGAAAAGGAGCCCATTCTCACAAATTCCAGTTGAGTTCATCTTCCCTGCAACTCAAGTTATTCCCTCCCCTTATTTCATCTAGCAGCCCTGTATTCAAAGTCTGCAATCAACTTGGGCCTTAAAGAGCTGCAGGAACCTTAGCAGGTTTGATTACATCCACTTCACCTTCACACTCCAGATCCAACAATGAAAATGTGTGAAGAGAGATGCCTCGTTTTCATGTTAATGCATATTTAAAGGATTGTAAAGGGACACTTCGACTTAAGCAGTGGACGAAGGTGATAAAACTCTTTTTGGGAATCTTAATGAACTCATTTAAGCTTTGAAAGAGGACCAACTGATTGAAAATTTTTGATATCTCTGTATTAAGGTAAGATACAATAGTTCCTTTCCCTGAAAAAAGAGAGAAGTGGTCATCATGCAAGTTTATGAGAAGAACTGTGTTGTGTTTACTTTTCACTGTGATGGGACATACAAAACATTATTTTAAATATTTGTAAGTAACACAGCTCAGTGGCATTAAGTACATTCACATTGTGGGGTACTGTCCATCTCCAGCCTTTTTTTCATCTTCCCAAACTGAAACTTCGTATATTAAGTGACAGCTCCCCCCTTCTCCCTTGGCTACTTCCAAACTCTGGCAATCATTACTGTTTTTCATCTCTATGAATCTGACTACTCTACGTGCCTCACAGAAGTGGAATCATACAGTATTTGTCCTTTGGGGGCTGGCTTATCTCAGTTAGCATCATATTCCCAAGGTTTACCTATGCTGTCGCACATAATCAGAATTTTCTTTCTTTTTAGGTAGAATAATGTTAAAGCACCTTCGGCTTTTGCTTATCTGGGAATGGTTTAATTTCTCTTTCACCTTTGAAGGACAATTTTGCTGGATATACCATTCTAGGTTGTTGACAGGTCTTTTTCTTTTTTCACATTACAGTCCTTGTCATATTAAATTAAATTATTTTAAATTCTAAGTTTGATCTTTCCCAACTCCCTGCCATATCTTAGTCGAGTTCTGATGCTTGATTTGTGTCTTCACACTGCATTTTGGCCTTTCAGTATGCCATATATATATGACAGAAAGGTGACATCTCAGCCGAGGTCTAACAGGTGAGTAGGAAAAAGTGAGTGGGGTAGGCATTCTACATGGAGGTTGCAAAATGTAACATCTAAATCATATGTTATTTATTAACAAACATTACTGTTATTATCTCATTCAGTGTCGTAGGCTGTAGAATCAGTGAGACCCAGGTTCAAATCCTATTTTTGTCACCTTTAGTTACGTGACCTTGGATAAGTCAGCTGATCTTCCTGAGTCTCTGTCTTGTTCTCTGTATCACAAGCATATGCATATATAACTTCTAGGAATGCTACTAGAGGATAGGTTGATAGAACATGGAACCCTGCCCTGTGACATTTAAAGGGGCTGCAACACATTTCTCTTCCTATTCTTTTCAACCAGTTCAATGTTGCTCATGGAGTTAGACAAGGCTGTGGTCCTAGTGTGATTAGATTGACTAGTTTTCTGTGAGTATGGTTTCAGTGTGTCTGCCCTTTGACGCCCTCTTGCAACACCTACCATCTTACTTGGGTTTCTCTTAGCTTGGGCGTGGGGTATCTCTTCATGGCTGCTCCAGCAAAGCACAGCCGCTGCTCCTTACCTTGGACAAAGGATATCTCCTTACCGCCGCTGTTCCTGACCTTCAACGTGGGATAGCTCCTCTAGGCCCTCCTGTGCCTGCAAAGCCACCACTCCTCCGGTTGCTCCTCCTGGCCGCTGGCTCTGGCCTCAGGCATGGGTGGCTCCTCCCAGCTGCCGCCCCTGGCCTCAGGCTCGGGGTGGCTCCTCAGGGTCACCACCCCTGGCCTCCGGCACAAGGTGGCTTCTCCCGGCTGCCACTGGCCTCGGACGTGGGGTAGCTCCTCTCAGCCGTTCCTGTGCCATTGCAGCCTGACACTCTAGCCTAACTCAGCGAAACCAAGCCATGCCTGCAGGGCAACCCAAGACGGGCGGGTCATGGTGGAGAGGTCTGACAGAACTGGTCCACTGGGGAAGGGAATGGCAAGCCACTTCAGTATTCTTGCCTTGAGAACCCCATGAACAGTATGAAAAGGCAAAATGATAGGATACCAAAAGAGGAACTCCCCAGGTCATTAGGTGCCCAATATGCTACTGGAGATAGTGGAGAAATAACTCCAAAAAGAATGAAGGGATGGAGCCAAAGCAAAAACAATACCCAGCTGTGCATGTGACTGGTGATAGAAGCAAGATCTGATGCTGTAAAGAGCAATATTGCATAGGAACCTGGAATGTCAGGTCCATGAATCAGAGCAAATTGGAAGTGGTCAAACAAGAGATGACAAGGGTCAACGTCGACATTCTAGGAATCAGCGAACTAAAATGGACTGGAATGGGTGAATTTAACTCAGATGACCATTGTATCTACTACTGCAGGCAGGAGTCCCTCAGAATAAATGGAGTAGCCATCATGGTCAACAAAAGAGTCCGAAATGCAGTACTTGGATGCAATCTCAAAAACGATAGAATGATCTCTGTTCGTCTCCAAGGCAAACCATTCAATATCACAGTTATCCAAGTCTACGCCCCAACCAGTAATGCTGAAAAAGCTGAACTTGAATGGTTTTATGAAGACCTACAAAACCTTTTAGAACTAACACCCAAAAGAGATGTCCTTTTCATTATAGGGGACTGGAATGCTAAAGTAGGAAGTCAAAAAACATCTGGAGTAACAGGCAAATTTGGCCCTGGCATGCAGAATGAAGCAGGGCAAAGACTAATAGAGTTTTGCCAAGAAAATGCACTGGTCATAGCAAACACCCTCTTCCAACAACACAAGAGAAGACTCTACACATGGACATCACCAGATGGTCAACAC